>VZTJ01001958.1:85714-120179 GCA_013397795.1 Orthonyx spaldingii
AACTGTCATAACCCACCGTAGTAGCAGTGGGAAAGCTACTGGTGTGGAAGGGACGTTCCACAACAAGCAGAGATCTTTTTCTCCTGGGCGGCTGCTAGTTGTGAAGCTGAAAACCATAAGAACTGTATTTCTTGTGGAGAAGTCAACATGGTAAAGCAAGAAAAAACTCCTCTCCCTAAATGACTGAAGAAAGACTAATTCAGAAGTGGTAAACTGACTGAAAGTCAAAGTGTTGTTTTTTGTATTGTCATTGAAAAAATGGAGAGGGGGGAAGAGCAAAAGTGTTCTGACGGGTTTGTTCTGGTTCTTAATTTTTTTTTCTTCCTTTTAAGTCTGTTAATAAACTTTCTTTATATTCTTTAAAGTTTGAACCTGCTTTACCTACTCCTAATCCTTATCTCACAGCAAAATTAAATAAAATCTGGTAAGTGTGCTGGCGTTTAGCCAAAAAACTCAAGTGAACGAACTCAAACCACTACACTTGCTTAGAAAATATTCAAACCTGCTGTGCCCAGCTTGGGTTTCTCAGTTTCCTTTCACTGTTCCCTTCAAACACTGGACTCCGGTGACTGCAGAGCAGCAGTGACAAAGTGTGAATTGCTCAAAGCATCTGCGGATGCCCCATCCCTGGAAGTATCCAAGGCCAGTTGGATGGGGCTTGAAACAATCTGGGATAGTGAAAGATGACCCTGCCCATCAGGACTACCCAACACACTAAATGTAGGCTGGTGGTGGGATTTGAGAAACAATCTGTCCTGGCTTTTGGTAGTTAAAAAAAAAAAACCCACCAATCACTCTGTGGTTGACAAGAAATGAAAATTTGTGTTCAAAGTTTGTTGAGTGTTGCAACAGCTCTTCAACATCTCGGGAAAGGACACAGAATCACAGAACCATGAAGGCTGGAAAAGACCTTGAGTCCAGCTGTCAAACCAGCACCATCACTGTGTTCACCATTAACCCACATCCTCAAATGCCATATCCACCTGTTTTTGAACACATCCAGGGAATCCACCTCTGCCCTGGGCAGCCTGTTCCACTGCCTGGCAACCTTGTCCATGAAGAAATTTTTCCTGCTGTCTAATCTAAATGGTGTTGAGAGTGAGGGCAACATTTTGGTGAAATTGTGGTTGTTTTGCAAACAGCAAACAACTTGCTGCTTTGTAAGTTGCTCTTTGCAGCAAGAGAGTGGCACTGAAGTGAATTTAATGCCAAAGCAAGGTGAGATTTGTATTTAAGATGACATAGATTGGTTCTACCCCATCGAGGATGACAAAGCAGCGACAGCACACAGAGACACATCCAGCCCTGCTGCTTGCTGCCACAGCAAGGACTTTGGGCAGACATTTTCTGTCTGCCTCAGGTTTTGGATTTGTATAAAGTTAAAAAAACAAATTGCAGCTGAAGCAAACCTGCTGCGTTTCACAGAGCTTCTAAGAAAGCTCTTGGGATTATGGCTTCCTTACTATTTTGACAGAATTTTACCTCTGAGCAGCTTCTTTAAAAAATAGTCTAAAGTTTGCTCAAGAAGTAACAAATGTTTTGATTAAACCAGTCTGAGCTTGAAACCAAAGTATAAACTCAAGAAGTATATGTGGTTTCAGATCTCATATAAACATTTCAAATGGATTTTTAATTGAGCTCTCTTTATTCCCTCTCACTTCCCTGAGAAACAGACTATTTCGTATTTTAGAAAGACAACTTACAAAAAATAAGACACTCGAGGTGTCCACAGCTATAGTTTCAAAGCTCCATAGGACAAATGCATGTTCCTATCACATGCATACTCCTGATTTACTTGTAGCAAGGATTTTCACACAGAAAAGTGCACGTTACGTGAACGCAGCATGACTTCCCCAATCCTGAAAGCGCTGGTGTGTTTGACTTCTGATGTTTTCTTTTTTGTCCCTGGGACAAAGAATAACACAAAAATGATTGCTTCCCCGCCGTCACCTTCTGTGAAAAAAAGGGATTCTATTTCAGTGCCTGGTACAAGGGGGCCTTGGAGAGTTCTGCTGTGATGGTGTGTGAGCTGAGTTTATTTGGTCATATATTATTCTCACTCGATATTTACGTGCTGCTGTACTGTGGGAGAAATTAATCACACTGCATTTATCAGAGATAAGCTAATCCAACCAAAGTCCATGGTTTTGCAGGCACAGAGCTTCAGAGGACAGCAGTAAATTATAACTGGATTTGATTAAGAGGTAATTAGCTAAACCTGTTTACCTTAACCTTTGCTGCAACTGTTGTTTTTACTAGGAGAAGAGTGTCATTAGATTGTGCCTGGGATACAAGTTATGGAGCGTACACCACTTCTCACTGTCCAATTTTCATCTGTTATTCAAGGAAGAGGTAGAAAGGTCAGGATCAGATTGCTATTGTACAATCCTCCTGAGATGAGAGCAGAAAGTTTCCTTGACAGAGACAAAATAAGCCATGAAGAACAGTAGTTTATTTTTCAGTAGGATGGAGGGGGAGTCAAAAGAACACATGTCTACAGCCCTAGACAGACTTTTGCAATAATTCAACTGTCTCAGTAGATTTGAGAGCCATTTGAACTCACTGAGCATTTTGCAGAAACAAGGTAGAGTAATGCCAATTTGCTGCAGACTGCAAAATAGCGCAGCTGAGAAAAGAACTGGGTGAATATATTTTCCAGCGCACTGCATTTTCGTAAATTACTTCTAAATGTATTCACTCAAGAGAGTTAAAAGAACCATAGGAAACCAGGCCTTAAATTGCTTTATAGTCATTTAATTGACCAGTTTAGATAGCTTAGTTAAAATAAGGGTTTAGGTCAGCCTGAACGCTTGGCTTATTCATAACATTCACCTAATTTGTAATCACATTTGAGAACGGTGTAGATTTCTGCTCCTTGCCTGAGGGAACATCAGCTTCATAGCAGAAGGGAGATAAAGTAAACGTGGTTGCTGAAGGACAAGAGATAAGCTTGGTTTGCAGTTTTTTGATTAAGGACATACAGATTTAATTCCCTGGTTTTGTTTCCTAGAACCGTTCTAAGACAGCACTCACCTACACACACACACACACACACATCTGATAGCTTTTACCCAGTTTGTAATAGGATGGTGTCTTCAGATCACATTTTCAGCCACAGGTTTTCCCATGAGCTCCCTTAAATCCCAGAAAAGCAAAGGAGGCTTCCAGCAAGCCCACAAGGTCCCACCTCAGCCAAGCTGTTTCTGGGTGAGGAGAGAAAGCTTTGAAGCTTTAAAGCATTACCCACACAGCAAAACTTTTTTTTTTTTTGCTTACCCCAACAGGGCTCAACCTCAAAGACTCAGAACCTGTATTGCAAAAAAAGGGCAACTTCACACACAGTTCAGGAATTTAAAGGGGGAAAAGATTCACCAGTTATACACATGCCCATGTGTAAGCTCAGCCATAAAGCTGATGATTTAACTGCATTTTTCTACCTGGGAGCAGTTGTTACTGCTCATCTTTGCTTTAGCCTGGCCAGCTATGAAGAAAGAACTGTACAGTGTAGCCTGATTCTTACTCAAAAGAATATCACTTTTTCCTTCAGCAGAAAAGTGTTATGGGTCTCCCATCTGGTTTCCTGAAATCTTACTGGCACCAAAGGGGAGAACTACAGGAACTATGGTCGATTCTTGCAAAAAGAAAGGGGTTGACTTGCTGCTCCACGAGTTACCTGTGTTGTTCAGCCTTTGTGTGGGCTGGGGGAAGCACTGCAGTCCTCAAACCTGGGGGTTTGAACTGCTCCTGGTAGTCCCAAGGAGCTGAGTTTTACATCCCCTGGCAGCGTGGGCAGCCCAGTTTATGCCTCCACTGGGTAATCCCTGAAGTGGCTAAAGCTGATCTTCCAGGCAGGTGTTGGGAATGTCATTGTTTTGAGCCCCAGGAAGGGGTTTATAGGCTAAAAAATGGTCTATTGATGGCATATTGTTAAAATTTCTTTGCAGCTTTAGAGAAATAAGTGCTTTGTCTTTTTCCCTCTCTAGGGGTTTTGTCATTTCTGGTCAATCTGCTTTTCAGTGGAGCCTCTGTACGGAGAGAATAGAAAACACTGGAGATAACATGGTTATTGTTTACTTATTGGGCAGTTTTCTCCTTTATGTCAAAATATGAGACTAAAAGTGAGAGGGAATTTTTTTCTGTGTGTGCACATGCATAAGTGAGTCTTCAATGCAGGCAGTAGCTTGATTTCCTCTCCGGGTGGAACTGACTAAAATTCACAAGAACAGTTTGGAAATCACAGGGGTTTTTAGCATTATAAAGAACCCCAATTCATCTCACAAAGTAATTTTTTCTATGGAGGTAGGAATTTCACTTAACCCTAGGAATTATTTTAAGCATCAAAATTAAAAATGCCTGATTCTGAGGTTTCTAAAAGAATTAAAATTGTTCATAAGTCTCAGGGTGTCAGACAAATTGCTGATCTCTCACAGGCACTCTTTTCTCCTCAGGAAGTGGCATAAAATAATAACTTGATGTAAGCTCAGTTGCTGAAATGCTGTGATTACAGTGATTCCTGCCAAATTATACAGACTTATTTTTTCCTTGATGCAGGGTTTTGGAGGGAGGGAATCATCTTTTCATTCGTGGGTTGGAGAGCACCCAACTCAGAAGTGTTCTTGCTTCTGGCCACTACCATTGCACAAATGAAAACAATTAAATAGTTTTAAAAATATACAGAGTAATAAAATAAATATTATAATAATACAATGCATTTTTAAATATTTTATAATTCCATAATAAAAATGCAGTGAGACTCTCCATTTGGTGTGCATTTTGCTATGACCAGGCATAAACAAAAAATAGGTACCAGTACAAAGTTAATACTACTGTCTTCCAACCCACAAGATTAAACAAGATGCTAGCTCCAAACCCTTTTTTTTAACTTTTTTTTTCATGAAGCAAAGCAATTAATTTTGAAATCAGTTGTGTTTGGATAAAGCTCTGTGTTCTTAGAAAGACTTTCCTAAGTCCTGGCATCTTTAGTGGAACAGAAAACCACGCCAGTATGACAATATTAATAAAGTCAATTTAATACAGCCAAAACCTGATATTCATCATAAACATAAATGTTTAGAGGCAGAAGGGTAGATCTCAATTAGCAAAAGGGAGAGTTTAAATGCTTTTTACATAGAGTTTTATCATTTATGTTAAGAATTTAGAATTTGTGTATTGACATTGGGTTTGATTGCTGGCTCCTGAATTTTTAGGCTACATGGCTAAAATGAGGAGGTTTTCACTCATTTAGAAAGAAAAAATCCTACCAGTTTCAATAAGACAAATATAAAAAAAAATAAATCTGGTAATAACTACAGAAGTGAGAAATACATGTTGTGAGTCCAAATTTGTCTCTTTTCTTCATCCCCCATGCAGCCAACTGAGCATTCAGAGCACCAAAGTTTACCTTTTGTGTCAGAAAAGTGTTGTGGGAGGCATATTTTGGCTGTTCATGAAAGAGGTTTCGATTGGAAGCAGTAAGACATTTCATGCTGGTTCCCCCTCTTTTTATGTGCGCTCAGCTTCCATTTTTCATTTAATATTGTTAATTATTCCTCACACTGGATGTGTGAACTGCATTCGCAGTTGCTCGGGTCCTTTGAGTGTGTGACTTTACAGACCCAAGCTGGAATTATTTCACATTTTCCCTTGCATCAGCAATTTTGTGCTGGGTTTCAAAATCCTTGGATGCTTTTATTAGACTCCTTTTCTTCCTTTGTAAGCCAGATTCTTTAAACAAGATTAGTCAAGGCTGAGCCTGTGCCACTGGCTTCCAGTGCCAGTTCAGGGGGATGTCTGGTGGCAGAGTTGGTTTCCATATCCATTTCCACTGCTGTTTCCTATCCAGGAAGAGGAATTCGTGAGCCTTGCGTTTTCTCTCATGTCTCCACCTTTTAGGTACTGTCTTAAAGGACTATTTATGGGACAACAGGAAAAATCCTTCTTGCATCAAGCTATATCACCAAATGCATTATTTCTCTCACTTCTATACCAGGGACTTCCAGAGGAAAATCAATGCTCAGAACAAGAAAATTTAATTTTAAAGCATCTTATTTAATACAACATTTTAACAAATACATATTTAATAAAACAATTTAATGCATCTGACAAGAGGTGTTGGATATTTTACACACAGAAATTCAAGCACATCATAAATGCATGAGGAAGCATCACATTAGTCTGGTGAGGGAAAACCTATGTCCTTTAGGTGTTCACCAGTTAATGGCTCCTGAATCGACGAAAATCTGAAAATTAAAGGAGGTGGTGTTGGGCAAAAAAAAGCAGCTGTGGATTTCCACGCAGACACACAGCTGAACTTTCACAAGTCATGGGCGTGGCAGACAAGAGAAATTATTGGTTTCAGCCTCCAGCTTGGTGTTTTGGTACCAGGTGATCTGTTACTGGATCTGACTGTGCTGGTGGTGACTCCAGGTGGAGGAGGATGCCTGCTGAATTTAGGCAAAACCCAAAAAATGCCTGGTGAGTTCAGACAAAGCCTGAAAACACCTTTTGATCCTGTGCAATCTCTGCCCAGTCAGAGAACCAGATGCAGAGACTCTCGTGGATGCTGTGGGAGAACAGTCTGAGCTGCAAGAGCAATTGCATCCCAAAACAATAGCTGCTTTAGGCATTATTAAGTGTCAAGAGAAATCTTGTGGCTTCCTGGCTTCCAGGACAGTGACACCACTGCCAGTCTCCTACTTGCCATAGCAAATGTCATGTTAAGCTGCATCTCAACACTCATTTTCTGAGGGCAAGACTCATCCCACCCAATTTCATTCACTGAAAACCCACAGTCTTGCCTAAACCAGCAGCCTCTTCTTCCTCTGTGGTCAGAGGGGAGAGACAGCCCCTTCTCACGACTGATTTATCCTGTCCTAAGCCAGGATGGGTGTGAAAAGTCCCCTCTGGAGGTGTCTGCTTCTCTTCATCCCCTCCCCAGCCCCTGCAGCCCAGCCCTGTGACCTCCCCTGGCATGTCAGCAGTGTCATATGGGAATCAGAGAATTACCAGGAGTGGAAAAGTCCTCTGAGACCATGGAGTCCAATGTTCCCACAGTGCTGTCAAGCCCACCACTAACCCATGTCCCCAGCTGTCACACCCACGTGTCTTTTGAACACTTACAGGGCTGGCGACTCCACCACTGCCCTGGGCAGCCCATTCCAATGCTTGTCAGCCCTTTCAGTGAAGAAAACATCCAGTGTAAACCTCCCCTGACAGAACCGAGGCTGTTTCCTCTTGTCCTGACACTTGATGAAAAAGATTGCCTGGAAACTGTAAGAAAAGATGAACCAATGGACGTGATAAGAGCTCAGGGAGAAAAGTTTTCTCTCACAACCCTTCTCATCCCCAGAAACATCTCTGAAAATGTCACAGTGATCAAGGTACCTGTCCTGGGTTCCAGCTGTAAAGAAGGATAGTACTAATTGAATTTCTTTTGTGGTATCAAAACCAGACTCACTGTCTTAGAATGTCCCTGTCTGTCCCCTCCATATCCTTGTGCCACTGCCACTATGTGGCACATGGAAGCTGCTCACTGCCCTCACCCCACAGCAGAGCTCACCACAGATAAATAATTTGGACTAGGAAACTGTGTGCAGTCAACCCTGGCTGATGCCAACTATTCTAAACCTAAACAATCACTAATTACATCTTGAAAATCACAGCATTCTGCAGCAGCACACTATGAAAACTTCAGAAAATCACTCAGCAAGCTCAAAGGGATGTTTAAAAGCCTCTCATTTGCTAGCAAAGAGAGGGTGCAATTAATTCAAAGACTTGTCAGACTGCAGGCTAGCTTCAGGCTTGGTCTGAAGACAGCTTGTTCACAGGCAGGGCTTTTTGGACAGCTTTAAACACACACGTTTTGTTTCCCACTGGCTTTCCTAGATGGAGAATTCTGAAATAATAATAATAGTAGTGATGATGATGATAATAATAGTAATAATAATAAATAATAGATGACACACTTTTAAGCAGTCTGGCACTCGGAGATGGAGTCCATTCTAAAACATTGCTCAGGGTTTGTACTCAGGCACATTGCATAAGTGGAGTGAAGTTCCAGGTATTTCAGTCCCTGAGTTTCAGAGGTGTTAGTCAGACCCATTCTCTTAATTTAATTAAATTGCCATGAGAAATTTCAGGGAGCGTGTTGGGAACCACTATTTAAGGAGCTGTTTTAATCTGTGTTTCCAAGGCATTCTCTATCCTAGCCTGGTCTCATGCAGAGATAAAACCACTGAATTGCTAAATACAAATATTTGTGGGCTTTCAAGATTCCTTGCTTTTTGCTCCAAACCTAATAGAAGAGAAAGCTGAGCAATGAGTTTGCAAGATTTTATTGTTCTTTTCTCTTTTTTTTTTGGCCCCTAAAAATGTAAAAACTCAGCTGTAAGCATCTACCCATAGGTAATGTTTCTGAAAACCAGATCCGAGTGAGTCATGCAGAAAGAAAATACTCCTGGCAGATTTTGGGAGTTGAGTCCTGTTCACCTGGGTCCTCTAACATGAATTTATTTTCCCCCAGCCCATTTCCCACCCATATCCCTCCACATTCCTCCACATTCCTCAAAAGGCTCAGAAAGGGCAAGAAAATGTCCTTTCCTATGGGAAATATTCCTGTCTTTATTTAGGAACTCCCACAAATCTCTTGTCTCCCTCACCCCGTCGCAACACCGTCAGAAGAAAAGCCATCGTTCACAGTTCGTTGTTGCCCAGGTCATCCTTAATCACCAGGAGAGCCCCAGTGGTCAGCAAGCAGCTGGATGGGAGTGAGAACAGCCCCTGACTTCCATCCAAAGCCGGGTCTGCCCCTGCCCTGCCAAAGGGAAATCACAGGCGGGGCTCAGAGCACAGCTCTGGAGTTGGCCAAAGGCTCCCTCGGGGCTGTGTGGGTGGAGCAGAGCATCCAAACCAGGGTTTTTGAGGGCTCCTGCTCCCGAATCCTCGGGGTGTAACCGGAGAGAGCACGGGGAGCAGATCTGGCTTCCTGCGCCCCAATGAGCGGTGCCTGCCCCTGCAACCTGGAAAGGCACTTCCCCACGGGGCCTGCTAAATGTGTCCATTCTTGTCACGTTTTGCTGCTTTTTGCAGAAATCAGCTTCCATGCACTGAAATACCGGGCATTTAAATTCTTGCCTGTACTGCTCAGCTCTGCTGCCAGTGTCAGCTGACCACAGGTTCAGGCTCAGGTTTGGGCCACATTCAGCTTTCTTCCTATGAACAGATAGTGAAAGGATAAGGAGAAAAGGTTTTAAACTAACAGAGGAGAGATTTAGGCTAGATGCTAGGAAGAAGTTCTTCACTCAGAGGCTGCTGAGGCCCTGGCACAAGGTGCACAGAGAAGCTGGACTGCCCCATCCCTGGCAGTGTCCGAGGCCAGATTGGACATTGGGGCTTGGAGCAGCCTGGGATAGTGGGAGGTGTCCCTGCCCATGGCAGAATGAGACAGACTTTAAAGTCTCTCCCAACCCAAATCAGTCTGGAATTCTCTGATTCTTGTAGTATTTCTCTGCTAGCAATGATTTGGTGAGACCCTGTGGCGCTGTGTGAGGCTGGCACCAGGGAAGGGCACACTTGAAGGGTGCCGTGGCCAGTGGAATTTCTGGACACACCCAATGCACAGGGAAAGTAAGGAGTGTAAAAATAATGTACATAACAAAAGGAAACCCAGAAGGTTTCTTCAGTGCTCGAATCTGGTTCCCACCACCCCTCTGAGAACAGCTCCATGATGTCTGTTCAGAGGAGGTTCACAAGTCCATCCTTGACAAGGCTGCACCCACTTCACACTGTTGTGGCTCTCTTACCACCCTGACAGCATCCAGTGCTGCAGGTCCATCTGCCAGCTTCAGCTGCTCAGAAACAAGCTCTGAGCTTTTCCTCCCCATCTCTTCTTCTTTCTCAGCTTGATTTCCAGCATCGTCGTGGGTGGTTCCTCCACCTTCCCATCCAAAGTCCATAACCTCAGCACTGCTGTCAGTCCCACTCTGCAGGTCCTGCCCTTCACCTGCCACGTCCACTTTCAGAACATTTGAAGGTTTAATCCTTCCTGCCCACATCTTACTTTGACTACAGCATCCTGGGGAATGCCTATATGCAGGGGTTAGGCAAGTGCTGACCTTCTGAGGCAGATGGGCATGAGGGAGCTGAGCCTCAAAACCCTGTAAAGGTATTTAAGGAATGCTGTGCCTGAGATAACACAGCCTTTTCTCCTGCCCAGATACCTGTTACAGCTTTTCCTGTGGCCGTGGCACCAACTGTGTCACTGTAACTCACGCTACTCACCACCAGTCAAAATATTGCTGCTGGAGATCATGGCCTGGTCCTCCAGCAGCAGCATCGTCCTCTACATCCTCCTCCTCTTCATCAGACATAAATGCCTTCCTGCAGCCGTCATGCCTGAAATCTCGTCACACGGAAAGCAGGAAGGAGTTGTTAAAATTATGTCAGACCCTCAGTGCTCAGAAAAAAAAAAAAAACAAACAAAAACCATGGGACTGTGTTGGAAAGCATGAAATTAATCAGGAGTTTTACAGCTGCCTTCTCACTGCTTTGGCCCTTGCAGTTGCAGAGAACTCAGGCTAAATTTGTTAAGGTGTGCCTTACAGGGCACTTTGCAGCAGCTGGATGTTCCAAGGTTTTGCTGCTTAAAACTCACTCTTCAGTTACTTTAGAAAGCTTTTTTTGAATTTTGCTTTTCTAGTGTTACTAACCACAAGAAAGTGAGCGTAACATACAAGCATGCAGCCTGACACAACAAGAACTTGCTAAACTGCAGATTTTGAATCCTCTTAGGTTAAACAGTTCACTAGACCATAGAATCACAGGTTCAGAGTCATGAAATGTTTTGAGCTGGGAGGGCCCTTAAAGTCGATCCCATTCCACCCCCTGCCATGGCGGGGACACCTCCCACTGTCCCAGGCTGCTCCAAGCCCCAATGTCCAACCTGGCCTTGGGCACGGCCAGGGATCCAGGGGCAGCCACAGCTTCTCTGGGCACCCTGTGCCAGGGCCTCCCCACCCTCCCAGGGAACAATTCCTGCCCAATATCCCATCCATCCCTGCCCTCTGGCAGTGGGAAACCATTCCCTGTGTCCTGTCCCTCCATGCCTTGTCCCAAGTCCCTCTCCAGCTCTCCTGGAGCCCCTTTAGGCCCTGGAAGGGGCTCTGAGCTCTCCCCAGAGCCTCCTCTTCCCCAGGCTGGACATTTCCAACTCTCCCAAGCCTTTCCTCATCACAGCCCACATGAAAATTAAAACCAATGGGTGCCGTCAGCATTTCCTTCATTTTCTTCTTGAAGGATTACCGGCAGCTGCTTGATTTGTTTGTGAGGAGCTCCCAGGTGTCTCAGAAGGTTTGAGCAGGGTTTCTTTTCCTTGCTCCCGCCTCCCTTTCCCCCCAGCACGCGGGGTCTGCGCTGCAGGATCACGTTGCAGCGCCTTTGCAGCCTTGGCTGCGCCTCCAGGCTTGGAACCAGATGACTTACTGCACCGCAGTTTCTCATGACATCTCGGTAATTAATGCCCCAGATCTCGCTCCATCTCCCCTCCGAGGAGCACAGCTCTGATTTAATTGCCTCATAATGTATACTCGAAATGAATAGTTGTCTAATTGTCTCTAGGCAGATCCTTGGATGAAAGTCTGTGAGAAAGCATATAGGCCGCAACACTGAATAAGAGCCCACAAAGCACAATAAATCACAAGCTTGTAACTCTTTCTTACTCTCTAATACTGTCAAAACAATAAATTTATTTTTTAAGATATTCAAGAAACAAATTAAGGATAAAATTTTGCTACATCCTCTGTTTCCTCACCCCCTCAGCTACACAAAATCAGATCTTGTGGCGGATTTCGTGGAATCGTAAGATCATTAAGGTTGAAAAATTTGTTTCTTTAGTGTAACAGCTTCCACAGGAAGGGATAAAGTTTCAAAGCACAGTGTGATGCTTGAGCTGTGCTACTGCAGATTGTCATTCAAAGGTTTTTAATAAGCCTGTTAAAGGGCAAAAGTCCTGAGTGAGGTGAGTTACCAGAGATTTGGTACCTGCAGCAACAGAGGTGTTCTATCAATAACCTCCAGCCATTGTGCCAAGGGTGCAGATAAAGAACGCACCCATGGAAGTCACACTGTAAATGAAAACCTTGTGAACACCAAAGACTACAGTCAATTGTTCAATATTCAGCAGGATTCAAAACTATTCAGAAGTGTACTTGACATCCCTGGTTCTAAACATTAACACAGCCCAAAGATTCGAGGCCCTTTTCTCTCTCTCCAATCAATGGGTGTCTTAGGGTTATAAAAATCACTTATTTCTAGCTATCTTGCTTTGTTCAAACAAATACATTGTTTCCATAATTTATGTGCTACAAAGGCTTCCCTCTGGACTGGCTTCCCGCTCTGTGTGCAATCCTATGCAAAATACAGACCCAAACCCACCCCTGGAGCCTTAACTTTGCACATGGGGGAAGAAACCTACATTAAAACTTCTAATCTACAATGCAAGATCAGACTAAAGACTATGGTCAACTGCTTACAAAGGTTTTTAATCAAGTAAAAGAAAGAAAAAATAACGTTTTCATTTCAATTCTTTGAATTTTTTTTCCTAACAGCATACCCGAATATTTCGCTTTTAAATACCTTTTTGCTTGCTTGGTTTTTTGGGTGAGAGTAGGTTAAATTAAGTAATAATTAAACTGCTGTCTAAGCTGAAACAAGTTTTTTTCATTTCACTTGAAAAATTCAAATATATCCAGGCCAAATGTATCCAGCTTTATAATCCCCCAAAAAAGTTGTGTTTTCAGCTTTTGAGCCCATCTGTAGAGATGAAGCACAACCATTGCTCCAGTTCTGCACAGCAAAATCCAGCCTGGGTTGTAGTCCCCTCTTACAACCATGAGTTATAGTGAGACTTCAGCAAACACTCAGAATTATAAGATTGCCCAGTTGACCCCTTCAAATCCTTACATGGATGATGCAGCTCAGCACAAGAGATGCTGAATCACAGAAATGCACAGAGTTTGGTTCTGCTGCTCCAAATCCACAACTGTGAACAAGTGCAGGCAACAGGAAAACACAAAACTTGGCCCGGGGTGCAGATTCTGGTGTTGACTGACTGCACACTCGGGGGTTCTTCTGAAGTCATGAGACAACATCCACAAATTGCCATGGGACAGCAGTTTTGGGTGCTGCTATGGTGCAGAAACCAAACTTTCTTAAACTGCATTAATTACAAATGTCGCGTAATAGTCTGTATCCTAACAGGTTTGTTATAGGATTTTGGGTTTTTTTCCTTTTCAAACTGCTTGAAAATCTCATGTATCCCTATATCATACATTTGAAATAAAACTGCTAAAAGGTAAGCTTTTATTAACATGACCTTGGTAACTTTTCAAGGAGCTCTGTGCATAATATTTAACAAGAAAACAAAACCACTTGGCCAACCGCTCTTTTAAAAATGGACCAAAACTCATGAATTAGATTTGTTGGTAATTCAAACGGCAGAAATATTATCCTGTCTGCAGTCTGTTATGAGACATTACACATGTTCTGCTGGGAGTCAGATGAATTTAAAGAACAGAGCTTGTAACTTCATTTACTTCAAAATGCAGTTCATGCAGAGTACACATGCAATATGCACTTACTGTGATGTTAAGTGCTAGAAATGAGCTGTTGCTGTGACTTGGAGAGGCATGAGGGGGTTCTCCCCCCACCCAAAACGAGGATTTTGGCAGACATTTCTACTGCAGTTGTTTCTACATGTGCTGGGAGCTCACAAGAACGCCCCAGCCGTTCCCTCAGCGAGGAATTCAAAACAATGTGCAAACACCAAAACTTTGCTTCCTAAACATGAACATCTTGATGTGAGCAAAAAGATGCTGAGCAACATGGGCAGAAGAACAGAGATGTTTTCATTTCTGTACATTTATATTTATTTTATTTTTGTGGCTACATTTGACTGTGACTACATAATAGACTGTCTCTATTCTACCTTTATCCCAGTATTGGATCACCACCTCATCAAAAATTTGCAATTGGGAGGGGATTTTTTTTTTTTAAATGGCATGACCATGGAAGAGTCCCCTCTAAATAAAACCCATGTGGACAGTTTTTCTCTTTTAGAGTTTTCTCTGATAAGTCAATTCCCTATAAGAATTTTCTACAGAGACAAATTACTTTGTGTTGTAAAGTACATGGACCAATGTGGATTGAGAAAACTTCAGACTCCTATATTGCAAATTTGTTGATGAAGATATTCCTAGCAACCATGATAGAATTTTTTTTAAAAGACAAAAAAATAAAAAATAGTGATGAAATTTGGTTCTTCTGAAATGCAAACACAATTACGATTTTGCTGTTGATTTCATTAAAATTTAAAAGGAAAATTTCATTTTTTCAAGAAAAAAAAAAAGGAGATATTTAATCACCAGTCAGATTTCAACCTTTTAAGGAACAAAGAAAATTGAAATTTTAATCTCTTAGCAAGTAGAAGGCATTATAAAGTTGTGTACATTGGAAAAGTACTGCTGCACAGTAAGTTGCTGCCAGGACACTAACCTGGAAGATAAGGAACCAAAGGACCCCTTATGATAAAGAGATTTGACTAAACTGCTGTCTTTTTTCCTACATTAGAACTAAGTTCTTTGGTCTTCCATGCTACTATTCTTATCACAGAGGGAGGGGTTGCGGGGGACAGTATTATATTTTTTATTCAGTCACCTAGAAGCAGATTATTTAGATAATCTAAATTATCCATACTGTGATTTAGCCTTTAATTCAGATTTGTCCATTCTGAAGTTATGTAAACTTAAACTGAAAACCCTTTATTTAAAAGACAGCTTAGATAAGCCACCCATTTTCTCTCTCCTGAAGCACATACGTTCCGTCAGCTTTCCTCTCCACGGCAAGAGCTCCATCTCCCTTCTATCTGACACGTGCTGCTGACCTTGGTTAGAGCAGGGACACTGTTGAGGGGCTCTGCACTCAGACCCCGCAATAAATCAGGGGAAATTCCACCGCCGCTATTTGAGATGCACCTCCAGTAGAAACCCAGCAAGACACAGCTGGAGCTGGGGGACTTCTGTCACATAGCACGAGGTGAAATAAATACCACTGGATCCTGAAGCAGTTTGAGCTCTCTGGAGAGGGTGGAACCAAAGACCTGAATGTTGGAGTTGTTCTGGCACCGCTTCTCAGCTGAGGTAAACTATTTACAGTGCACGGTAGCAAGCTGCAGACATTACAGATCCCTCAAGATCTCCCTTAAAATAAAATTCCACAGCAAGCACAAAACATTTCTTTCCCAACACGCTCGCTCCAACATGATTTAGTCTGGAACATTCTAAAACTTTTGCTTTGTTTCCTACTTGAAAAAATTCTGCTGGGAAACTCCTGCTGTCCTTCTTTGCTTCATTGTCCATCCAGCTCAGTCATTAACCAACTGTGAATTAAGTCCACCAAAAACAGGTACACTTGTCAGTGTGTATAAGTCAGGTAAAGTTACACTTCTCTTGACACTATGCAGACAGTTAATGTTTCATCTGGAGAGCAACCTCTCCTCTAGTCCCCTGGAAAATATTTATGGTGTTGCACAAATCATGGTTTTTTGATGGACCCCCCATATTGATGGCATAAACTACAGAAATTAATACCTTGAGAAAAAACAATTACCCTAATTTTTCCATGTAACGTGTATATTTGATATTTCAATAGATTATTTTTCACAGGAAATGCTAGACAAGGAGAAGGAATAGTTATGAGAGAAAGAGATGCTATTCTGCAAAGACACTATGCTTGGCAGTAAAGAGCTTTCTAAGAACATCTCTGAAGAAGGAATTCAAGTATGGTAGAAAGAGCCATCAGAAGAGAAAAAGCCAATTATAAATAGATGCAAAATTGCTTCGACTTGCTGAGATGAGAGAACACTCAGAGGATTTGAAAAAGCTGCAGTTACACACCAACCTGGCAGGTAAAAGACATGCGAAACTGGAGGTGCTGCAAGAAATAATGTCTTTTACAGCAAGAAAACAATTCATACAAGAAAATCTGGCAACACCATGGAGAGATCTGTGCAAATATCTTTTGAAATGTGCAGGGACAGATGCGGGGTTTTAAGGATATATGAAGCACATGTGCATAAAATTATACAAAAGGGATAATGGAGTCGCTCACTAAATCATCGGAGAACTCATCTACAACACTGGCTACTGCAAAAAGACCTAACAACAGAAGGGTCTCAAAAGAATGGCACAAAACCATGGAAAGGGCTCCATAAAAAGAGAAACTGGAAATATGTGGCACACTTATTTCAGAGAGGGTCCTCAGAGGAGATAAGTGATAGACACATTTCAAGAGCGCATTGAGTGGTTGCCTCGTGTTTTCTCACAATAATGATAAAACCTGTTCAATTTAAAGGCTACAATACTTTATTTTATACAATACAGTAATAAAGCTGTGAAATTCATTGTCACAGGGCAGTATTGCAGCCCAAAACATACCACAGGTCCAAAATGCATAATACTTCCTGCAAGTAATATAATTACCTCAATTGATATAAAAAGCAGCAAAGCCACTCTTAGTGAGACTCTCATTCTCCTCAGAATCACAGCCACTTTTGCAACATTTTTAACTGGTTACACAGCTAATTATATATCCTCACATATATAGTGTAAGCACTTAAGATTAGACAGTTTCTTATGAACCCAGCTGAGCTTATACCATTCCAGACCAAATATTTTATCTTTATTTTACATGAGAATAAATATGATAATAAAAACATCTTGCTTCCTAACTTAAAATTAAAGATAACCAGTATTGATGTTCTACATTCACCACAGATAGTTAATAATTTATAATGAGTACAACAGGACAAAAGGAGTTTGAGTAATGAAATTCTTAGATTAATCAATTTATCCTCATTTTGTGTGTATGAATTCTAAACTGCTCAGATCTTAAAATCTAAAATTATGAGATAAATTATAACTAGCTGTGGGGGTTTGTTCTGTTGTTTGGGTTTTGGTTTTTGGGTGGTTGGTTAACAGTGAACTGAAGATGTTTCACAAGCATTTTGTTTGAGTCTTTGGAAAATCAGCAGCAAAATCCAAGGCAAAGTTATTGTGCTGGACATGCACATATCTGCACTTGCTCACTAGTCAAAAATTATTATGAAAGTACATTTCTCCAGTTTGGCCCTAGAAAGCTCTCCTTATACATTCAAATGTTACCTTACACAAACCTGCCCACAAACTGATGCCAAATTTGTTGAGCTTACTTGGCAATGTATTTATTCAGCAGAAAAGCTGAGCAAATGGGTGCAAGGCATTCCCAAAGAAAATTCATTTTTCACTAAAGGAAAGACTCCAAGAAAATGTTGCAGTATTCACCCACGTGATATTGAGCTGTCACCCAAATTGCATAATTGCACTAATTCTTGTCCAAGGGACCTCCCACTGGGAAATGCATCTCTCCATACTAATGAAGCCCAACACAAAGTGCAACTTGGGCATTTGCATGTTAATGGGGCTCTGTACACGAGGCTGTTTATTCAGCATGCCAGAAACACTGAAAAGAAGGTGTTAACAGAAACCTTTAGCCAGAATAAGACAGGGTTAATTAGGACATATGGAATGGGATCTGAGTAACAAGAGACATTAAAATTAACCCTGTTTATCCAGCTGTAGCGGGACAAGGGAGCGGGTGGGGGAAATCCCTTCTTTGACCCACACAAAGGCCTTTTCTGCCACAGGGTTTAGGGGCAGTATTTTCCCACTGGCACAGCTCCACCAGTGGCTGGGGCATTTGCGTGGAGGAGGAGATGTGTATTCATCAGCCCCTGCATCCCTCATCTGACTCCTCCCAAAACCTGGGAGAGAATCGAAACTCAGAAACGATCCCGACAAGGTGAAATTATATATAAAAGTAGCAGCAAGGTATTTCTGGCAAAATAATACGAGCTTCAGGACAAATCTATAAATATATGCTCTGAGCTGTATATTATACAGGCATTTTTAATGCTAAAACACTTGAGGAGACCTTGAGGACACTCAGGGACCCTGGTTAAAGAGCCTTCATCCATGCCTGGATCTCCCAGGATTTTTAGGAGAAGATAGTTGAAGGGTTGTTATGATTATTCTGATGTCATAGTGAGAGGAAAAGGCAAAATAAAATTAACAAAACGATGCCTGAGTCCTGTAGCAGCACAGTCTGATAATTCCATAATGGTATTTCAGACTCTGTGCTACAGTTTTGTTCCACGACAGGATGCAAAATGAGCTTTTTCTTCCCTTTTAAGTAGAGTATGCTTGGTGACTCTTTTCTTATTTAACATTTTTTCCTAAGTATGTTAAATACATCGCTCCTTGCTAATTTCTGTGGATAATGACTTCATCCCAGGCTCACAGAAGGAATAGCTGACCAGTATTTCCACTAGGTCAGTGCTCAGATGTTCCTGCTCTATTTGCTCACAAACTGGTAATTGATTACTACAATCAAGGCAAGAGCAGAGCATTTGGTTACTCCCCAGTTTGGTATTTCATACTTGCATTTCAGGCCCTGAAAAGGCACTTTTTTTTCATGCCCTAAAGCTTGTTTCTTTTAGTACTCTATCAGTTGATTTAACAAATACTATACCTCGTCCCTACAAACTTTTTATTTCTATTCTTAGATCTTCTTACCCACAAAAACACTATTACTGCCATATTTCAAAGCAAATTTTAAAATTGGATGTTCATTTCCTGTTTCTAACAGAAGACTGATGATGTTCTTATCACATCTGGAAAGGCTTTTTAAAAGAAAAACCCAAAAACAGGTTTTATTTCCCCCTGTCTTTTTATTCTGGTATGTGCCAGTAAATGCATAGCTTATTCAGTGTAAGCAGAACTACATCTGACTGATTGATAAGAGGCCTCTGCTTGCTCAGAAGCAATGTATCTGTCATCCTGGAGGAAGCAAAATGACAGAAATGACAGCCAGCGTGTAGGACGAGGATATCAAAAGAGCTGCTGTGTTCCTTGATCATAATGCCACTAAAATGGAAAAGAAAAAAAAAAAAATAATTGCACTGAAACATCCAACAGTCACAAGCATCTCTCTTTTCAGCTCACAAGCAATTGCTGCATTTTCACTTTAAAAAGATTAAAATTATGCAATGCAACACGAAACTCCTGTTAGGAATGGACAAAGGCAGGAATACATTGCTCCCAACTCTGTTGTACAAAGGGCTCAGGGCTCTGTGCTGTAGTGCAAGGGCTGCCCACGGTGCCATCTGTGGGGAATACTGCAATTATTCCTGCATGGAATATTCTCTGGGCTCAGCCCTGTTGAAACTTAACTGCGTTGGACCAACTGGAATCAGATTTACACTGCAGAAATGGACATGACAGAGAATTATTACTGTGTTATTTTTGGGACTGTTATGTCAGCGTGGAGAATCGGTGGCTAAAATGTGGAAAGGAAAGTTTCTCCATTTCTGACAGCTGCCTGTGTTTCGTGGCGGGCAGGGTGAAAGAGGCAAAAACGGGGTAAGATAACTAAAAGTGCTCAGCCAAATTCCACTGTAGGCACTGCAGCTCTTGCAAAGCAGCCCAGGAGCTGTCTCCAGCACAGCTCTACCTACCAGCCACTGTTTACATGGCAACTCCTTCCGAGGCACCAGAAGCCCCACTCGTTTTAGAAAACCTTCTGCTCTCCCAGGAATGAAAGGAATCTGTCATCTGCTTCCCAGGGTGGTGGGTGCCTCAGCAGCAGAACAAAGGAGGCTTTTTGCCCCAAGAATGAAGCAACAATAAACCTGCTCCTGGCCCTCCCTCTGTGAGGAGGGCACGTTTGCTTTTGATTTCCTTTTGATGTAACGAGCGCAACACGAGCGAACCCCGTTCAAGACTTGTGCAACCCTGAGGCGTGTGGCTACCTGAAGACCAAGAGTCGTGGCAACATTTGTGGGGAGCTCGTAACTGCAGGATTGAGGTGATTTATGGGCAGCACTGACAGTTGTCTGGGTTGCTTGCCATGATACAGGCCAGTTGCATTCGTGATAGATTGAGGTCATGGAGGGGGAGTGGAATAGGTCCTGTCATATATCCTTCATCAGGTTTTCATTTGTCTGTGAGTTAGGGTTGTGGTAGCAGTGGGAAAAGGATCTCATCTGAGTGTTTATTTTTCTAGCTTGAAGGGCTCTGTTCCTCAAACATGCTTGTGTTTGATACCTGAACAGGAGACATCAGCATGAGGGATTTGTGACTCGACTCACTGACCTGTGCTGCCAGTCAAATTTCACAAGTAAAATCTAGAGCTTGGAAGCTTAAAAAAAAAAAAAAAAATACTAGACAGAGCACTACAGGTCTTTGAAGAGGCACACAGACCAGCCTTTGAGCACGGTGTGCCCACCACATGTGTGCCCCATGCAGTGTGCTTCTTCCAGCCCAGTGCTGGGTCAGTGTGCTCTGCTCAGCAGGGAAAACAACCCAGAAAACCTCTAAAGAACAGACCCATACTGCACCTCCACAGAAAATGCCAACAGTACTACTCAGGGTTTGCAAAATCAGGCCCTTCACTCTTTTCTGGCGGATGGAACATTTAATTCTCTGCTCTGCCTCACGCTCACACAAAAATATGTACAAATAGGCACCAGTGTTCTCTCAGTCACAGATCTCGGTTGCAAAATTATGCCCAAAACTCAGCACTCCTCATTTCCAAAGTACCACTCCCTCCAGTGACAACTAAATAAATTTTATTATCTAAAGAGCATTTTTATAAAAAGAAAACAGATAACCTCCAAAGCTTTAAACTCATTCTGCTACTTTATCTTCTACAGCAGATCTGCCATCCCAGACATGCACAGATCGAGTGGGAGGATGGTGCTTTCAGCTCCGTTTTCCCTAAGCCAGCCTGGGAAAGCCAAATAAATTTAGGAACTGTGGAAAATGGTGTACAACCACCAGAGGCTCCAGCACTGCAGCCCAGGAGCTGGAAACAAGCAGTGGATGCAAAGTGTGGGTTTGGCATTTCAGACATCTCTTAGCGAGGGTGTGCACAGACGTGTGTGTGGGGAACTTTGTGCAGTACCCCAGTGAGACCCTTCTGATGGCACATACAGCTGGAGAATAACCATTAAAATGTCAGCCCGTGCCTCACATCCATCCACGAGGCTTTGCTCCTTCTTGAGCTGCCCTTAGGGTAACGGGGGCTAATTAAAACCAGTCCCTTTTCCACACAACTCTAATACCCACCCAGTGCTCCTCACAGCCCAGGTGTGTTTCGTTCGTATTAATGACTTGATATTAATTAAGACTTAGTAGAGGGAAGGGAGTGGTCTCCCATTAGCAGCAGACACGAGGTGAAGCTGCCGCGCTGTGCACTGGTGTTATCCTGAGCTTTCTGCAGAATGGGGGGTGTTTTCCCCCAGGGACCTCAAAGACTGTACCCATCCCTTCAGCATTAGTGACCAACAGCCCCCAAAATCTTCCTGAGGCCCTGGAGGCCCTGGGAAGCAGGAGGGCTCCTCCAGCTTACACAGAGGCAAAGCCAGAGCATCTCTGCTGAAAGCAATCGAGCTTCAGCTGTGCCCTGTCACCTCTTTACACACCAACTCAGGGATTTCATTTTGCTGCCTAATTAGGCAACCAGGGAAATATGAAAACCAAAGCAGCCAGGTATAAATAGGAATCCTTCAGTTACTGAAGGAGCTAATAAGACCTGAACCTGCTCTCGTTTGTATTATATCAGATAAACAAAAAAGGGGGGTGGGGGAGAAAGACACACAGTTTAAACATATGCTTCCAATTTTCTCAGAACTAGTAAATGGAAAATACTGCTCTGTCATTAACCATTTTCATATTTATTCTGCAGTATATAAGGTTAGAGGTGGATTATGTTTCTGTGGCAACTATTGTGGAAACAAAAATTCATTGTGCCATAGTCTTATGTTAATTAAAACTTATAGCATAGAAACACCTCAACTACTTCAATACATTTTTAGCCATTTAGTTCAAATTCAGAACTGAGTTAGTCATGGAAGTCAAATATAATCTGAAAACTCAAGAGAAAGACGTATTAGGATTTCCTCAAAGAGATTTGCCTTTCTTACCCTCCCTATTACATGGGAAACACAAGTTAAAAGACTCTTTTTAAAATAAAACGTCACTGCTATTAACCCAAAGGGATATCCAGGAACTTGCCAAACAAAACCAAGTTTGTTGGGCTTTAGGTAGAGAAATTAACTTGTAACAATGCATTCAAAAATCCGTTCACTTTTATTTCAGAGAAATCAGAACAGCTATTAAGGAGTCTGCTTTCTTTTGGCCTGTTGGTTTGGGGGTTTTATTTCTTTCTTGCAGGAAAAGAAATTCTTTCTTTTCTGCAACGCAGAATCTCTGGGCTTTTTCCAACATCTCTAGGGGTTTATGCCCTTTCAACTGGCAGCCCAATTCCCAGGAGATTTCCAAACCTCTCAGCTGGTTCCCCAGCTGTTTCTGTCGTGCACTCACCTGCTCACAAAGTCACAATGTCCATATGTGCAGTCCTAAAACAGTTAGTGCTGGATGGCAGGTCTTACCCTGGTACAGTCCAATGGATACCAGAAATCTTGGTGAGAACAGAGCAGGGAGAAAGTGGTTATTAAGGGTGCTTTCCTGCTCCATTTTTACAAACATATCCACTAAATCAGACAGAATTCATGAAATTATGTTGAAAACCCTTGATTTGTGTATTTCTGAGAATTTAGTACTCAGCAACTCATCCATAAGGGCCACGTTGCACACTTATACAAATTCCTTACTTTTAATTTGCCGTGCTAAGAAATTCTGGAGGCCATCGTAGTTGATGGTCACAGGGATCTGTATGATTTAATGGCTGTAATTCAGGTTAGTCTAATCCTCCTGCAATGGTAGCAGTTATTAGATCAGATGTCATCATTTTGGTACCCATGGGTTCAGGAAGCCTCTTCTTGCTTAGACTGTCAGAGCAAAGGAAACTTTGGGTTCAGACTTCCCTGAGACAATAGCTATAGAAATTTTAACTTTCCTTTTTAACTTTCACACAGGCCTAAGAAAGGTGTAAGATTTTGTGGGTGAAACACCTTCTTTTGCGGATAAAACAGCTCATTTTTTGGACCAAAAATAAAAGTTACAATCCTAATAATTTTTAATTCTCAATGCCCCCATGAAGAAAAGCGGAACAGAGACCATGTCCTGAGACTGTTTTCTTTGGTCTTCCTGGTGTTCTTTTCACTGTCTTTTGAAAATCTCCTTTGAGACAAGGAGATAAATGACATAACATTGACAAAACTGTAAATTCAGTGGTGATGTCATCCAGGAAAAATCCCAACAGTTAGGTACCAGGAGCTGCCTGCTTTGCAATGCTGGACAGTAAGATGTTCTCGGGTGGTTGATTTGCACTGGATATTTCATGCATTTCTTATTTGCTAAAGTAGGTGATCATCAGTTTCCAATGACTTGTTTTGACCTTATTCAATGGAAAATGAGGTGCTATTTCTGGCATGCTTATGAACCTACTGTTTAGTCCTAAAAGTTTTGCAAGAAAAGGGATAATAAATAGTTATTCACTTCCACTGAATAGCTTTGTAGATTATGTGCTGAGGGCAGTAACAGCTGCTTCTCATTACCAAAAAGGCCTCCTACCATGTGTACTGCTAACACACCGAGCTAAGGTCAAGCCGAGTAGCAGGGTTTTTTTTCCCCCAACATTGTTTAAAAGCTTTTAAATAAAACCATATTAGAAATGCAGTCACCTCTGGTGACTGATTTCCAAAAGCAAAGTCAGAAGAGCTGTGAGGTTTTTTAAAAAATTTCTTTGTTTCTGATTTGGAAGGCTTTTTGTTTTCTTTGTTAAAGGCTCCCTTTATGCTGTTAAATTGTGGAGATTTTTCCTTACAGTTCCTGACGCCTTTTTTAATCTCCTGTTTTTGTTGTTGTTACTCTACTCTACATTTTCTTCACAAGAGCACTCTCATAATCCAGATAACTGTTCTGAAAGTTTACACGTTGCTCATTTTCCCTGCCATGCACAGAGCAGGGTTGGGCCATTCCCATCCGTGTGGTCCCAGGTCTGCTCCTGCCTGGCAGGGGTGAGTTTGGACAGGAGGAGGAGGGCATCCTCAGAAGGCAGAGCTGACCCCAAATCAGGATAGAGAACAACGGAGGATGTCTGTGGCTTCTTTCTAGAACCATCTTCTAGATGCCATCACATCTCCCTGAATGAATGGTTTGAGGAGGGATTAGCACCAACCCGAGATACAGAATAAATTCACCTCTCTCCTGGGGTTAATACTATTGTTAATATTATTATTTTTCCCCCTTTAATTTGCAAGGATTGTATGAAAGTAAAGCAATCCATTGCACTAACTGTGACAGAGAGGAAAAGCTCCTTGTACTGATAGGAAAGAGAAAAATCTGAAGCCTCAGCTCTGCTGTGGTTTCTAATTACAAAGGGTCTTGTAGAGGCTGCTAAAATCTGTGTAAGCAAGCAGAGATTCTTAGCAAAGCTGCCAATTAGTACCCCTCCCTTATGACCCATGACATTACTTCTTCCTACATCAAAATCCACTTAATGCTGATATTAACACAAAGGTTCATCTATTTTTTTCCCATTCGTTCCCAGCTGGTTCTCAAAGGGGAGGAAGGAATAAAATTATTTTATTGATAAAGCAGCAACCATTTAGATGTAATCTCTACCCAGTACAATATCACTTCTCTGTGGCAAAAAACCAACCCAACCAGAAAACTCTTTTACCCCTTATTTTTCTGCATTTAAGTTTCCAAACTGCCAAGACTGAAGTGACAGAAATAGAAAAGCAGAGAAGATATACACTGCTTTACAAGCTTCTCAGGTTATTTGCATCTCCAATAACTTCTGTAGGACTTTCAGCAGTTATCACCATGTTTTTATTTGAATTGAAATTGTTCTAAACACAGCTCCAAATGGTTTAGTTCACCCGGCTGGAAAAATTTTCATAAAGGGTTGGATCCCAAAGAAAAGGAAAGAAATAGGGTAATCTGTTCTACTAGAATAAATTAACTTGGGGTGGGGGGGGGGGGGGAAAAAGAAGAAAAACTTGCTGGGTCAGGGAAGACATCTCAGAAAGTCGGTTTTAAGCCAATGTAAAGGTGAGTTAGAGATCCATGCTTTAATACCACTAAGAAATATATTTTAAACAGTGTCTGAACAAAGAATAAGATATTCCCTTCTGGTCAACAAATCTTGTTTGTGATAACACTCACTCTAAAGGGAAAAATGTGCAGTTCATTCTTTTTAATTGCAGAAGTCAAGGCTGCCTTGAAAGTCCTGTGGTGCTGGTTTGGTAGCAAACACTGTAAATCCCTGCGATTTATCTCTGCCATCAACTTAAGCATGAAAAAGCACCACAAATGGAAAGATGCACCAAAGCCTGCAGCCTGCACAGCAGACCCTGGCAAGGAACAGGCTCCTGTAGGACTCTGGAGTGGTCTCACTGTGTTCCCTGGCCTCTGCTCGGCTCTGTGCACCATCCATCTCCCACTCACCTCCATTCCTCAGCTTCACCAGTAACCAAAGCACAAAGGATGACTGGGAATTCCTCATGAGGGAAGGCTTCTCCCCGTGGGAACCTCGTCATGGAAGTGAAATAAATACTTGTACCAGACAGGGACACTTGGTGACAATGAATGCAGAGATAGTGGGGTGATGGAGGTGTAGGGTTAAGCCACAAGAGTTAGCCAACAGATAATATAAATAAAATCTTACCTCATGACTCTATCCAGTCCCAGATAAGGATGATGTCTTGTCCATCACAGTGCAGGAGGAAAGATGTCTCATGTCACTTCATTGCAGAAGTAGATGTTGCAGGTAGATATTCTACAATCCACCATGGAGGGTGTCAATGTAGGAGTAACAATTGTTACTTATTAAAACAAAAACATCAATAGCATTGAGGGAATAACTGAACTCCTTACACGTAGAGAAAATGATCTTTAACAAAGTTCTGAATGATGATGAAATTTCAAAGGTCCAGGAAAAAAAAGAATATTGTGCTGGAATTTAATAAGCACACACAACATACCATGGGAAATCACAGCCCAGTTAGCATGATTTTGCTCTAAATAAAATGTGTGAAAGGCTGATATGAGAGGTATTCACTTAGAAAGCAGCGCAGTTAAAGTCAATGCCAATCAGGTTAGTTTTATGGAAAATGCATCTTGCCAGGAGAAAAAATATATGTATTTGTTATGAGATTATAAACAGAACTGATAAAGGTAAATATATTCACATTACAGAAACAGATGCACTGCAGCAGCTGACTTACTGCCCCATGCCCAGGGCATGAAAACTTGTTTGTTTTTAGCCACAGCTTTGTAGCAGCCTCTTAACAAAGCAAATCCATGAGGAGAAAACAGCAAAATTCCTCCTGAAACCTTTATGTACACATGTTGTGCCTGGTGGAACCCGAATCACAATGTCATGCATTTACCTTAAGCTGCAACAGACCCCCTCACCCCTGCATCCTACCCAAAAAAATTGCAGACCCACGGATATTTAATTGTCTGGTACCATGAAAAGCCACCAGGAAAGAAAATAACGAACCATAAAAGTGCATGGAAGTCCAAGCCACAAACCACAGTACATCTCTCAGCATGTAGCAACCATGTCAAAATCATTTTATAAAAAAAGTGGGGGAAAGGCTTGCAGCCTTGTTAAGAATTTTCACGATCTAAATCGTATTTTCTTTTTCCCCTGTGAAACTTCACCAGCGCGAAGGATTCTTTGAAAATTGCAAAGTACAGGCTGGAAAAACCAACTGCACTGTGATGCATCAAGATACCATAAATATATTGCTAATCTATGTGGCTTGGAAATTCAATTAGAAGGAGATTACGAATTAATAATTCTTGCATTCCACAAAACAAAATGTGTTTTTCTCTAAATATCCCCAGAGCACTCTTAATTTCCAGACATACCACAGCCTTCAGCTCATGCAGCATGAGTATGTGGCTTTATTCCTATGGTATGAACTGTGCTACACTCATGTTTCATGCACTCTTACCAGGCTCTGGGTGTCTTGGAATTCCTCTGAGTTTATTACGCGGGAATGAAATACTGAGCATGTAGATACTTATTGAAAGCAGACAAATAATTTATTCTTTTTTTTAATTTTACAGAATTATTAGATTTTTGGACAAACACTTTTGTCAAGTACAACTTCTACATGGAATGGTAGAATATTGTTGAAATAGCAATTGTTATGAAAATTACTCAGTCTTTATTGATGGTTGAGTGGATCTGAGTTACACATTTTCTTGGAGATCTGATGATTCCTTGTTTGAACCTGGAAATTACTTTCCCTGAACATGCTGTGGCCTTCTTCTGCACCTGCCTTCACCTTCATAAAAAATATTCATCAGAAAACATTTTTTGCTGCTCAGCTGGTAATTTATTTTTATTTTTTCACTACTTTAATTAACTATCTTATGAGGTTGCAAATAGGATCCATATGTCTGGAGATATACACACTGATGATTTTTCTTGACATATTGAAATCCAAAATTCCAAGCTCTGCAGCAGGAAAATGTACTCAGGAAGAGTATCAGGATTTCAAATTAAATCCTGGAGAGAGAATGAGGTAAAAGCTTTCAAAATATCTCTTTCCCTCTCTGCACAACTGAGCAGTTCATTCGAGAGGGAAACCACAGAGTTGCTGAGCAGAGGCAGATTGGACTGTGGGAGGAAAATTAGAAAGCAATGTTTCTCCAAAGTGCATTCCATGGCCAAAAATAAACGTATTTTCAACTTATAAAAATACAATGTAGAAGTAGTGAGTGGGCCACCAAGCTCAGTGCTGGCCAAGCACTCCCATCTCTGTATGCAGAGTGTGCAACATATCCCCTGGAAATAAAATCAGACTTTTCTTTCTTTCAGTGACTTTCAGTGACTTCCAGCTGGCATTTTGAATCTGGCATAGGTGATACTCTTCACCACACATCACTCTCCCTGTCTGCAAACAGCTATGGCTGTACTGGACAATTGAGACACTAAACAGCATCCAAAAGCTCAGTTGCCATCATCCAGAAAAGCACAAACTACTAAAATAGGCATAACCTATTGCAGAGAAATGCATTTTCTCAAAGAAATTGGTTTATCATGTTATTAAATTTGGAGGGTGTTTAAATGTGGATAAATTGAAATATTTATCATTGAATTTATAATGAATTTGGGTACCTACTGTCACAGACAACTTACAGTTTTCAGTTGCAGCCAGATATCATTGCTCAGTTTTTCTTTCTGGCACAGGAACCAAATTTACCATGAAAATGTAGGCTGCAGGTGTCTGAAGCTTGAATAAATGTTGAACAAAGGAGAGCTTCCTCCTCCTGCCATCCTGATGGAAGAGACACTTCCTTCTGGATCATTTAGGGGAAGTAATGCCTCCAGAGGTAAACAGGTAGAATCTGGACATGGAATCAGACAAAAAACATAACCACCCAAAATCACCGTTGGCTCTTCCTCCGAAAGCTTTCAGAATTAAACCTCTTTCAAACCATATTATCCTTTTCTGGTTTTTCTAGCAGCCATGCAGCTAAAGGTCCAGTTTGTTGAGCATTTCCAATAATCTCTGAATTCCACAGATCTTAGGATAATCAATAGCCAGAATGGATGAATGCTGCGAAGACCACACCTTGCAATCCTCCCAGACAATTGTTTGAGTTTTCAAACTAGCATGAATATATAAAATTTCATTCCTTTCATTTACACTATTTTCTTTCCCAAGAACAATTCCATTTAAAAATAGAGGCTTTTGTGTAAATAATTATGTGTAAATAATGTAGAGAATCATGTATGTATTCCTTCAAAGTGAATTCTATTTCATTTCAGATGTGAATTTCTTTTCTCTGTCTACCTGGTTTTATGAGAAAGGAGAGAATCATCTACCTTTTTAGTTTACTGCCCCATCATCTTTATAATAGACTTTTAAATTTGTATATTAGATTTCCCGTAAGCCTTTTTTCTCTTTTTTTCAATGTAATCACTCATAAAAAACATAACCTCAAGAACACTTTAGCTTTAACTGAACTTTTAAAACTCTTTATGTTTAGTGATATTAAAAATATGGCAAACTGAAAACACTCATTTCCAATAAAAATTGGGGGGGGAAAGGCAAACAAACAAAAAACAAAACCAAAAAATCACAAGACCCAAAACCAAAACAACAACAACAAATTTAGGAGTACTGATGGCTCACATGTTACAAAGATCATATTCCCACTGTTAGAAAAGACTTATTAAAATTATTGTCTCCTTCTTCCAGGCCACCCGTAGCGATGAATTGTGGTGCCACTGCATCACAAAGAGCTGCAAGTCATTTCCAACCCCAAAAATAAACCTCCATAAACCAAAGAAAAACCTGAAGACGAGGATCCTGAAAGAGACAATATTTTGCAGCTCCACAGGGATTTAGAGACTTCAGTTTGCTTAAAGAGAGCCCATTCCCAGAGTTCCCCTCCCTGGCTACATTTTCAACCACATCACCTGTTTACCTTTTCTTCCAGAAGCAATGCACATAAAGATGTTTTCTGAAGATCACGGTTTAATTTAAAAAATCTAACATGACACATAGCAAGAAGAATTAGTCCTCTTGTTATGAAACATAAACAATTGATAAAACATTCTTTGCCCATGCAGGAACTCTGAGCATCCTCCCTTGTTCCGTGTCCCTGTGAATCCATTCTGGATGACTTGTTCAGCACAAATACAGAATTAATTTGGCCTTGAATTTTTATAGAGAGGCACCTTTTATTTTCAAAAGTGGCTTAGGCAAAGGGTATACCTGTGACAGGAAATACCTGTACCTGCATTTTGCAACCACGCTTCTTCCCAGACTGTGAAATATAAGTAGAAAAATGTCATAGGTGTCAGCTGTGGTCTTACTTAGAATAAGTATCAATGCAGCAACCGCAGAGGAAGAAGCCAACTTATTAATTGAGTCCCAAAATTAATTCATAATATGTTAATATTCTGCACATCCAGCTGGAAATATTACAATTTGGTCCATAAAGCATTTTAAAAATAAGCCTGAATTGTTGGGACCTTGGCATACAGCAACACTTCTTTCCCTGAACCTTCTCTTCAACTGAATTCCTAAAAACTCAGTTGCCAGTGGCTCTGTGTGACCACTGCACCATGGAATGATCTAGTAACATTAATTTTTCCTATCTACATTAAAAATAACCTTAAATACCTTAACTGCATGCAGCCCTTTGCACAGAAGTTCATAAACTTACATTCAAAGAAAAATTTGCTTCCAGTTAAGTCCATTCCACCCAAACTAAATCCTGGACCAGGAGATGACTACAAAACACCTAAATAAATTCCTTTTGAACTTTATCCCACTTCACACAAGATTTAAGTAATATTCCCCTACTGCACTATTCTTACATCTGCTCTTCTGCTTTGGTTTACAATTGTTTATTTATTTTGCCTGAGAATACATTGAACAGTACCTTGAAATGAGTATTGAGAATCTGTAACCGCAAATTCTGCCTCTTATTCTCTCTGTGCTCTTTGTCATGTCATCAGTGAAATGGGAACAATGACAATAATAGAAAGAAATGGCAACTTTCTCATGGTTAAGAAAAAATTTTATAGAATCCTTAAATCCTTAGTATTGTATGAAACCACCATGTATCCACTAAACAAATACATTTCACTAAGAAATCTTTACAAATTATTCTGATATGTGCAACCACTAGCATGTGCTTGGATTACTTATAATTACATATAATTATATATATATATAAATAGTTATATATTTATGTATAATTTTATTCTACAAAAGCAACAATTTTTTACAACAAATGAAAACTTATGGTAGCAGCTCTCAGTAGGTAGCCCAGGAAAAGCTGCATAAAATGAGTTCTTAAATGTATTTGAGCTAATAAGTAAAGTATATTAATCCAAATTAAAATCTCAGGCCTTTCACAAATGAAAATTATTTTGCTTCAGACATCCTACAGCCAAACAGGAGGAGAGATGTAAAAATGTTTTTCATATTCAAGTCACAGATCTTGCAAAGAAACTGGTGAAATCCTGAACTCTGGCATGGAAGGGTTCTTCTCATATAGTGATGCAGTGCAGCCTTATTCCTCACTGGACAGCTGGGGCAAGAAAAAGGTAAATTTCCTATGAGATGAAGACAGGGTCAGAGTAACTGCAGAAAAGTGGATTCAATATCAAGTAGCATTGTTAGATTCTTTTCCAGCTTAAGAAAATAATGAAGTGACTCTAATAAACTGAGTCTTTCCCTTTTTGGGACTGTATCATATAACAGGAAAGGAAATCGAAAACATTTGTCTGTCTAACATGAGCACAAAGCATATTTAATGGCTTCCGCTCCTCTGAAATGTATTTGATGCAGGAGATGAGAAAATACATTTAATTTTTTAATTTTTATTTTCTTTTTTTAATTTTTTGTGCGAGTGTGAATTGAAACTTGGTGAAACAAGACTCGGAGGAAAAAAAGGAAGGGAGTCACAACATAAAAGTTTGTCTTACTGTTACACACCTGCTGCGAAAAGATATGTCAGAAACGTACATAATTCTCACTCAAGGCTACAACTCTGATTAATCTTACCACAGCCAGCCACCAGTGAAAAAGTATATTTCACAAATTTGAAGCAATGCCTCTGAAAAAGCTTTAACAACAGCTGGAAAACTCCCAGAAATTCAATATATGAAGTTTGAAATATTTTTAAATTAAGTGTTGGCAGATACTACACAAAAAAGAGTTCCAATTCTGTAAAGTAAAATAACATATTTTTCTCCTGGTGACTACTGTGGCTCGAGAATAAAATCACTGAAAGACCACGAAGTTTTCAATGTTGGGGTGGGAGGGGATGGACCATTATTAAAAACAACCTCAACTCCAAGAGTGATGAGAAAAAAATGTCAGTGAAAGGCAGGTACCACCTAGAAAGTGGCTAAAAAATGAAGTGGAATCACAATTTTAGAGAACACGTGTGCCATGCTACAAATGTCATAATTTGTGTTACTTTTGCATATAAATAAACATCTTTATGTGTATTTCCATATCTGCTTATTTGCATCCACCAATGCAAATGTGAGGGGCAGAGGGAAGGAAATCAAGGTCAGCTCCCTAAGAGCTGGAAACAGCATCAGAAAAACAGCCAAAAAGCACCTTTGTGGCACCATACTGGAAATATTTCTTTAGAAAATCACCATCCCACTTTCCACCACTCTTTTTGCAGTATTTTGTCAGAAGAGACACAAGGAGTCTGAGCTCACTGAGAATTCGAAATGCAAGGGAAGGTGAACTTAATTTTTGCTGTCAGAAAAACTTCAAACCCAAAAAAAAAAAAAAAGACAACCCCAACCTAACTGGACATAAGCACAGTTGATTAAAAAAAATCAAAACCCAGAGCAGAAAGAAATATGTATTTGATTGGCAAAGCCACAACTTGAAAATATTGATGAAACTGCAGTAATTGCAGACCAAAAGCTAAGCCTTTAAACTCTGTTGACTTTTAGCTCATTTTAACACGCCTATTTTAATGGGATTCTTGCAAAATATTAAATATTTCACTAAATCTGTACCACACAACTTTATTAAGGGAGCCATATTGGCCTCTCGTGGTGTTTTTATTACTCTTACTACGTCATTCCTATTATTTTCAGGATCCCTGTTACTTTACCGATCTTTGGGACTTGCTGAAATAATAAAACATCTGAACAACCTCACTCGGTCAGTACCTAGAGAACACCTTGGACTCTGCACACAAATTATTGCACAAATTCCAGTGAAAAAATGTTGGTCACTTGAAAAGTGCCAAATCACACATGGACCTTTGGGCAAAGAACAGCCTGGAAGGGATACAAGATACATCTGAGGCTCCTTAAATAGGGGGAGGGAGTGTAAAGTCATTTTTCTCTTTAAAGCAGCTTATTCCCTAGGGAGTCATTACTTTAAAAGGTTTAATTACACTTGTGAGTAGCTTTCAGAATTGACTAGCTCCAGCTAACATTCATTCATGCTGAGCGTTACAGGTGGGTTTTTAATGGCAAGTTTCATCTTTTGCCCTGTTGTAAGTAACAAAATGTCCATTGGAGGCAATACATTCAGAGGAAATTAAGTGTGATAAACCCCAATTTGAGCTTTTGCATTAAACATTAATCATTCTCCTTGCTAGCACATCAACAGGAGTGGCTGTCAATACTTGTTGTTATCACAGATCTCAAAATATCTGATTATCTCCCCCAACTCATTTCATGAAACTGCAACAGAGGAAGGTCCAAGCCCCATCCAGAAGAAGCAGAGATCACATCACACAAGTGGATTTCCTTTCTGGAAAGTGAAATAACCCATGGGTGACAGTCAGCTTGGAAACTCTCTCACAGCTCCTCGTGGGCTGTGTGGAGGGGCAGGGACCCTGCTCAGCTGCCAAGCTCACCCCCCTGGGCTGCCCTTGCTGCAGAAACCATCAGCCCCGGGGCCCCCCATCCCTCACTGCCACACAGCCACACCAAGGGAAACTTTCCCTGCAAAGAGCACTGCAAATTTTGGAGCTTCCTGTGTTATCCTCCAAAGTTGGACCCAAGCCCTGGCACTTAAATTTAGATTAACTGTCTCACGTTTTATTTATTTACTGCTTCCTGAGTTATTAATATAATAAGCCTTCCCCATTTAAAGTCAGCACACACACACCGAAAAAGCACAACAAATACTTCTTAAAATGGCCCATTTCCTGTTGCTGTAACTGCACCTTCTCTGTGTGATTTCCAGGGTTGGCATAAAGTGATTAATTACGTGTGTACATGTTAGAGAATGTACACGCCCACTGCGTTTCCTCCACACTAATTTCTCACTGTTACCCAAGATATAAACTACCACAAAGTAAACACATTAACATTGAGGAACAGGGGTCCAGAGCACACTTACAGTGACCAAATCCAAAGACTTTTCATCCCTGGCTTCCTCTGAGCTGTCAGACTTGGAGAGAGTGAGGGTGACACTGACTTTTTTCACTCCTACAGCAACTCATGTCCAAAAAATTTTCAAAGGTTTTTGAAGCATAAAGGTTTAACTCTTGCCACATCCCTGTGAAGCCATTATCCCTTGTACAGTTGTGAACGGGGAAGGCTCACCTTCCTACTTTCAAAGTCATTCCAGTTTTAATGTAGATGTTATCTAACAGTAAAAGAGAGAGGGAGAGAAAGACAGAGAGACAGAAAGAGAGAAAGAATGAATGAATGAACTAAACAAAAAGAAAATGTCACAATTCACTGTGGGAAACAGCAAGGAGTTCTTTTAAAAATACATGGTCTAGGACAAAATTAAGTCCAACAAGACAACATTGTATCTGAGAACCATTTATTGGTACAGGAAATAAAAAAAGGAGTTGCCCTACTACAGAGGACGAGAAAAGACACAAAAGGGGGAAGAAAAATTGAAATGATGGGGAGAGAGACAGCGAGAGCT
>VZTJ01001959.1:6351-17696 GCA_013397795.1 Orthonyx spaldingii
AAAAAAAAAAAGGCGAAGAAGGAATAAAATAAAAGCAATCCATGGGATTGCTGCGGAGAGCCGGAGGTTCCGGGAGGGAGCAGCGAGCTGAGCGGAGGAACGGCCCTGGTTTGTCTCAGTGTCCAGAGCTCCATCGCTCATTAACACACCGCAATTAATGCTCTGCCTCCGAGGCACGCAAGTGTTGAGCTCATTAGCACCGAGTGGAAAGGTCCGAGGCTTTCATATCGTTTGCAAGGGGATTAAGAACACAAAAGGGGCCATAAATTTACAGCCAAATCCAAACCAGCTGCTGTGGGCTCGGCTGGGGGAGGGAAGGATTGGGATTGGGATGGGGGAGAGGGCTGGAGGAGGAAGGAGGGACGGGAGGTGGCAGGAATGGACCTTTCCCTGCAAAAAACCCAGGGAGTTAAGAGGGGTTTTTTTAGGGTTTTTAGGATTTTTTTTCCCCATATCCATCCAACCCTCCCAGGCCACTCCGTGTGCCTTGTAAATCCCACGGTGGGAAAGAAACCATCCCAATCCATTGGAGCCCGCTCCCAAAATTGTACCAAACAGGCTGGATTCCGGCTGCCCTCAGCTCCAGCCCCTGGGAGCCTTAATCCATGGGCAAAAGCCTCTGGAGCAGGGAAAAGCTTCCATGGATGGAGGAGAGCTCCTGCTCCTGGTGCGGGGAGAGAATTCCTGGTCTGGGTTGGCTCCTTGACTTTGGACCAAGCAGTGCTTCGTCTCCAGGGGTGTGAATCCAGAGTGATTCCAAGGGATCAAAAGGAAAAACCAAGTGGAGGAGCTCCTGGCTAAAACACAGATTTGGTGGGATTTCACAGCACCTTCCACCGCAAAATTCCCCGTGAGCTCCGAGCCTGCGGTGCCGGCGGAGCGGGACTGCGGCTGTGGGATCCCCTGGGAGCGGAACGTCCCTGAAGTCGGATTTTCCACCTTCCCGTGCCATCTAGGGTGGGAGTTTTTGGGTGTCCTGGGAGGCACGGAGAAGGTGCTGGGTGGAACTGCAGTCCAGGCTGCACTTCCAGAGGGATGGGAGAGTGAATCCCAGGGATGTCAGGGAGTCGGGATCCATCCTGCGCCGTGGTCCCTTTGTTTTTTCCTTCATCCCCCTCCATCCCTCCAGGCAGCTCAAGGAACCTCCTCAGCTGGGGTTTGTAACGTCCCACTTATCCCTCTGGTGGTAACGGAGCTCTCCATCGCTTCCCAGGTGGGATTTCTTCCATGAAATATCTGTCAGACTCTGGTTCTCCGGCTTCCTTCTCCTTAAGGGGTGGCTTTCAGTTGGGGTCGCTTTGTGGGGCCATCTCAGCCCGTGTCACCTCCTCCCTGGAGGAGCTTCAATCCTCACCTGGTCCCAGGAGCTCCTCGGGGCTTTGCTCATCCCTTTGCAGTCCTCAGGATTTCCTTGGAGGAGTCCCTTTTCCAAGGTTTTTCCCCTATTCGTGCCACGAGACCGTGCATGCTCTGGAAGGTGTTTTTATTCCTTCGGCTGCGCCATGGATTGGGAATTTCCTGCTCATCCCCTCCTGAGTGTGGCCACCTCTTGCTCTGCTCCGTTCCCAGTTTCTGGGACTCTTGGCAGGACCAAGGACTGGTTTAAGTCTGGCTTTGTCTCTAGGAGAAATCCTTCTCTGTTCCTTAAATCCCTGGGGATCCTTCCCTTTTGTGCTCTCTCTGTGCTCCAGGAAAATGCATCAGGTCAGTAAAAAAATGGGATTTTTCTCCTAATATTTCTGTTCTATTGCCTGCATCAAAAGCTGCTCTTCTCTTTATCTCTGGGAACCTCTGGTGTCCACACCACAGGTGGAGCTCCATAACCAGTCGGGATAGCCCATCCCAGGGGCTGGAATTGGATGGGCTTTAAGGTCTCTTCCCACCCAGACCGTTCCATGATTCTCCGAGGAATGAGAGCTCCCACCACGCCTGGTGCGTTTGCAGGATTCTCCTTCCCCACGGCTCCATCCACAGGCATCCCAGCTGGACCTTGGCCAGCTGACCCCACCTTCCTGAGCCCTTTTCTCTGGACACAGCTCCCATTTCTTTGCCGTGACATCCACGGATTTGGGATCTTTCTCCCTCCTTGAGGAGCGAAAGGTGAATTTTTCACTCCTTGTTCTCCACGAATAAATCAGGAGAGGACACTTGGAGCAGCACTCCGGGGCTGATGAATCCCAGTGCCTTTTGGTATCCCCATAAATTGGGCTGAGAATCCGAAATTGCTGGATGGAATTTTGCTGGGGATGGAATTTTTGGGAGACTGAGGCAGTTTTGCAGATGGGGTTGCTGAGGCAGGTCCTGCTTGGTCCTGGATTTCCCCCACAGCCCCTTTAACCTCTCAGCCTTAAAGGATTTGGGATGGAAAGCAAAGCCTTAGAGGGTTTGGGATCAAAAGCAAGGTCTTGAAGGGTTTGGGATTGAAAGCAAGGCCTTAAAGGGTCTGGGATTGAAAGCAAAACTCTAAAGTGTTTGGGATCAAAAGCCCCCCATGCCGTGGGGGGGATTTGTAGGGAAGATGCTCGGACATGGAGATTTTTGAGTTGTGGGGAAATGCAGACCTTGGGCTTAATTTTATTCTGAACCTTACTGGAAATGCTGGAGTTTCTCACAATCCTTTTTTTTTTTTTAAGACATGGAGAAATCAGGAGTAGGGACAACCCTCAAAGGTGCATCATGGCACGGCCCAGGGATCCCAAATGAGCCTTACAATTTTTCCAGCAGGTTTTTTTGAGGATCATTTGAATTTCAGTGCAACTGCCTTTGGCAAGGGCACATCACTCCTTTTAGCCTGGAGGCTCCAGCTACTGTTCCCAGACTCCCTTTGGAGGCTGGAGTGTTCATGAGGGCCTGGATTCCTTCAGGATGGAGCCTTCCATGTGCTCCATTTTCCAGAGGAAAAAGGGGAGAAAAGGAATCAGTTCTTTGCTGTGTGCAAAGGCCGAACCTTTCATAAACAGACCTCAGAGTGTCCGGGCAGGAGCGGGATTTTGTGGAATTTTCTCTCCTTTTGTGGTGCCTTTCCAGCCTTTTTGCTCTGTTTTCCCTTTGTTCGCGCTCCCAGTACCAGGACGGCCTCTTGCCCATGAACCTCCTCCAAAAATATCCCAATTTACAAGGCCGCTGGAGCATGGGAATGGGCTCCAGAGAGAGGGGCAGACATCCAGGATAATGTGGTGATGGGACAGGGCTGGGACAAGCACAGCCTGGTCTTTGGAAATGTGGGAAGAATTAGGATGCATCCAGGTTGAGATGTTGCTTTGGATGCTTCCCGACTTACCCCGTCGGCCAAACCTCTGGCAGGTGCCAAATTGGTTCCTGAAAACATTTCCAGGCTCATCCTGCCTCGCTTTGGTCGGGCCAGCGGCTCTGGGCTGGATGGGATGCAGGTGGCTGATCCCAAAATTTAAGTTTTCCTCCTGGAGGGGAGGAGCGGAAAGCTCCATTCCCTCTTTCGGGAGCGAGGGCTCTGCAAATCATGGATGGCAAAAGGCAGGGACTGGTGCTGGTGCTTGGAGTGGGAAGGGGAACTCCATGGAAAACATCGTCCCCCCCACTCCAACCACGCATGGGATCACTGTTGGAGCTCAGAGAATTCCCTCAAATTCCCTCTGCTCCTGGCTGTGGTTTAAGGATGGGGCCAGGGCGTTCTCCAGCTGGGACTGGGGGCACTTTGCTGTCACGTGGAGCTGGAGCCGAGGCACTGGGAAGACATTTTCTGCCTTTGGAGAGCCATAAATCCTTAAATATCCTTTTTCCATGTGAGACGGAGTGGGAAGGTTCCAGCCAGGCTCGCTGGGTGGTGGGGTCTCCATCGGCGTGGGTGTGTGGAGGAAATGAATGCCCTTGGATGGAGAAAATTCCCAGATTTGGCTCTTTGGGGACGCATCCCAACATGGAAAAACTTGGGGGCCTTTCCAGCATCCCGAAAAAGTCCTGGCACTGCTGCCAGCCCACGTGGCCGGGTGCCACCACAGCCGGGCTGCGGCATCCTGGGGTTAACAAAGCTGAGCTTAGAGATGATTTTGCCTCTTGGCAGCTCTGGAACAACTTTTTCTTGCCCTGATTCTCCTTGGCTTCGCCTGGATTCGCTCCTGGAGCAGCCGAGCCGCTCGGCTCGACTTCACTAGAGGGCGCAGGAATTTTAGGCTAGGAGCGCGCCGGGGTTCGTCGGGGAAAGTTGGCTGCCTTCTCCTCCTTTCTAATCAACTGGAAAGATGCAGGGTTGAGCTGGAGGTGACTGGAAGGGGATCCAGACTTGTGTCTGGCCGGGGAAGGATCTGCTGACATGTGGGATTAGGCGGTGCGAGCGCGGCGGCGGCGGCGGCCGGGACGGAGCGGCGTGGCCGGGGCTCGGGACGTGGTTGGGAGCTCCGGGGAGCAGCCAGCTGGAGGAGCCTCCTGGCACAAGGAGAGCTCCAAAAATTGCAGAGAAAGAAAAAAAATTCCCCCTCGCCCCCCAGTGCTTAATGCTGCTCTTTGTCAGGCCAGGGAGGCTGGTGTTGACCCCACAGGGGTTCGGTCTTCTCTTCCCAAGGGTCTCCCCATCTGTTCACATCAATCCTTGGGACAGGACCTTTCCTCCGGGGAGCCTGGCTCTCTCCAGGGGTGTGGAGCCAGCCCCCCACACCACAGTGGCACCAGTTTTGGGACCAGAGGCACGTCTGGGATTGCGTCCTTTTCTCAGGGAGCGGGGTGTCCTCGAGTTCTGCTCCTGTGGGAGATGCCGGGGAAGGACGAGGCCAGGAGCCCCAGGGGCCACCTCCATCGGGGTGGTGGCTCCCAGCAGGGATGGAGACCCGGTGCTCCTAAAGCAGAGGTTGTCCCCTCACTGGCCCTGCTTCCAGCTGGGGAAACCGAGGCATGGGAAGTGTCTGGGGACAGCGGGGAGTCACTGGGAGCCTCTGTCCTTATTCCAAGCTCCTCAGCATGGATGAAGGGCAGATGAGGGCTGGATGGGGAGTCAGCCGTGTCCCTTGGCCAGCCCCACCCTGGCGGGCTTGTCCCATCCCTGTGGAACAGCTCATGGCTGCCGGCTCTGCACCAAACCCTGGTGTCCTGCTCGTGGACGAAGGAACTGCCCCTTCCCACCTTCCCCTTTCCCTTTCCACCTTCCCCTTTCCCTTCCACCTTTCCCGCTCCCGTCCCACCTTCCCCACACAGCCGAGGGTCTCTGCTTTACCCCCCCCCAGCTTTTCTTGCCCGAGCAGCTGCTTTTTCCAGCAGAAAATTCCTGAACATCGCTGCCTCTCCAGGCCTCCAGCGGGCTCTGGATGCAGGAGGAGGCGGCCGCAGCCGCCCCGTCCCGCGCCCTCGCCGTGCTCTCGCTCCCTGCTGTTCATTCATTCATTCACTGATTCCTCCTCTCATTCATTCATTCATGCCTCGGCTCCGTGTGGCCATCCAGGGATGGCTCCCTGTCTCCAGGCTGATCTGCTGGGGTTTTCTTCCCTATCCATCCTCCCATCCCAGGATTTCCATGGGGAGCTCCGCGCCGTGCCCGCCGCGTGCCGAGTTTTACTCGGGGCTCAACCCGGGGCGCTGTGAAGAGGCTCTTGTGGAGCCTCCGGAGCCTCCTGCCCGGAGCTGCGAGGGGACAGAGGTGTTTTTTCACCAAACAAACTCCCAGGGAACGCGGGGCATTAGCAATGAGGGGTCGCAGCCAGGAAAATATTACCTTTCCCTTGGAGTGCTGACTGCGGAGGAAATTCTCACATTTACAGCTCCGGCGAGCCCGGCGCTCATGGAAAAGAGGGGGCGGCTTTGATTTCGCTGCTCTCGGTGGGTTGATAACTTGGCAGCCCCCCCACCTCGCCTCCATTCCCGCCGGGAAGCGGCCACCGGTGGAGGCTCCGGCGCGCAGCTCCCTCCTTGGAATCCTGCTTTAATTGGATTTTCCTGGAGGCCTGCGGTGCGTGTGCGTCCTGCCCCGTGCGTGTGTGTAGGTTAATAAAAAATAAACAAACAGCACTTTCCCCCCTTTTTCGGGGAGGGATGCGGCGGGAGCGCCGAATGAAAGCGCTGCTGTGCCGGGAAGGGACATTCCTGGCATTGCTGAGCTCCTCGAGCGGGCCCGGGCCCAAATTGGAGGAAAAAAATTGGAGTAAGGAGCCGTTAGCGTGGGGGACCTGGGGAGGCCCAGTCCTGCTCACTGTTTACTCGCAGAGCTTAAATTAACACTGGCTGCTGACATCGGGAATTTTTTTTTCCCTGGTTTCCCAAGGAAATGAGCCGAGGGCGATCGCGGCCTCTGCGTACGTGCAGAGGCTCTTCCCCACTTGAACCCCTGTCGGAGTTCAGCCAGATTCCACAGAGATCCTAAAGGCTCCAAAATAATTATTTTGCTTCATTTTACATCCATGAAAAAAAAATGAAAAGGTGGTGGAGAGGTGGGAGGAATTGTCAGTGCTTCCCGTTGGGAGAATTGCGTTTTCCCGTTGTGTTTGTGTGTGTCCCCATGTTAGATGCTGGAGAATCCCAGTGGAAAGGGTGTATTAGTAACATCCAAACCCCGGGATGAACATAACTGGGATCCACTGGACATGGAAAGCTGTCTCTGTCCCTCCTGCCACACGTGGGATGAAGGAATTCCTCCCGTCCCTGGTTTGTTCAGTTACTCCCTGTCACTTGTGATGTTTGCGGTGGGAACCTCAGGAGGAGCCGATATTTCCGGCAGCTTTTTTAGGAACTGGCGATTCTGGATGAAGAGGTTGGAATGGTGACAACTCCTTGTAGAACTCGTGATGACCTCGGAGGAGGCCGAGGGTGTTGGGGCTGTGGAGAAACCTCTCCTTGTTGTCTTTCGTAGGTTTTCTCCAAAATCTTCAGCCATGAGGCTCTGGAGAGTTACCTCCCAAAGATCCAGCTGGTGATCAAGGACACCCTGCGGGCCTGGAGCAGCACCCCCGAGCCCATCAACGTGTACCACGAGACGCAGCAGCTCACGTTCCGCATGGCCATCCGCGTCCTGCTGGGCTTCCGCATCCCGGACGAGGAGCTCGGCCGCCTCTTCGAGGTCTACCAGCAGTTCGTGGAGAACGTCTTCTCCTTGCCCGTGGATCTGCCCTTCAGCGGCTACAGGAGGGTGAGACTTGGGTTGGGTTCTCCACCCCGATGGCACCAATTAATTAATGGGCGGTGATTAATCCGCACCTTTCCCGGTTCTCGGTGGGATTTCTCATCATCCTCCGACCTCCAGGAGTCCATTTTAGGCCACAAGTCCTGATTTAGTGGAGAAGAGAGAGGAAGGTCCATTCCTCGGTGATTGGAGTGGTTTGATAACAGACAATAGTCAAGACTTGCCCAAATTTAATTCATATTTTTTCTCACTTGGCAATTTTCCTGGTTTTTTTTTAGTTTGTGGGACCCTTCTCCTTTTAATTCTCTCCTGTCCTCGGAGTCAAACAGGTCCTTGTAATTCCAAGAACTAAAACAGGTCCTTGTAATTCCCAGACCTAAAGCAGGTCCCTCTAATTGCTGGAGTGTTACAGGTTTTTTGATGAATGATGCAAAATGAAAACGCAACAAAAAATAGACATAAAATTGTATTTTTTTCCACGGGGAATTTTGATCACAGAAATACGGGGGTTCAAAATATATTTTTCGGCTATCCCTGCAAATTTTTTTTTACTGTTCTTTGCCCACGGGAAGGATTCCATGCCCTGGGAGTCCGGAATCACTCCCAGCAGCAGGTTAGCCCCGAGCAGCTGCACTCCCATAGGAATTGCTTTACTGGGACCAGGTGATCAAATTGCTCGGGAAGAGGATTCTCCGGGATGAATGGGCCTTCCTTTGAGAGACAATTTTCCCAGGGATTTCCATGCATCCCGGGAGGGGCCAGGGGCTGTGAACCAGTGCTGGACGGGGGCTCCCAGCCCAGACCCCTCATTTACACCTAGGTGTTGATTACTCCGCCTGTGATCTCCCCCACTCCAGGTTTACTCCTCCTGCCCGGGGGACACCTCCAACGTCTTCACACCCCTCCCTGAGCCTCTGCCTTTATGGCTTGGACCTGTCCTGAGCACGTCTGCAGCTCCTGGGATGGGCAAGGTGCTGCTGGTGGGGTGGTCTGACCTCTTCCCGCTCCACAGGGAATCCGGGCCCGGGAGACGCTGCAGAAGGGGCTGGAAAAAGCCATCCAGGAGAAGCTGCAGAACACTCAGGGCAAGGATTACGCCGACGCCCTGGACATCCTGATCGAGAGCGGGAAGGAGCACGGCAAGGAGCTGACCATGCAGGAGCTGAAGGTAGGGCCTGGGGTCACCTTGTCATTGTCATGCTCGGGGCAGGGCCTTCCTGAAGGGAAAAGCGTGGGATGCTCCCAGGAGGAATTCCTGGGGCACACCTGAGACGAGCAGCGAGAGCTGGGGCACCGCGTTGTGCTGGTGGGTCCTGGCCTGGTGGATCCAAACCACTCGCTTTATTTATTTGCCGATCGTGCCCAGCCCTTTCTACAAAGCATTCCATGGAATCATTAAGCTTGGGAAAGGCCTCCAAGATCATCAAGTCCAACCTCCATCCCCAGTAAACCACACCACAAAGTGCCATATCCACACAGTTTCTGAACGCTTCCAGGGTTAGTGACTCCTCCACTGCCCTGAGCAGCCTCTTCCAATGCTTGTCCACTCTTCCAGGAAAGAAATTTTTCCTGATATCCAACCTGAACCTCCCTGGTCACAACAAAGGCCTTGATCATCTTCATCCCTTGACCCATTTACCTTCCTGGTGCCTCCTTTGCAGGGCACAGGAGCCCTTCAGCAGGTTTTTTTCTGGGTCATGGAATAACTTGTCCATCGTGTGACATCAGGAGTCATCTCCTGGACTTTCTGTCCTTCCTGTCTGATCCTCAGAGGCTCTGCAGGAAGCTCCCTGTGGTGCCTTCCAGTTAAACGTGACCAAGCTGTGGCTGCCCCATCCCTGCGGTGTCCCAGGCCGTTAACAACGGACACAAACTCTGCCCAGATTTCCCTCATCCATCCTGGTGGGTGGGAAATCACTGAGGAGAATCCATCTCCCTCCAGCGTCTCCCTTGGTATGCCACATTCCATTTTTCCCTCTCCCAGCTCTGTGACGTAACGCCTCCTCTGGTCACTTGGCCCCTCTGGACCTTAAATCCTTGGAGCAGCTGTTTTTGGGGAGAAGCTGTGGCTGCCCCATCCCTGGGAGTGTCCAAGGCCAGGTTGGACTGGGCGTGGAGCAACCTGGGAGAGTGGAAGGTGTCCCTGGGGTTGAAACGAGGTGATCTCTAAGTTCCATCCAACCCAAACCATTCCATGATTCCAAGGCCGGGATGGAAAGCTTTTGGGGACAAACAGATCCCGTGGCACGCTCGATGCTGGTGGCCTCTCTGTGCCACCCCTGTGCCTCACCCCGGCTCTTCCCCTGTCCCCCAGGACGGCACCCTGGAGCTGATCTTCGCCGCCTACGCCACCACGGCCAGCGCCAGCACCTCGCTGATCATGCAGCTCCTCAAACACCCGCGGGTGCTGGAGAAGCTGCGGGAGGAGCTGCGGAGCAAAGGGATCCTCCACAACGGCTGCATCTGCGAGGGCTCCCTGCGCCTGGACAACATCAGCGGCCTCCACTACCTGGACTGCGTCATCAAGGAGGTGCTGCGGCTCTTCACCCCCATCTCCGGCGGGTACCGCACGGTGCTGCAGACCTTCGAGCTGGACGTGAGTAGCGCTGCGCCCCGAGCGCCCCAAAACAGCCAGGCTCGCTTGAGCCTGGCCTAGAGGAGACCTCCGAGGGGACAAATGAAGTCCTGCCTAATTAAGCCCTTGTCACGGGCAACCAGTGAGAGGACAAGGGGACACGGCCTTAAGCCACGCCAGGGGAAGTTGAGGCTGGATATTAGGAAAAAAATTCTTCCCAGAAGAGAGCGGTTGGGCACTGGAATGGGCTGCCCAGGGAGGCGGTGGAGTCACCGTCCCAGGAGGGGTTTAAGCAAAGCCTGGACGTGGCACTCGGTGCCGCGGTGGTGTTAGCTCACGGGTTGGACTTGATGATCTCAAAGGCTTTTCCAGCCTAATTGATTCTGTGATTCCGGTGCTCCAGCCCCAGCAGAGTGATGGGATGTGGAGCAAGGGATGCACTGGAGCTGTCAAAGAGCAGACGGGTGTGATGCTTCAAAGCCCAGCTCGTGACAGTGACGCCAGATTCTGAGCTGGGGTGTGACAGGGGAAAGGTTTACGGCAAAGGGCATCTCCAGGCTGTCGGATGACAGGCGGATTAGTCACCGCCATGGCTGGAATTTCCTCCCAGCAAAACAAAATCTCGGAGCTGCCTTGTCACTGTAAATCCTCCTAATGCAGTGGTTTGAGTCAGAGACCTTTTAAAGTGCTCAGGGGATGATAAATCCACCCCATTTCTCATCGCCCGGGCCCTGACGTGGGTGTTGGGTGTGTGGTGCTGACAGGCAGCGGGGTGTGGGATGCTCGGGGATCCTCAGGGATGCTCTGGGAAGGGCTGGATGTGTGTGGGGCACGGCACGGGCACGGGAGGAGCTGCTTCCCCTGCCCGGCAGCTCCTGCCAGCGACCACAGAGCAAATAAATGGATGATCATCCTGCGAATCCTTGGGATAGAGGGAGGAGCAAAGCCAGGGTTCTCATCTCCCAGCCCTCTGTGCTTTCTGGTTTTCTTTTAAATCTGCGTCACACTCAAGGAATAAACCCCGAGGAGATGGGAATAAACAGGGAAAACTGTGAGGGTGGCGAGGCCTGGCACAAATTTCCCAGGGATTGTGGATGCCACACCCCTGGAAGTGCTCAGGGTTGGACCAGGGCTTGGAGCAGCCTGGGATAGTGAGAGGTGTCCCTGCCCGTGCCAGGGGTGGGACAGGATGGGTTTAAGGTCCCTCCCAACCCAAACCATTCCACGATTCCATGGAAACAAACTCCCTTTATCTTCTCCCCCTGCTCCCTCTCCCCCTCCAGCAGCATTGACCCACTCCGTTCTTCTCTCTGCCCCTTCCCGCCTCTCCGCAGGGCTTCCAAATCCCCAAGGGCTGGAGCGTGATGTACAGCATCCGCGACACCCACGACACTGCTCCCGTCTTCAAGGACGTGGACGTCTTCGACCCCGACCGCTTCGGGCAGGGCCGCAGCGAGGACAAGGACGGCAGGTTCCACTACCTGCCCTTCGGCGGAGGCGTACGGACCTGTCTGGGGAAGCACCTGGCCAAGCTCTTCCTCAAGGCTCTGGCCATCGAGCTGGCCAGCACCAGCCGCTTCGAGCTCGCCACCAGGACTTTCCCCAAAATCACCCTGGTGCCCGTGGTCCACCCGGTTGACGGACTCAAGGTCAAATTCTTCGGACTGGATTCCAACCAGAACGAGATCCTGA
>VZTJ01001959.1:29307-47032 GCA_013397795.1 Orthonyx spaldingii
CATTACCCCAAAAACCCCCCCTGCTGCGGCTCCCCCCACCCCATTATCCCAAAAAACCCGCTCTGCTGCAGCTCCCCCCATCCCAGCATCCCAAAAAACCCGCTCTGCTGCGGCTCCCCCCATCCCAGCATCCCAAAAAACCCGCTCTGCTGCGGCTCCCTCCATTCCACCATCCCATAAAACCCGCTCTGCTGCAGCTCCCCATCCCATTATCCCAAAAAACCCGCTTTGCTGCAGCTCCCCCCATCCCAGCATCCCAAAATATCCGCGCGCTGCTGCCGCAGGCGGACTGCGAGGGCAGCCGGGCACTGGAGCAGCAGCCGGAGCCAGCTGTGCCAAAGGGCACCCGCAGCATTCCCGGGCGGTTTTTCCATGGCTTTGGCTGCGGCCGCCGCCGCAGGAGCGCGTGGGACGGGGCTGAGTCAGCCCGGGAGCGGCGCGGGATGCGGAGGAGCCTGGGAGACGCTTCCAGAGGGGGATCCGTGCTGGGTGGGAGAACGTTCAGGGATGCAGGGATGCAGGAGCTCGTCCAGCTGCAAAGATTCCCTCCAGTTCCTTGGGAAAACCCGGTTCTCACTGTAATTATCCCTGTGGGCAATTCCCGGTGTTGCTTGGGAAGTTTTTCCGTGCACAAACCGGACCTGGAGCTTTCTCTTCCCTCCCCTCTCCCCTTTCTCCGCTGGGCAAATCCAGGTCTCTGCCTCCTGCTCCCACTCCACCCTCCCTTCTCCTTCATGGAAAAGTCTCTCCTGGCCCAGGAGCCAGAGCTGGAATTGGGTTGATCCAGCATATCCATCCTTCCATCTGATCCCGACCCAGGCTCTGGCCTGGAACACCAGGAATCTGGCCTTGGAGCTCCAGGGTGTTTCTCAGCACCACTTCCAGAGGCTGTGATTGGACGGGATCCAGAGGAGCCCAAACAGAATTCCAGGGGCAGTTTGGGTTCTGCAGGCACTGAGGAAACCCAAACGCTGAAAAGGAGGAAAAACCTGAAGCCCCCCTGGCTCCCCAACACTTCATTTTCCTGGGCAGGCTTTGGATTTGGCATCCAATGAATCTCCAAACACCCCAAAATCCGGGAGTTCTGCAACTCCACGGGACCTTTTCCCCGGGAATTTGGAAACACCTTGTTAGGGAAAGGGGCTTTGCAATCATCCCGAGAGTCCAGATGGAAAACCTGAGCTGAGCTGGGGCTTTGCCAAGGTTATCCCGCCAGGGCCAGGGTGGGAATGAGGTGGCAAAGGCACTTTCCAGAAAATCCGGGTTTAAGTGCGAGGCAGGGTCACTCTGAGCTTTCCAGGAACAATCCCAGCTCCAGTCCTGCTTCCCACAGCCGCCGGTTACAAAATCCCTCGGCAGCTGAGTAGCTCCAGAGTGGGAAAATTTGGGATGAATCCTGAGTGTGACCACCAGATCCCACAGCCTTGGATAACGGGAGCATCCCCTTGTCCAGCACCTGGGAGCTGGACGCTGTTCTGGGCTCCACTGGGATGGGAAAATCCCACTTGGAGGATTGGGGGATTCCACTTTCCAGGATCTGGAGTTCTGCATTTGCTCCTGGCGTTGTGTGGATCACATTTTCCCATTTTTGGGAATTTTTGGTTGCTGAGTATCAAAGCTCTGCTCGGCAGGCCACGGATTTCCTCCGGAGGAATTCCCACTGGGAATGTGGGAGGTGGCACCTGAGGCTAAACGGGAGGAGCAGATGGGTCAGCAGAAGGAGAAGAGGGAGAGGGAATTGGTTTGTGATTCCCTCACACCCCAAACTGCAGAAAATACGGGAATTTTAGGTCATGGCAGAAAAAATGGAGTTAACGGGGTGGGAGAAGCAGCTGGAACTTGTTGTAGATTGGGTCAAGGTGGGAAAAAAAACCAGGAGAAAGGACATTTTTGTGGAAAAATCAGCAAGATTTTGGTTCCCTGCCCTGTGTCCCTGCGTGTGCTGCCCTGGACTTGGGAAAATCACGGATTCCATCCTGGACACGTGGTTGGATCTGATGCTCCAGGCTGGTGTTTGAGGGTTCCTGAACGCCCAAACCCCTCCAGGCTGTTTGGAGCTGATGGATGGGATTAAAGTCCCCAAAATTCCCAAATTTGTCTGGTTTGAGGTTTTGCTGGTGCCTCTGCACGGACGGTGTTGGACCCTGCTCGGATCCAGGGTGATCCTGTTAATCCGAGGGAGATGGGAAGCAAATAACCACTTAAAAATAATTAAATTATTTATTAATTTTAATTAATTTCTCCACCTCTAAGAGAGCACGAAGCTGCAGAGGGGAGGGACAGAGGCTGAAACGCCCGGTGTGGTGCGATGGATTTGGGATGAAGGATGAGTTTGGCACGAGGGGGAACAGCTGTGGTGGGAATTCCGAGGGCAATTCCGGCTTCCCGGTACCTTTGCCCAGGTAAGAGGTCGCTGGAATTCTGGCAGCAGGCACAGGGACCGGATTGGAACCAGATGTCAGGAAGTGCGAGCTCCAAACGTGTGGAAGGGCCCCCCGGCCATGGCGGCGCAGCCCGAACAAGGGGTCATTCACGGAGCCCTCGCTGGCATCCCGCCGTTCCGGGCCTCTGGAAAACGGGAATAGACCTCCACGAGCTCAGCGGGGCTGCCGGGAGCTTTCCCGGGAATTCCAGAGAGATCGGGGTGGGAGGTGATGGGATGAACGGAACTCCCGTTGGCCGTGGGAAGGCTCCTGAGGGGGCTTTGCCTCGAGCCACAGCTTGGGAAAAATTAAAAATAATTGGGAAGAGAGGCCGGGATCTGTCCCTCTCCCTCAGCTTTCCTGCTGGGAGATCCCTTGGAGCTTCCATGAGTTGTGTTTTCCACGTTTTCCCTTGGGAGCTGTTGGGTGTTGGATCATCCAGGCAACAAACCTGAGGCTGTGGTGGGTCCAGGTGTTTAAAACAGGTTGGGAGACTCTGGGAAGCAGATTCCATACATAATCTGGGAGTTGTGGTCAGAGCAGGAATATCTGGGTGGGATTTTCTTGCCTGGATTCTGTAGGAGGTCGGACTGTTGGAATAGAAGGAGTTTTTGGTGCTCCTGAGATCATGGAAATTCACATTTTGTTTTCTCTTTGTTGTCTCACTTTCCTGCAATTTACATCAGCTTGGTCCAAAAAACCATGGGGATGGATTTGGGAAAGATTCTCCTATTTATTCTCATGGATAAATCTTCAAGAAAGATGGTGAAAAGCAGTTCCAAGGCTGGAAATTGTGGCTTATAATTTTTAGTTATTTTTATTTTCAGTTCTTCTTTTCTTCTCCACTCTCTCTGCTCCACAGAAAGTCCTCCAAAATCTCACCAGTCATTCCTGGAGTTGTCCAAGGTCAGGTTGGACAGGGCTTGGAGAAATCTGGGACAGTGGGAGGTGTCCCTGCCCATGGATGGGGTGGGAATGGGATGAGATTTAAGGTCCTTCCCATCCAAAATATTTCAGGGCTCTGGAGCCAGGCTGGGAGAGCTGGGAATGTTCCCCTGGAGAAGGGAAGGCTCCAGGGAGAGCTCCGAGCCCCTGGCAGGGCCTGAAGGGGCTCCAGGAGAGCTGGAGAGGGACTGGGGCCAAGGGCTGGAGGGACAGGACCCAGGGAATGGCTTCCCACTGGGAAAGGGGAGATTTCCAGGGGTGGGATGTTGGGAAGGAATTTGTGTCTGGGAGGGTGGGGAGGGGCTGGGCTGGAATTCCCAGAGCAGCTGTGGCTGCCCCTGGATCCCTGGCAGTGCCCAAGGCCAGGCTGGATCCACCTGGGACAGTGGCAGCTGTTCCTGCCCATGGATGGGGTGGAATGGTCCCTTCCCACCCCATTCCAGGATTCCATGATCTTACACCTGACCCATTTTCCAAGCTCCAGGCGATCCAATATTTGGCTTCTTTTCTGACAACATCCCTTGGCTTTTCCACACCCTGGATTCCCTGCAGGAGGAGGAAGGCTGGGATACAGACTCACCCCATGGAGAAACATCCCAGTGAATATTTCTGAAGCCACCAGCTCCGGCTGCTGAGCAATTCCCAGTGGGCATATCCCGCTGTGGGGCAGGAGAAGATGTCCCAGCCCCTGTTTGATGTCCCAAGGAGTCTCCATGAAGGTTTTCCAGCTCCCAAGGTCAGTGGAAGCTGCTCCATAAGAAACGGGACACACCCGGAGGGAGCCGGGTTCCAACGGAGCCACCATTTATTGGCGTGGTGACGGAAACTGTTCCCTCGGGATCCATGGAAAGGGGGTTTGTTTGGCCTCATGGGAATGACGACACCGGAGTTTGGATCAGTCTCCTCAAAGCACCCAAGGAGAGCCCCCTTCTGAGGGAAAACATTCCCGAGGTTTGTGATGGGGAAGGTGGGTGTTTAAACCTGGATGGGATCCCCTCTCCCTGCCTGATCTCCGCAGCCCTGGAATGTGCCGCGCCTGGGAAGGTGACGCTTCCCTCGCCTGGCTCAGGGGTTGCATTCCCACCTTGCTCCCAGATGGATTTAGGGAGGGGAGGGAATGCCTGACGGAGGGGATTCTTTATTTATTCTTTAATTAAACTCAAAGAAAGAGCAAATTCCCTCCGATTTCCCAGAACGCTGCAGGCTCTGAGGGTCCGTGGGCAGGACGTAGAATGGTGGGATTGGAGGGAATCTCTGGAGCAGGGGGACACCCTTAACTTCCCTCTGCTTCTTCCGAGTGTCCCCGAGTGGAAAAGTCCAAAGGGTTTTGGCTTTCCAAGCGCTCACTTAATGGGATTGGAATGACTCCGGAACTGTTCCTCTCCGACCAAAAATAACCCCAAACATTCCCCGTTCTCCCCACCCCTCCCAGGCCTCATGACTTTAAAAGGATTTGTGCCTTGAGAAAATAAACCCGGATGAATTCCCATCCGCAGAGACCATTCCGAAGGTCTGTGTCTCCTCCTCCCCGCTCCACGGAAAACCACGGCCTCGGCCAGGGCTGGAAGAGGAGCCATTCATAAGTTTGATTTCCCAAAAGGAATCCCGGGGAATGGCCTCAGTCATTCCTAAATGAGCTCCGTGGGGATTCTGCTCCCGGCCTGTGCCAGGTTCTCCGTGGAGAGCCAGACAATGTCCTCGGCACGTTTTGGGGTGAGGCTGTAACCAAGGGATGTCTGGGAAGAGAACGGCCTCAGCAGTGGGATAATCCCCCTCTGGAAATTCCCGTTTTTCCCCTAAATTTTCCACCCAGTACTTGGGAGAGGGATTTTAAAGCAGGAGATGCTGCCTCACCTTTTTATCCCCACAGTGGGGTTTGAAAGGATGGTTTGGGGGACTGGAATGGCTTTGGAATTCCTTGGGGTTTGAGAGGTCGGCTTTTGGAATCCTTGAGGGTGGAAAGGATGGCTTTTGGAATTCCTTGGGGTTTGAAAGGAGGAGGTCTGGAATTCCTTGGGGTTGGAAAGGACGGGTTTTGGAATTCCTTGGGGTTTGAAAGGAGGAGGTTTGGAATTCCTTGGGGTTTGAAAGGATGGCTTTTGGAATTCCTCAGGATTTGAAGAGATGGTGTTTGGAATTCCTCGGGGTTTGAAAGGATGGCATTTGGAATTCCTTGGGGTTTGACAGGATGGGGTTTGGAATTCCTTGGGGTTTGAAAGGATGGGTTTTGGATTTCATTGGTGTTTGAAAAGATGGCTTTTGGAATTCCTTGAGGACACGGAGGGTGCGGAGCAGGCCCCATTTGCCTGTCTGCAAGTGACCTGGCCAAGCCTCAGGGTGGTCACAGGTGCCATATCCAAGGCAGCTGGAATGCTGGATCATTCCCAGCAGTTTGGAGCTACCAGGGAGCAAATCAAACCTCTGTCCATGTCCTTAAACCAGACCAAATCCTTGGCCTAGGTCTATTTTAGGTCAATCCTAGGTAGTTCCTTGATGTGCTGCTTCAGCCAGAGCTTTGAGGGGAGCAGAGCCGTGGCTCCAGCTGCTTCCCAGGCGCCGGAGCTGGAATGGGAGCTCTGGGCACTTGGAAGCTGCTGAATTCCCTATGTTGGATCCCACAGGAGATGCCTTTGCTCCTCGGGATGCACCCAAGAGAGGATTGGCTCTGGAATGTGCCGTGGATGGATGAGGAGAGCACAGGGCACTGTAGGAGGCTCCGAGGGATTCCTGGGGAATGTTGTGGTTGGAGCTGGTCGGAAACGAGACTTTCCATGGATTAAAAGGGTCATTTTCTGTCTGTGCACAGAAATCATCCTCTCTTTTGGTTTTCCTGAAAAATGTCGGCAGAGAAGTGCCCAAAACTGTTCTCCTTGGTGGGTTTTGTTTTGAAGAATCCCAGAGTGGTCTGGATTGGGAAGGACCTCAAAGATCCTTTAGATCCAAATCCATGGGGTGTTCATTGTTCCATGGCTTGTGATTGTTAAACTAGTGCTGGTTTATTTCCATTCTCCTTTGGAACTCCGAGGTTTTATTGGGATTTTGGTGATGGAACGAGAGCAGAAATGGATTTTTTTGAGAAATCACATTTTTGGGGGAAAGGCAGAGGGAAAAAGCCGTTTTCAGCTCTAAAATTATCCCCAATTCCAGGTTTTACTGATAAAATTCTGGTGTTGCCTCGTACAAATGAGCTAAATGGTTGTGGATTCCCAACACCTTGTTCTACAACAGGCTGGGAAAATTTTCCTGCTTTTCCAGCTGGAGCTGCCCCACCTTCCTTTGCCTGAGTGGTCCCGTAATTTATGACAGAATTTAGGAGCAGGGCTTTTCCTGGAGTTTTGGGTGTCCGCAAAGCAAACTCTGCCTAAGGAATCCTTGTGCTCCTCCACCATGGTTAACCCGGATGGGTAGGGATAGGGAAACACTGCGGAATTCCCTGGGAAACCCTCCGGAGGTGGGTGTGGAGTGTTGACACATCAAAAGAAATGGGGAAAAGCAAATCCTGTGATATCCAACACATGGAAGGATGAACCACCTACAGTTTAACGAGGGAATCAGGACACGGGAAAGGCTTTTCCCAGGCTGCTCCAATCTGGTTTTAATCCCGGCCTAGGGAAGCCAGGATGGGAAGCAGGAGGCCTGTCCGTAACGTGTCCATATAGAAACGCTTCTCATCTTGGAATGTGCGTGCGGAGTTTTATTTCCCGTAATTGCGCACCCAGACACGTTTGACGCTGTTATTCCCGATGTTCCTTGGCAGCCAGAGGATTTTTCCCACCAATCTATTGCTCCCACATGGTCGGGAGAGCACCTCCGGCTCTTCCTCCCCTCCCTGCTCCAGGCTGGGTTGTTCCACCTTGGCAGAAACAAGGAGAGAAGCCAAATTATCCTTCCAGAGTTTCTCCTGAAACGTGGATCCCCTTCCAGAGTTTCTCCTGAAACGTGGATCCCCTTCCAGAGTTTCTCCTGAAACAACTTTTCTAAGATCTGGACCCAGTATCTCAGCCTCTGCCCCGTCAGGGGTTTCTGTGCTGTAAAAACTCTTCTTTTATCCTATTTTCCATCACTTTTTAGGGAAACCAAGCTGATCTTCTTCCCCATGTAAATAGTCAAGCCCTCAAAAATCATTGTCCTTCTGCTGTCTGGGCATGGTGGATTTTCCTTGTTTTCTGAATGTTCTACTGGATTTTATTCCCTAAAACTCCACTGGAGCCAGAGCGCTCAGCAGCTGGATAATGCTGCCCTCCTCCTCCTTGTCCCTTTGCCACCTCCTGTGACCTCTGGAGCTGCCATCAGCCGATGACAACCTCCGGGCAAGGCAGCAGATCCTGCCAAATGTCCTTTCCCCCTGGGATAACAGCTCCCAGCTCCCTTCCCGTCCCCATCCCAATCCATGGGGTGTGGAATTTATTCCTGTTCCAGTTTGGGGTTCTGCCACGTGAACTCCGGCACCACACGGACGTTTGGGTTCTGCCTGGAAGAGCCTCTTCCATGAGCAGAATTCCTCATTTTGTGAGGAGATCAGGCCCATTTCCCACGGAAAACATGGACCGACACTTGCTGCCGGTGTAATCATTCGGGAGGCGGAGCGGTGTCACCTGGGATAATTTTATCCAAATTCCAGCTGGGTGTCTGATCCCGGACTCCTTCTCCAGGCCCTCCAGCAGCTGAATCACCTAATCTGGCTCAGACATCTGGCTCCCAGTGGGATGATTGCTTGGAATTGCCTGCCTGTCTCCAGTGGCTGGGGAAAAGGAGCAGGGATTCGTTTGGAGGCAGAGCTATCCCGGTGAAATCACCTCTCCCGTTAAAACGCTGGCACAGCCTTCCCAGGGCTTGCTCCAAAGGCTGGGAAATGCGCTGCTCCCCTTCAGGACTCTCGTGAGTCACAGTCTGCGGAGTTTCAGGATGAATCCTCAGGACGCAATTCCAAGATCCCCTCCCAGCCCTTTCCCTTTATCCGCAAAGGCGGTTAGGCTTGGCCTAAGTTAATAGGGCAGCGTTTGCTAGGCCGCTCCCGGTTTTCCAGCTATCCACAGGCTTTGATCCAGGAGCTCTGTGCATCATCCCAGCTGGAAAGGCAAGTGGCGTTCCCTCAGCAATGCCTCGGGAGCAAGAGGAACTGGAGGGGAAGCTGCCCATGGAGAGAGGATGGGAATGGCAACGGGATTCCTGATCCTGCCTTGGGAGCCAGGCTGGATGGGCAGAGCCACCGGGAGCGCTCCTGGGAATTGCACGGGATCCAGAGCTGGGCCGGGAAACACTGAGCTGCTGCAGCTTCCTAAGGATGGAATCGCTGGGATCCGAGGTCTCCTTCCAGGTGGGAATGGGAGGTTATTCCATGCTTGGAAAACGGGCGGCTCATTAACAACCCCTGTCTGTGTCGTAGCTCTCTGCAAACTCCAGCTGGGATAAGGAAGGGATGAATTTCTCCAATGAATCCATGGAAAAGGAATGGGAGACATGAGCTGGATGTGGATAAAAGGGAAAGGAAGAGGGTGGAGAGGATGATTCCCCAGGGATTATCCTTGCAGTGTCGCATGGAGATGACTCCAGCCAGGTCTTCATGTCACCTTTGGGATCATCCCATCGGGAATGGGGTGTGGAAGGCTTGGAGTTATCCTAAAATTACTTCTCGTGCCTGCTTGTCCCTGCATTCCTCCATTTCCAGGGAGAAAAACAAGGAATAAAAAGCATGGAACAAAAAGCAGGGAATAAAAGCAAGGAGACCAAAATAGCGCTGGAATTACAGGGATAAACGGCTGGAATTATGAACTGCTGAAACAGCCAAGGGTTTAGCAGCTCTTAATTAAAAATAAACCAAATAATTGCATTTTGGGACCTGTTAATTTGTAACGGAGAGAGAAAAGGAAAAACAAATCAAATTGGGGTTTGCAGCCAATTAATTATTTGCTTTAATAATAAATGTGATTAAGTAGGGATGCTCCGCCAGGGTAAAAAATGTGTCTGCCTGGAATTCTCCTGTGGAACATTTGGAATGAGTGGCGCTGAAAGGATTACAGGGATCTTCTGGTTCGTCCTGGGAGCTCTTTGTTCCCTCTCGCATTTCATTCAGTCCTGGAGGGGTTCTAACGGGGTTAACCATTAATTAGTGGTTAATCATTAACTAGTGTCCATTTGGTTCCATTAATAAATGGGATTTTTTTTGGAATCAGTTTTTCTTTGAGGAAGAGCAAATCTTGCTATGGATGAAGGGAAGGGGGAACATCTTTGGGGTTGGATTGATTGGATTTGGGACTTCTGTGCCCAGCTCATGGGTGGAGCTGGAGCTGCAGAGCCTGGCAGCAAAACTGAGGAGTGTTGAGATGTTTGGGGACACCATAAAATCATGGAATGGTTTGGGATGGAAGGGATCATCCAGTGCCATCCCATCCATGGGCAGGAACACATTCCATTATCCCAGGTGGATCCAAATCCATCCAGCCTGGCCTTGGACACTGCCAGGGATCCAGGGGCAGCCACAGCTGCTCTGGGAATTCCAGCCCAGCCCCTCCCCACCCTCCCAGACACAAATTCCTTCCCAACATCCCAGCCCTGGAAATCTCCCCTTTCCCAGTGGGAAGCCATTCCCTGGGTCCTGTCCCTCCAGCCCTTGGCCCCAGTCCCTCTCCAGCTCTCCTGGAGCCCCTTCAGGCCCTGCCAGGGGCTCGCAGCTCTCCCTGGAGCCTTCCCTTCTCCAGGGGAACATTCCCAGCTCTCCCAGCCTGGCTCCAGAGCAGAGGGGCTCCAGAATCCTGGAATGGTTTGGATGGGAAGGACCTTAAATCCCATCCCATTCTCACTCCATTCACGGGCAGGAACACCTCCCATTATCCCAGGTGGCTCCAGCCTGGCCTTGGACACTGCCAGGGATCCAGGGGCAGCCACAGCTGCTCTGGGAATTCCAGCCCAGCCCCTCCCCACCCTCAAAGGGAACAATTCTTTCCCAAATCCCATCTAAATCTCTCCTCTTTTAATTTAAACTCATTTCCCTCGTCCCATCCCTACCTTCCCAGGCAAAAAGGGATGTTTGGCTACAGCAGAATTCCCGTCATCCCACCTCAAATCCTGCACATGGAGCTGCCAAATCCCCAGGTGTGCTGTGCTTTGAGCACCTTTGGGAAGAGTTTCTTCTCCTTCTTTCCTCAGCGTCCAGGGCCAGCTCCCAGATCTTGGAACATTTGGGATATTTGCGTTCCCCACGGTCCCTGGTGGGAACAGCAGAGCCACGACCAGCACGGAGGAAACGCGGATTCGGAACCAGACCCAGCCTGAGGAATTTTAATCTCCCTCCCTGATGGGCCGAGCTGAGATCTCCGAGCTGAGGAGTCCCAAAAGGCTTCAGCTGGAGCCCAAGTGTCCGGCACGAGGCGTTCCGAGGGAGGCCAGGGCCAGCTGGAGGAGGTCCAGGGGACAGCAGCAGGAATGATCGGGGGTCCGGCCAACGTGACCTGCACGGAGGGATGGAAAGAGCTGGGATTGTTTAGTCTGGAGGGGAGATGAGTGCAGAGGGATTTGCCGGGGGACTGGGAGTGTGCAAAAGGGGACTGGGGAAAAGAGGAGGAGAACCTGCTCCTGGAGGCCTCTGCAGGCACAACTTTGGGATGCAAATCCAGGAGCGGGATTCGTCTCACGTTCGTGTGGGACAGGAGGGGAAGGTTGGTCCTGGTGAGGGGTGGAACTGATCCCAGGAGGGGAAAAAGGGACTAAAAGACCTGAAAAAATCCCTCTTTTCATTAATTTTTTTTTCTGGGTTTGGTTGGATTTTGATCCTGCTCTGGTGCCCTCCTGGATGGGAACATGGGATGGGAGTCGTGGGTGGAAAACCCGAAAACAGAGGAGCAGGAGGAGGAATCCTAAGGCGGGAATATTTTGTCCTGTGCAGAGCAAAACCAAACATCTCCAGGTCCCTTGGGAATCCGGAGTGATGGGAAGGTCCCCCATGGTCACATCCCTGTAGGCAAAGGAGAAGAAAGGATGGAATGGGAAAATCCATTCCCTGGTGAGCTCCAAGGCCTTCTCTCCATGGTTTTTCCCATCATTCTCCATTTTGAGTGGGAACCTCGCAGGGAGCTGGGAAAATCCATTCCCTGGTGAGCTCCAAGAACTTCTCCCCATGATTCTCCTGATGATTCTCCTCCATTTTGGGTGGAAACCTTGCAGGGAGCTGGATTTTGGAGATGTTTCGGAATCTAAGCCTAAGAACCTCCTTTACTCCACATTTTTTGGAGTTCATCCCAGGAATGTGCCCAGTTTGGGGCTCTCCCAGCACAGCCAAGGCATTCCTGAACTGGGGAGTGCCTGGGAGGGTGGTGGGACCTGGAGGAGGCACTGGGGAGGGCGAGGGGGACACAAGGGGATCCTTGGAGAGCTTCAGGATCCACCTGGAAAAGTCCTGGGCAGCCTGCTCGGGTCTGACCCTGCTCAGAGCACGAGGAGGAGCTGGAGACCTCCGGAGGGCCCTTCCAGCCTGGATTGTTCCAGGATTCTGGAGTTCCAAGCTGTCTGTATCTGTCAAAACCCTTGAGGCCAAGGATTGCTGTCACCAGGAGGGACTGGAGGGAGATCTTCAGGGAAAATGGATAAAAATGGGCTCACTCACAGCAGTGGGGTTCTCTTCATTTAATTTTTATTTTATTTTATTCCTATTATATTTTATACCATTTTTCCTATTTTTTCCTTTTTCTGTTTTGCCCCTACTTCCCCCAATTCCCCTCCAATTTTTCTTTTTTTTGTTTTTCCTCTTCTTTATTTTCCCTGTTATATTTTTCCTCTTTTTTGTTGTCCTCTTTCGTTTTTTCCTCATTTTAATTTCTCTATTTTTATTTTATTCCTATTTTAATTTTTTTCCTATTCCCCCCTAATTTTATTTCTATTTTTATTTTATTTTATTTTATTTCTATTTTTATTTTATTTTATTTTATTTTATTTTATTTTATTTTATTTTATTTTATTTTATTTTATTTTATTTTATTTTATTTTATTTTATTCCTATTTTTTTGTTCCTATTTTTTTTATTCCTATTTTCTTTTACTCTTATTTTTTTTCAGCTCATTTTCCCCCAGTTTTTGCCATTGATTTTTTAATTTACATTTGTTTCCTTGTCTGGATTAATTTCCCCGAGCTCCGGGATGCTCCAGGGCCTTGGCAGGGATTTTGAGGCCATAAATGACTTTTTATGGCCCGTTTGAAGCCCAGGCCAGGCCTCCACGTGGGATAACCCACAGTGCATCCCAGATGTTGGGATCTCCCTGATATTGAGATCCATGGCATCATTTCCACAGCTTGTCGGGAATTGGGATGACTTCGGTGTCCAAGCTTTGGGCACAGAAAAATCCTGGTGGTGAAAGCTCCTATCGCTGTTCCCCAAAATCCCCGGCTTTGTAACTGAATAGTCCCTCATTTCCAGGTGCCTTGGAGAGAAGGAAGAGCGGGAGCGACTCCTTTTTCCACGCCCTCACAGAGCTACTGCCAGCGTGGAGAGCAACCCTGATATCCCAAGAAATCATGGATGCTCCATCCCTGGAAGCCAGGTTGGATGGGGCTTGGAGCACCCTGGGATAGTGGGAGAATGAAAAGATCCTTAAATTCCCTTCCAACCCACCAACCCTGCGATTCCAGGAGTCTGTGCCCGGATTTCCCCAGATTTGAGCAGCCCGTGCCCCCCGAGCCCCTTCCCATGGTCCTGGTGTTGTGCTTCCTGCAGGGAACACCCTGCCCGGCTCCAATCCATCCCCAGCCCAAGGATGATTCCCAAGGGACCTTCAGGCCATTTTTAAACAGAGCAGGATTCCCACCCCGGCCCCGGGGGAGGGCGGATGTTCCCCAATCCTCACTGCTAGGAATGTTTCCCTTGACGGCCGGCGCTCATTTTCCATTCCTTAATCCCATCTCGTGATTCCTGGTTATTCCCCAGCCGGTCTGACCCAAACAATTCCTCCCTCTCCCGGATATTTCTGTCCATCCGCAGACAGTTGTCCTCCTTCCCTGTTTTCCAGCCAAACCATCCATATTCAGCTCCTCCAGCTTTTTTTCCTCATAAGTCCATCCTTCCAGCCACTTCATTTTGTCCCACTTGGACGTCTCTCCGAGAATTCCAGCGCTGCCGAGGTGACCGGGAGCACGTCAGATCCCCCGGGATCTCAGCCTGAGGAGGAGCTTGTCAGAAAAAACTTTATTTATGGGAAAATCCCTCTTTTTTCAGGGGGTGGAAACGGGGGTTTGATGCTCCCTGCGAGACCTGGCTCGTGTCATCCAAAGATTCCACGGAAGGCGGGCACTGGGAACAGCCCAGGAGCGATGTCCTGCTGGGTTATTTTTGTTCCTGTCATGGAGAGGAACCGGGAGGTGAGGAGGAAGGGTTGGCCCTGGGAAAAGGAGGGATAAAAGAACCCAGAAATTCCCTATCAAGTGCCACAGCCTGGCCCTGTCCTGACGGAGAAGAATCCCAGGCTCCCGTTTCCATTTCCCTCAGGATGCTTTTGCTGCCTGAAAACAAAGGAAGTTTCGTTCTGTGCCGTCTGTCCCGAGCCAAGGCCGGTGCTCTCCTCGTTTTCTTTGGCTGGTTTTAAGGGTTTGCTAATCCAGGGCAGAGCAAACCTTCTCCAGGATTTCCTTAAAAAGTAGGAAAAGCAAAGTGAGGGAGAGCAGTTGTGGATTCCCATCCCTGGGAGTGCCCAAGGCCAGGCTGGACACTGGGGCTTGGAGCCACCTGGGACAGTGGGAGGTGTCCCTGCCCATGGATGGGGGTGGGATGGGATGGGATTTAAGGTCCCTCCATCCCATCCCTTTCCATCCCGCGATTCCATGAAAAACAGGTTCCAAACGATCCCGGGTCACTCCAAATCCTTCGTCTCCGCGTGGATAAATGAAACACCAAGGAGCCAGGAGTGATTATGGCTCTGGAGAGTTGGAATTGCTCCTTTCCCGAGGTTTCCAAACCCTTGAAGCTCCCCAGGGAATGGGCACATTCCCGAGGCTGCCAGAGCTCCGGGAGTGTTTGGACACCGCTCCCAGGGATGCTCAGGGTGGGATTGCTGGGATTGTCTGTGCAGGGCCAGGAGCCAGATCTGTGATCCAGGAACTGATTCCTGATTCTTCCCATCAGGACATTCCGTGATTCCCCCACACTGCTGGGAGTGGGCAGAGGCTGAAGCCTTGACCGGATGAACAAATTCCCTCTTTCTGGAGCAATCCTGAGCTTCTTCCACACAAATTCCGAGCGAGGAACGGCTTTGAGTCATGGCACAGCTCCCGTAGCCGAAAGAGCTTGGTCCCAAATCTGCAGATTTTTTGTAGCTCAGCCCATCCGAAAATTCCTCTTTGGATTTAGAACAAAACCTCTCATTTCGCTCCTCCAGCCTGGTTTAAAAATAGGGAAACAAACATTTTCCTAAAAAAAACCCGTTTTTTTATTCCTATTTATTTTTGCTGCCCAGGCCCTGACTCAGCAAGGAATTTCTCCTTTGTGCACATCCCGTCTTTATTCCCATCTCTTCATGCCTCCAAGGAATTGGCTCCTGGGTCCAGACGGTGGGAATTTGGGAAATGCTGAGGGAGCAGGATGAAGGAAGCAAAGCCGGGATGAAAACGAGCTCCGTGCCAGGGTGAAGCACCTGTGGAAAGGTTTAACCTCCACTGGGAATTCATCCACAGTGGGATGGGGAGAGGATCAGGAGGGAAAAATGGGAAAACTCATGGACTGATATAAAGATTAATAGGGAAAGGAAAATCCACATGGAAAAAAGAAAATGAGGAATTCTTTCCCCACTTCTCATCCCTAGGGAAACCAGGCTCCATCCCAGGAATGACGCCCTGGGAAGACAAAATGGTATCACTGGGAATGTTCCCACATTCCTTCTTTTTCCCCCAGGTTTATCGGCTGAGGGTGGTGTTCCCATGTTCTGGAATATCCCTGCACTCACGGCTGCGGCCCTTCCCAACTCCTGCTGCATCCCCAGCCTCTTCCCTGGGATCAGGAGCAGGAAAGGCCTTGGATCTGTGGTAGCGCTTCCCAAAAACAGTGGAACCATCCCTGTGTTTCCAACACCAAAGCCAGCCCAACTCCCAAACACAGCCCCATTCCAGCTCCTGGGAGGAATATTTACTCCAGCCCGGCCAAGCCGGCACATCCCGAGTTCCCCTTTCCTCCGGGGACGCAGCTGGGAGGCAGGAGGGAGTGGGATAACATCGGGATCCTGCGGGAGCTGCTGCTGCCAAGAGCAAAATTCCTGGGTGCTCTTCCAGATGGAGACCCCGCTCCAGGGGCTGGATCCAAGCCGGTGTTGTTCCTCTCCCGCCCACCGGAGTGGAGCAGATGGGTTTGAGCTCCTGTGGGACTCCTGGATAATCTGGCAGGAGCAAGGAGTGAAAAAGTGGGATTTTTCTGTAGCTCTTCCCGGGAAACTTCGCTTCTTCCTGGCACAGACACATCCGTGGGCATGGAGTGATAGGACAAGTGGGAATGGCTCCAAGCTGGAAGAGGATGGATTTAGATGGGATGTTGGGAAGGAATTGTTCCCTGGGAGGGTGGGGAGGGGCTGGGATGGAATTCCCAGAGCAGCTGTGGCTGCTCCTGGATCCCTGGCAGTGTCCAAGGCCGAGTCGGATCCAGCTGGGACAGTGGGAGGTGTCCCTGCCCATGGATGGGGCTGGAATGGGATGAACTTTCCGGTCCTTTCCCACCCAGCCCATTCCATGAATATCAGGATACGGTGTTTACCTGAGCCTGGCCCTGGTTTGGGATGGAGGAGGAGAATTCCCACGTCAGAGAGAAGAGGATAAAGAAAGGACCCAGCACTGCCCTTCTTGTCCAGCTGACGCCCCAAAAACGGAATTTTTCTTTCTGTTTTTCCCTGGAAACAAAGGGAAAACCATATTCCAGAGAACTGCTCCTCCTCCCACCTTTCCCTGGCATTTATTTGGCCTTTCCAGGATCATTTTGCAGTGGAGGCTTTGATTTGGGATAAAGTGGCCGTAAGTGAATTTCCAAGGAACTGGAGTCCTGGGATTCAGGAATTCCTTCTGGCACGAGGAGTGTGGGTCAGGAATTATAAAATGGATCCGGATCAAGTCCAGGGATGTTGTTTGGTGTGGTCCCATGAGCAGAGGGCTGGAGACTGGGAAGACTCCGTGATTTTCCAGGATTTAGGTCTCCCTTCAGCACCTGCTGCTGGCTGGGCCTGCAGACAGGGTGAGGATTCAGTTGGAATTTTGGATTATCCCTGATCATGGATTTGTAGATGGATTCTGGCCCTATCCCTGCCCATCCTGCTTTCCCAGGGGAAGATCCGAGCCATGGATTTGTCTTTGGGCTCTCCGTGAGAACGAGGAGCACTTCAAGCGTCTCCCAAAGCCCAAATCCTCCACAGGGAGCTTTTTTTTTTGGGAGGTTTTGCAGCATTCCCATGAATAGCCCTACTCCTTCCAGCATTTTTTCAAATCCAGGGATTTTCTGGGCACTCCAGGGAATTTCCAGGACTCCAAATTCCTCTGATAACTGGACATGGCATTTACAGCTGCGGTTTAATTGATTAAGGTGGCGTTGGATCGAAGGTGGGATTTGCTTTTCTTGGAGGCCTTTTCCAGCTTTGCTGATTCCATTCCATGATTCCATGGAGGTCCAGCTCAGCTGGGCGGTGTCCAGGATATTCCCTGCAGAATTCCAGGATGATTTTATCCATTCTTTATCCCTCCACTACAATTTCCACCTCGCTGAGGCAAAACACACCGGAAAACCCCATCCATCCCTGTCCCAGAATTCCTTCTGAGGGTTTTATTTTTTCCCAGTTTTTTGTCCCGCTGTTCCAGCTACTGTGGATCCCCCAGGGAATAAATAGGATTCAAACAGTAAATAACAATAACAGCTCCTGAAACTGGTGACATTTCCATTTATTTCCTGCTTTTACGCTGCTTTAATCCCTCTCCCCCCCTTTCTTCCGTGCTCTGTAAAAATAGAATTCCGAGCTTCAAGCCTGGGAAAATCCAAACCCCTCCCTTCATTCCCACTTCAGCACCAGCAGTTCCCACAAATTGGAGATTTCCCTCCCTCCTCCATGACTTTTCTCCTTTTTATTTTTAGGTTTTTTTTTTTTTGCACTGGGCAGGAATCAGGAGGTTCAGGGCGAATCGGAGTTGGGAAGGGGGGGAAGCAAATGGAAAAAAAATCCACCACAGGAGCAGCCACGGAATTCTTCCCTCCTTTGAACTGGATACACCCCCTCTTGCTTTAATAAGGAACAAATTTCCAGGGCTGGATGGGAAAGTTTGGATGCAACATTTTTCTGACGGGTCACTGTCAGTTCACACTCCAGAGCTTTTTATTGTCCTGTCCCCACCCCCTTTTTTTCCTTTTTTCCCCC
>VZTJ01001959.1:47412-64585 GCA_013397795.1 Orthonyx spaldingii
AGGGAGTTTGGAATGGGTTTGAGCTATTGGAACCAGAAAATGGGGACTTTGGAACTGGGAATGAGCTGCTGGAACTGGGAAATAGGGAGTTTGGAATGGGTTTGTGATGCTGAAACCGGGAAAATGTTGAGTTTGAAATTAGGAATGAGCTGTTGGAACTGGGAAATGGGAAGTTTGGAATGGGAACGAGCTGCTGGAACTGGGAAATAGGGAGTTTGGAATGGGTTTGAGCTGCTGGAACTGGGAAATGGGGAGTTTGGAATGGGTTTGTGATGCTGAAACTGGGAAAATGTTGAGTTTGGAATTAGGAATGAGCTGTTGGAACTGGGAAATGGGAAGTTTGGAACTGGGCAGGAGCTGCTGTAACTGGAAAATGAGTTTGGAACTGGGAACGAGCTGTTAGGACCGGAAAATGAGGAGTTTGGAATGGGTTTGAGCTGTTGGAACCAGAAAATGGGGAGTTTGGAACTGGGAATGAGACTTGGAACTGGAAACCCCTCAGGTGATGCGTGGAGGTCCCAGTGGCAAATCCCAGCAAAGCTCTGGATGTTCCTGGACAGCTCAGGGCTAAATTTATCCTCCTGGCACAATTGCCATGGAAAGCAAAGCTTTGGAGAGAGGGAGAAGCGGGAATGGGACATCCAGGCCTCAGCACACCGAGAGAGGGAGAGCTGGGAGCTCCTTCCCGGGATTCTCCTCCTTCCTGACGGAGCTGCACCTTCAGGGGGCTGAGCTGCTCTTCCCGACCAAATCCAACGAATTCCCAGCCCCGGAGCTGAGCTGCCCAGGAAGTTTTGGATGCTCAGCTTGTCTGGAGTTCGAGTGGAGCCCTGCCTTGACCTCCTTGGCCCAAATTCCTGATGTTCAGCCAGGTCCCTTCCCAGCCTGGCCCAGGGTGTTCCAGCCCCGCTTTCCTGCCCAAAACTAAGGATGGTTTCCAGCCCTGGCTGGAGGCGGCACTTGGAATGCCCAAAGCCACTCCAGAGGGCAAAACAGGAGCAGACTGGGACAGCTGGGAATGTTCTGGGAGCAGGCTGAAGAGGGGCTTTGGAGGGGAAGCCAACAAAGCAGGGAAGTCCTTTTTTCCCAGTTTTCCGTGAAACTGTGGCGGTTTCTAGTGCTGGGTTCAAACAGGAGGTGCCTCCTCCGATTCCTTCCTCCTCCTCCTCCTCCTCCTCTCTGCAGCACTGGAATCCAGTGGTTTTCCCATTCCTCTTTCCCCCTTCTTTATCCTCTTCCTCTTCCCGCAGGATGAATCCATGGGGTGTTTCACCCCCCCTGAAATCCTCGGAGCAGCTCCACCCCCCAAAAGATGACGCTGAGCCCAACTTCCCCTCACACGCGGGGTCCCCTCTCCCTGTGTCCCACCTTCCCTGCTTTCTCCTGGATTATCCCAGGAGCTCATCATTAACCACAGCGCTAACGAGCTGCCCTGCCGCTGCTGCTGGTTTATCCCTGAATTTTTTGGACGCTGGGCCGAGGGTGGGGGCCGACGGCAGAATGAGGCCCTTGAAGGGCGATTTTAGGGGAAAATAATTGGATTCATGTGTCCCACAGGCCGCTCGTGACATCCCAAAGCCAGGTCAGGGGTGCTCCTGCTGCAGCCATTCCCAGCGGTGCCAGCCGCCACGACGGCCGGGCCCTGGCCGGGGTGACTCATTCCCGCTGCTCCAGAGCCTTTTTTATCCAGGATCGTGGCCTGACCAAGCCACAGAAATCTTCCCTGCGTCTTCCCAGGGCTGGGACGCGGCAGCGCCGGGCCCGGGACGAGCAAGGGAAAAGGTTTTCAAGTGGGGTTTGGTCAGCGGTGCCCTCCAGGAGGGACAACCTTCACTCCGGGCTGCTTTTGGGATTTCTGGGCATTTCCCGGGGGGATTTCAGCGTTTTGAAGTGTCCCTTTTTCCACTGGTTTGGTTAAATGTCCCTTTTCTCCCTGGCCAGGCCTCAGGATTGTGACATTTTCTCCTTTACTGTCCTGAGGATCCTGCTGACAACGGAGCCATCCCAGGCCAAAAATTCCTGGGCCTGGCATCCAAATACTCCACAAAAACTTGTTCCCAGCAGGTGAAGGTACCTGAGTTTCAGCTGAGTCCTGTTGCTGCAGGAGCCCCTGGTCCCATCAGCCAGAAACGTGGAAATCTTGCGAGGGTGGATTTTGGGGAAGGTGGATACAATTAAAACGGAAGTCAGATCCAGTTAAGATCATTAAAATCAGATTAGATCTGGTGCTAGGAAGAGGGTTTTTCCGATGAGGTTTGGTCAGTGGTGCCCTCCAGGAGGGACAACCTTCACTCCGGGCTGCTTTTGGGGTTTCTGGGCATTTCCTGAGGGGATTTCAGCGTTTTGAAGTGTCCCTTTTTCCACTGGTTTGGTTAAATGTTCTTTTTTCCCTGGCCAGGCCTCAGGGTTGTGACACTTGCTCCTTTACTGTCCTGAGGATCCTGCTGACAACGGAGCCATCCCGGGCCAAAAAGTCCTGGGCCTGGCATCCAAATACTCCACAAAAACTTGTTCCCAGCAGGTGAAGGTACCTGAGTTTCAGCTGAGTCCTGTTGCTGCAGGAGCCCCTGGTCCCATCAGCCAGAAACGTGGAAATCTTGCGAGGGTGGATTTTGGGGAAGGTGGATACAATTAAAACGGAAGTCAGATCCAGTTAAGATCATTAAAATCAGATTAGATCTGGTGCTAGGAAGAGGGTTTTTCCGATGAGGTTTGGTCAGTGGTGCCCTCCAGGAGGGACAACCTTCACTCCGGGCTGCTTTTGGGATTTCTGGGCATTTCCCGGGGGGATTTCAGCGTTTTGAAGTGTCCCTTTTTCCACTGGTTTGGTTAAATGTCCCTTTTCTCCCTGGCCAGGCCTCAGGATTGTGACATTTTCTCCTTTACTGTCCTGAGGATCCTGCTGACAACGGAGCCATCCCAGGCCAAAAATTCCCGGGCCTGGCATCCAAATACTCCACAAAAACTTGTTCCCAGCAGGTGAAGGTACCTGGGTCCTGCTGCTGCAGAGCTGAGAGCTCTGTGGAACTCCAGCCCCACGTCCCATCCACCAGGACCCTGCTGAGATCTTTAGGGAATCTTGTGATGGTGGATTTTGGGGAAGGGGAGGGAAGGTGGATAAAATTAAAATGGAAGTCAGACACAATTAAGATCATTAAAATCAGATTAGATCAGATGTCAGGATGATCTTTACTCAGAGGGTGGGGAGGGGCTGGGCTGGAATTCCCAGAGCAGCTGTGGCTGCCCCTGGATCCCTGGCAGTGCCCAAGGCCAGGCTGGACATTGGGGCTTGGAGCAGCCTGGGACAGTGGGAGGTGTCCCTGCCATGGCAGGGGTGGCACTGGATGAGCTTTAAATTCTTTTATAAACTTTTCTATGATTCCACAAAATTCCTTTCCAGCCAGATTTTCAGCCCTGTTTCAGGGGAATTCCACCATTCCAATGAAATTCCACCATTCCAATGAAGTTCCACCATTCCAATGGAGTTCCACCACTAGAAAGTCAAATTTGAGCTACTCAGGTACCTCTTGCTACTCAAGGCTTTTGTCCCCTGTGGAATGTCTGGTTTAATCTGTAAATTGTCGATTTGGGGTTCTCCCAATTAATTTGTTAATTAATTCATGGAATTATTGGATATCTCCAGTTGGAAGGGATCCATCAAAGAGTTGGGAAGAGCACAAGGAGGACGTGAGTGTGTCACCTAAACCACGTCAGGCAGCAGCCTTGGCCTGAGGTGCCCTCGTTTCTTCAGGGCCTTTTCCTCTCCAATCCATGAGCTGTGGAGGAGTAACTCCATCCAAGGTTTCCACTCGGGGCAGGCATTCCTGGAAAAAAGGTGGGAAAGGAGGAACAAAAGCTCTGTGAGCTGGTGGATCCCAGAGCAGGGCGTGAGAGGTGTCCAAGGCCAGGTTGGACGGGAACAACCTGGGACAGTGGGAGGTATCCAGGGGGTGGAACGGGACGGGATTTCAAGTCCCTTCCCAACAAACCATTCCATGATTTAACCTAGCAGCCAGATTCCCTCATTCCTTGCCCAGTGTCCTATGCCCTGGATCACACAGTTCCTGCTGTTGGCTCCTTGGAATAACCCTGTGGAGCCAACGGAGTCGGAGTCGTGCTTGGCTCCCTGCCTTCCCTCCACGCGTGAATCCGAGCCCAGCCCTCGGCTCCGGGGCGCATCCATGAGGATGAGCAAAGTTTCCACTCTCAGGCGCTGGCAGAGCTGAGCTGGGAAGAATTTGTGTCCCTGCGGCTGGAGAAGGAGCGTGTCCTCCCACCAGGGAGCACCCCAGGGAGCCAGGCCCGGGACGGACTCTTGGCAGAGCCGAGGAAATTCCGCTTTCCAGTAGCAAAAGGTCGGGACACAGCACGAATGTGGCTGATCCTGTCCCAGCAGGGAAAAGCTTTTTATGGAACGGCCCTCTCCTCCTTGTCTCGGGAGAAAAGCCTTTGGGAACACCCCGATGGAAGGAGGCAGAAACTGGGAGATTCCGGACATTTTTCTCGAAGCCTCTCCAGGGAATGCTATGGAAGCAGGGAGCTGGTTCCAGCCTCCTGCTGTCCCAAATCCCATCTCAGCGAGCTGGGGGTGACCTCTCGGTGACATTGGGCCCTCTCTCAAAGCCACAGGCCTAAAAAAGGAAGAGCTGCTCCTTCTCCTTCCTCCTCTCCGTCACCGTGGAGCGCCGAGCCAGGAATGCCAAACACCATCCCGGCCTTCCACGAAAACCAGGCCCATCCACCTTTGCAGGGAACAATAGGGAACGCTGAGGACACGGCCACGAGAGCTGGCTGTGGTTAACCTCGCTCCAACCCCAGGAAATTCCAGCAAACCCTAAAACAAATCCGATGGCCACGACTGTTTGCTCCCCAGGGAAGCCGGGAATAGAACCCAGAGCTCCCGGGAAGGGAGGAGGGGCCGGGAAGGAGCCATGGGTTGTTCTGCTGTGGTTCCGTGTGGGCTGAACTGGAGATGAGGCTGCGGAGTCACAGGCAGGGAAAACGCGGGATTTTGGCACCGATCCGCTGTGGAAAATGAGAAATTTTTCCCAGAGTGGGAAAATGCTGAATTCCATGGATCTGCAGGGCCTGCGGGGGCTTGTTGGAGCCTCCTGAGTGAGGGTGAACTCACCTGGAGCTGAGGGTCAGCGATTCCCGAGGTTTCCCATCCCTACTCCTCGCCATTGGGAGGGGTTGTGTGGAGCGTGGTCTGTGCGTCAGGAAAAGAGGGAACTGAAAAACAGGAGTTTGGGGTGGGATGTTGGGAAGGAATTGCTGGCTGGGAGGGTGGGGAGGGGCTGGACTGGAACTCCCAGAGCAGCTGTGGCTGCCCCTGGATCCCTGGCAGTGTCCAAGGCCAGGCTGGACACTGGGGCTTGGATCCACCTGGGACAGCGGGAGGTGTCCCTGCCCATGGATGGGGTGGAATGGGATGAGATTTAAGATCCCTTCCAACCCAAACCATTCCACGATCCCGTGATTCCCTGTGCTTCAGGCCAGTGATGATCTCTCTCTGTGCCTCTTTATTCCCAATACAGAATCATGGAATTATTAAGGCTGGAAAAGTCCTCTGAGATCATCAAGTCCAACCATCAACCACCGCCACAGTCACCACGAACCCACGTCCTCCAGTGCCACATTCCCACATTTTTTGAACACTTCCAGGCATGGTGAGTCCATCGCTTCCCTGGGATTATTCCAAAGCATGGTTTTCATGGATGCATGGATTTCTTTCTGTGGAAAAAAAAATAGAAATTCCCAATATCCAACCTGCACTTCCCTGGGCACGGCTTGGGGCCATTTCCTCTCGTCCCGTCCCTTGTCCCTGGGAGGAGAGGCTGGATCTGCAGGGATGCTGGGTGACACCTGGAGTGCTGGGAGCAGGGATCAGTACAGCCAGAAGAAGGATCCAGGCTGGAGCTGACACCCGCAGGTGGTGGATGGATCCATCCATGCCCAAGGAATGCTGGAGGTGGCACTCAGAGCTCTGGGCTGGGGACAAGGTGGGGATCGGGCACAGCTTGGACTCGGTGACCTCGGAGGGCTTTTCCAACCTGAATAATTCCTTGAGCTCCATAAATTTCCAAGCCTTGTGGATCCTGCTACCCAGAGACCTCCGGGGATTTTTTGTGGAGAAGGTTCCAGTTGCATTACTGACCACGTTGATGATTGGTGCTGATTTTGTGGATTCTTTTTGATGGATAAGAAAAGGAGGAGGCAGCAGGAATCACCTTTGCAGTGCAGGGATTTGGGAATGACCTCACCGGGACCATAAAATCCACCCAGTTGCAGCAACTGGGAGCTCGAGGCACTTCCAGATCCTTAGATTAGGTTGAGTGTAGCCAGCTCAGCTGTTTTACTGGGAAAACTGGAATTTTAGGGAGCCTGGATGCAGGGAAAGAAGGGAGTGGCCAAGGAGCCATTCCTTAAAAAGAAGAGGACATTTTTGTGCCCTGGCCACCAAGCCAAACCTGCTGGCATTGCCTGGTGACAACTGTCCAGCCCTGTTATCCCAAGGAATAACAACTTCTTATCCCAGGGAATAACAACTTCTCCTCCTCACGAACTGAATTACACAAAGCAAATCCCTCGGGATCAGGAGATGTGGAACAGGATGAGCAGGTCCAAGCTGGATTCTGCTGAGCTTTTGCCTTCCAGGTGTCCCTTCCTCGCAGGTGAAGCTCCAACCCAGCACAGGTGAGACTGTCTTATTAGCAGCAGCTAATTAGGGCAGACCTCGGGTGCAATTAATTATTGTGGGGGATGAGCAGCCTTGTTTTTAGAAGGATTTATTAAGAAATAACGAATTTATTTGCAGCCGTGTGGGTTTTTTTTCATCCAGGAGAGCTGAGTCAGGGACGGGGTGATGGCAGCAGCTGGTGAGGGTAAGGATGGAGATTTTTGTGCTGTGTGAGGGTTTTTTTCCCACGTGAAGGATCAAAAAGTTGAATAAATTATTTTTACTTGGAGAAAGTCGAAATTTCTGCTGTGAGATCAAAACAGAAAGGAAAACACTTGGAAATTTGGATTCCCAGAAGTTTTGCGCTCTGCTCCCTTTTATTCCTTGTCAAAGAAGCTTGAAAAAAATCCTAAATTTTTTTTTTTTTTTAAGTGTTTCTCTGGAAAATATTGATTAAAACAGGGGGTTCCTTGTGGAGCTCCTGCTGGTGAGTCAGGAGGGACCTGGTCCAGGACAGAGCTGGTTCTTAGGCTCAGCTTAGTGCAGAGCTTGGCCTAGAGGTCACCAGGGCTCAGCTTCCCGTGTGATTCAGAGAGGGTCCCTCTTATCTCAGTGAGCTCCAATCCCCGCCCTGTTTGCCCTGTTTGTCCTTCCTGCCCTTCCACGTTGATGAAAAGCTTCCAAGGGCTGGGTAATAGCGGGATAATGGGATCCTGGAGCCACGGCCGAGGCAAACACTTCCTGCTGAACTCAGCTTGGCCAATAATTCCGCTTGGCTTGGGGCTTTCTCCCGCCTTAATCTTGGCTCTGAATCACCGCGGGCAGGAACTCCCTGGTGTTTGGGATCTCCAAGGAGGTGGCCGGGGCTGATCTGGGAGTGAGGTAAAGTTCAGCTTTGTGAGTCACCCGTTGTTGCCGGGGTCGGGATTAGGGCTGGCAGATGTCACCCGCCTGCGGCTCCCCGGGGAGGTGACTCAGGGCTGCTTCTCTAAGCCCCACTTCAAAGGCAGCCTGGGACCAGACACCACCAAACACCAAATGTGCAGCTGAAGCAAAACCAACTGCGGGGAGATTTTGGGATAAGCCACAGCTTTGCAGCCTTCAGGATCCATTCGGGGGAAGTTTGGGCCTCTTCCCGTGTCCCCTGAGCTCAGCCAGTGTTGGAAAGGGGCTTCTTCTGCCCCTCTTGGATGTTGGGTGACCCAAAATTCAACATAACCATGGCCTGGGTAACTGATGCTGTTGGGGGAATAAATATGGGAATCGAGCTCCGGGGAGATACCCTGGGAGGCTTGGAAAAGCTGGAAACATAAAATCATGGAATGGTTTGGAAGGAAACTTAAATCTCATCTCGTTCCAACCCCTTCCACTAAAACTTTCTACTGTCCCAGGCTGCTCCAAGCCCCAATGTCCAGCCTGGTCTTGGACACTTCCAGGAATCCGGGGGCAGCCACAGCTGCTCTGGGAATGCCTGTGCCAGGGCCTCCCCACCCTCACAGGGAACAATTCCTGCCCAAGATCCCACCCCTGGAAATCTCCCCTTTCCCAGTGGGAAGCCATTCCCTGGGTCCTGTCCCTCCAGCCCTTGGCCCCAGTCCCTCTCCAGCTCTCCTGGAGCCCCTGCAGGCCCTGCCAGGGGCTCGGAGCTCTCCCTGGAGCCTTCCCTTCTCCAGGGGAACATTCCCAGCTCTCCCAGCCTGGCTCCAGAGCAGAGGGGCTCCAGAATCCTGGAATTTGTTGATGAGAAGGGACTTTAAGGATCATCTCATTCCTCCCGCTGTCCCAGGTGGATCCAAGCCCCAGTGTCCGACTTGGCCTCGGACACTTCCAGGGATCCAGGGGCAGCCATGGCTTCTCTGGATTTATCAAATCTGCTCTCATCTTGTGGATCGAGACCACAGACGTGGCTTGGCCTTGGACCTGAGGGCTTTAACTTATTTCCTGCCCCCACAGCCGGGCGCATCCATGGGCAAAACTCCCCGGGAAGCCGGGACAAGCAGTGGCAGGAGGTGACAAAGCGCGGGGCCGCGTGCGGCGCAGGGCAGGGCCCCGGAGCTGCCTCCTGACTCATTCCCGATGCCACGAGCGCCCGGCAGGGTCACAAGTTGAAGGGTTTTTCTCTTTTGTTCGCCACCTGTGCGGCGCCGGCGGGAGCGGGGTTTTTTGGGAATCCGGGAATGCTGGCCAGAGGCGCGGGCAGCGGCAGCGCCCGGCGGCTTCATCCGTGCCCCAGCCTGAGCCAGCACCGCCGGCAGCCATCCCCAAGCGGGAGGCTGGGCCCTAATCCCCTGAGCCTTCCATCCCTTGGAGAAGCCGGATATTTTTCCTCTTGTTGTGGCTGGAGAGAGCCGGAGCTTCCTCCTTGCCGGGTGCAGCCGCGCAGCTCCGAAACCCGCAGCGCGCGGCCGGGCCTGTGCTGCAGGGACCCCGGAGCTGCATCCTCCCTCTGGGCGCTTGGAGTGAGGAGAAAACATGGATCTCTTATCCCAGTTCCACGCTGAACAGTCCCTGCTGGATCCTTGTGACGTTTTCCCTCAAAATCCAGCTCAAGTTTTCCCCCTCCTGGCTGAGCCCCCTCAGCCCCACGTGGGTTTAGGGGTGTGAGGCCTTTTCAGGCGGCAGTTCCTGGACTGGGAAGGAGGAAAAGTCTTGGAATTCTGCAGAGGCCAAGGAGCCTGGATCTGTTATCCTGGTCCTGTGCTGAACAATCCCTGTTGGATTCCTGCAGCATTTTCCCTCAAAATCCAGCTAAAATTTTCCCCCTCCTGGGTGATCCCATCCAGCCCCATGTGGATTTAGGGGTGTGAGGCCTTTTTAGGCTGCTGCTCCTGGACTGGGAACAGCTAAAAGTCTTGGAATTGTGCAGAGGCCAAAGAGCCTCGATCTGTTATCCTGGTGTTGATCAATCCCTGCTGGATCCCTGTGGTGCTTTCCCTCAAAATCCAGCTAAAATCTCCTGGGAGAGCTCCCCCAGCCCCACATGGATTGGGAGGAGTGAGGCCTTTTTAAACTGCAGCTCCTGGACTAGGAAGGAGGAAAAGTCTTGGAATTCTGCAGAGGCCAAGGAGCCTGGATCTGTTATCCTTGTGCTGTTCCTGAACAGTCCCTGCTGAATCCCTGCTTTCCCTCAAAATCCAGCTGAAATTTTCCCCCTCCTGGCTGAGTCCCCACAGCCCCACGTGGGTTTAGGGGTGTGAGGCCTTTTCAGGCGGCAGTTCCTGGACTGGGAAGGAGGAAAAGTCTTGGAATTCTGTGGAGTCCAAGGAGCTTTGCAGGAGGGAATCATCTCCCAAACTTTGGCGTGAAGTTGGAAAACACTGGACTGCTCCTCAGGGCTTTTCCAGAGTGTCCTCAGGTGGCATCCGGGACAGGATTTGCTGGTTCTGCCTTGTCCTTTTCTCCAGCAGGGAACAACCATCAGCTGAACTTTTCCAGGGAAAGAGGAATCCACAGGCACAGGAGGGGCTCACCCTGCCCCTGGCAGAGCCTCTACCCTCGTGTCTGGCCACTGCCATCCAGGGACATGGAATTACCCAGGATAACCAGAGCTTTTCCTCATTTTTAATCCGTTTTATCCTATCCCAATCCTGGCTGTGACTCCAAGCGGCTCAGCCTCACTTTGCTGGAAAGAGCTGGGAATTTCGATGGCCACTGCTTCCTCTGAAAACCCTTGGAAGTTTGACTGAAAATCCCATGAATCCCTTTAAAAAAACACCTCCCATCCCATCCCATCCCATCCCATCCCATCCCATCCCATCCCAAGCTTTTCCCTACCCCTTCCAGACTTCCCAAATGATTCTGAGAATGTGGAGTTCCAGCACTTCCCACATTCCCATCCTTTCCTGGTGCTGTGTGTGTGGAATTGCTGGGATGGACTCCCGGGTGAAGGAATCACAATTCCTTGTCACGACAGCCGGGCTTGAGTTGGTTTTGACCTGAAATAATTTAAGGAATTTAATTAATTAATTAATTAAAAGCTTCAGACCTGGATTAAACATGGGGGATCATTCCCAGCTGGGATACGGACAACCCCAAAGGCAGCATGGACACAAATTCCATCAGAAGCCACCAGCCCTGGGAATTTTGTGCTGCCTCTTGAGGAAAACTCTGCCTTTCCCCCTTTCCTTGTTTTTCCCTTTCATCTCCTGCTCCCTCCCAGCTCTCCCAGTGCTCAGAACTTTGGGAATGGTGCTGATGGCCTCGGTGTCTTCCCTGAATTTCTCTTCTCCAGCCCAAGGGAGGAGCTGGAGTTTGGGAGCATCTCCTTGGCTGTGCCAAAATTCCCTGCTTTAGCCACTTTTCAGGGAGAAGGGAATACTTTTTAAAAGCAGTTTATGGAAACTCTGGATTAATTGCATTTACTCCTGTAATTAATGCACTCCTTCCACTTTTGGATGGTTCCTGCCCTGCCAGTAAATATTCCACATTCCTTAGACCCTGAACAAGGAATTTCAATGACTTCATGGTTGGGAAAATTCTTCTTTCTATGTTTTTTTCCCCTTTTTTTTTATGGAGGATGAGGAGGAAGCTGGAGGTCCTTGAGAGGTTTCTGTGAAACCGCCCCCGTCACTTCACATTCCCGGCATTTTTCCTTGGCAAGAGGAGGGAATTGTGTCCATGGCACCTCCTTGAGAGGTGGGTTTGAAGTGCCCTGAAAGGGATCAGTTTTCCCTCTGAAAAAACTTCCGGAATAACCTCACGTGTTATCCTGTGGGAATATGGAGTTGTGCTCCCAGGATGCTGCATGGCACCAATTCCCAATCCTCCTCTGGCCTGCCCTTCATTCCAAGAATTTTGTCCCCTTCCTCTCTTTTCCCCTTGTCTCTCATCTGTTCAGATCCCAAGTTTCTTGGTGCTCCTGGGATATTCTTTTCCAGAGCAATAATGGCATCGGTGACAGCCAAGGATTTTATCAGTATCCGGAATTTGGATACTTTGAAAATGGATTTAAAATCTTCCCTGACTTCCACACTCAGAATCTGCTCTTTTTTCATTATTTAGAGGTTTCTGCTTGGAATTCACAGATCACAATGCTGTATCCTCAAAATCCTATAAATTAAGTGGCTGGACCCAAAATGTGGGAGATCCTTCATGACCCTGGAATTCTTGGGGTTGGGTGGGCTGGAAATGAGGAGGGAAAACTCAAATCAACCCAAAGTGTGATCGAGGTTCCCAATATTTTGGTTCCATTTAAAACAAAATTTTGGGTTTTTTTATTTTATTTTTTTTTTGGATTCCTGGAATACAGGAAAAGCAGACTCGGGATCAGGTAACCAGGAAAAGGCGGCTGCTTCCACTTCTGTGCCATGGCTGGATAACCCAGGAACTCTTCTGTGGTCGTGGGGGGGAAAAAAAGGAATTTTTTCCATAAATCCCAAGAAATGAGATGATCCCAGAAAATGCAGCCAGCCCAGTTTTGAGTGGTCTTTGCCATTAATGGATTGCTTGTGGAAAAAATTGGGAGGCAGATCCCACTTTTCCATCAGTAAGAAAAGGAGGAGTCAGGGCAATAGCGGTCACCTCACATCCCTCTGTTTTCAGGGATATGGAAAACTGGACCAGCTGCACCCATCCCAGTATTCCAGTATTTTAAGGGAGCTTAGAAAAAAGAGGGAGAGGGACAGGACACAGGGAATGGCTTCCCACTGCCAGAGGGATAAATGGGATATTGGGAAGGGATTCCTCCCTGTGAAGGTGGTGAAGGGCTGGAATTCCCAGAGAAGCTGTGGATCCCTGGATCTTTGGAAGTGTCCAAGGCCAGGTTGGGCAGGGCTTGGATCCACCTGGGACAGTGGAAGGGGAAAGCCCCATCGGAATTTCACATTCCCAAACCTGGCAGAGGTCGGGAAGTGTTTGGACACTCCTTTCCCTGTCTCCCAAGGGGGATTCTTGGATCTGTCCCGGTGCTGGACCTGGAGCTGGGCTTGGATCCTCGTGAGTCACTTCCAGCTCAGGGTATCCTGCAAATCCATGGATTTTGTGCTTAGCGCTCCTCACAAAGGGCCCCTCCCTGGTTTGGATGGGGGAATTTATCCGGTGGGAGGGATGTGGGGGCACTGGGAATGTCCCCCCTGCACGGAGCCAGGCCGGAGCGCGATTCCAGCGTGGAAAACTGGGATGGGGAGGATTTGTGTCGGGACTTGTCGAGGCAGAACTGGGATCTCATCCCGAGCTCCTCGTGCCAGAATCCACCCCGAACAAACTGGGGAGAGAAAGTGGGATCCTGCCGTGCTTGGAATTCCCATTCCCTGCGGAGGAGAGGAGAGCTGGATCACACACTCCGGAGGTTTCCCGGGTTAATCCGAAATATTCCGGGAGAAAAGCTCGGGAAAGGCATGGAAAGGTCAAAGTTCAAGCGCTGCCTCACCTGAGGAACTTCCTGCCAAATCCAGGGCTGTGCCAGAGTCGGGGATGGGAGGATTTGGCTCCGGTTACTCAGGAAAGGCGGGGAAAAGGGAGGAGACGAGGAAGGAGAGGAGCAGGGAATGACCCTGCCTTGGCAAACATCCCTGGAATGCGCTGCCAGGTGCCTGACTCACGCTCCTGGCTGGATTTGGGCTCCGGAGGCCTCTGCTCCTGGGAGATGGGCAGGAATTGGTGTCCATGGGGTGTTTTTGTAGCGCTGGGACAAACTGTCCCTTTGTCACCCACTCCAGTCCTCCCCCCAGCCCATCAACTCCACCCTTCATTCCCAGATTTTCCCTTCCCGCTTCCAGGAGCCCTTCAGGAGTGGCTCCAGTAGCGATGGGATCCCAGGGAAGCGCTCCGGGCGGGCTCCAGCCTCGTCCCAGCTCCTGCTTTTCCCACCCTGGGATGTTTGGGGCGAGCACTACATTTGGGATGAACGAAGTTCCTGTCGCGGATTTGGGGCCGGGGGAGGTGACACCTGGCTCGGGGGGTGAGCAGTGCTGGTGGAGTTGCTCCGGCAGGCACCGGTGAAATCCAGGAATGGGTAACGTTGACCATTCCCAAGGGTTTTCCCGTGTGGAATGTGCCTGCACGGAGAGGTTTTCTCTCGGACCCGGCTGGGTGTGACCGGAGACCCCTCCAGACCCCTCGGTGACATTCCCAGCCCGGCCAGAGGGGTGAGACCCCAGGAAAAGGTGGGATCAGGATTGGATGTCAGGAATTGATGGTGCCTCCGGAGGAGATTCCAAAGAGGGGAAGGATTCCAGGAGCTGCTGGAGACAGGCTGGGATGGAGCTGCGGATCCATCCCCAGCTCCCAAACCCTCTGGGAACTTCAGGGCTGTGTCTGTCCCAGCTGGGTTTGGGGGCAGCGCAACCACCCTGAGCCAAATTCCAGCTTTTTGTGGTCCTTTCCTCCCTCCCTGCTGTCCATTCTGCAGGAGAGACCCCAGGAAAAGGTGGGATCAGGATTGGATGTCGGGAATTGATGGTGCCTCCGGACGTGATTCCAAAGAGGGAGGGGATTCCGGGAGCTGCTGGACGCAGGCTGGGATGGAGCTGCAGATCCATCCCCGGCTCCCAAATCCTCTGGGAACTCCACTCCACTCCTCAGGAAGCCTCCACAGGCTCTCCCACCAGGAGGTCTTTCCCTGTTTCCCACCTCCGGCTGCCAGGGAAATGTTTGCGCTGAATTCCAGGAGCATCAATCCTGGCTCAGGAACTCCCGAATCTCTCACTGCCATTCCTTGCCAGTTGCCCCAGCTCCAGGCCTGGAACTCAGCTGGGAATTTCCTGCAGGATTCCCCAGGAATTCTGCAAGGGACAAGGACAAACACCCCAGGACCCGACTGACGGGGTCGGGGTCTGTCCCTGCCCTCCGCCACTGGAAATCGATTGAGGAATTTTTGGGAATGGGAGGTGTTTGCACGCGGCCAAAAAGTCCCCGGTGGTGGCCAGAATTCCTGAATATCCAAAATGGGATCCAATTTTCTTCAGCAAACTCCCAGCAGGACAAAGAGGAACAGAGAGGACAGAATTCCTGGTTTATATCCAGGTGGGGTTTCTTTCCCTGTCCTTCCGGCCTGGATCCAAGTAGGAAAAAGCCGTAAAACTCCAGGAAGGGCTGCTGATTTTAAGGATGGCACCTCTGGCTTAGGGAATCACCAAGCAGGAGGTAACTGGGAATGTTTTGGGATGGAATTCCAGCGTGGATCTTGTTCAGCCGGGGGAAAAAAAAGCTCCAGGGAGAGCTCCGAGCCCCTGGCAGGGCCTGCAGGGGCTCCAGGAGAGCTGGAGAGGGACTGGGAACAAGGATGGAGGGACAGGACCCAGGGAATGGCTTCCCACTGGGAAAGGGGAGATTTAAATGGGACACTGAGAAGGAATTCCAATGGACTTGGAGGAGCCTGGAGAGCTGTCCCGAGACGATTCCTGCAGGATCAGCTCAGCTGCTCTCTGCTCCCGGTGGGTTTTGATTTCCAGGGATGCTCCTTCCCAGGGCTCAGCTCTTGGAGTGCCAAGCCAGGCTCTCCTTCTGCTCCTTCCCAACTCTTCCAAGGTTTTTCCTGTTCCCAGGCTCCTGAGTAGCCCAAATCAACATTTCCATAGCCCAGAAGTTCTTCCCTTTTCCTTGCTCCAGGTCACGGAGCGGCTTTTCCCAAACTGCGTCTTCTGGCCCCGGATCCAGCCTTTCCCTGGGAATGCTGAGTCAGTGGGATCGTGCCAGCAGTTCCTCCTGGAGCTGTGCAAATCCTGGATTTCTTGGGGTTGCCCCACAATATCCAGTGGGAAATGGGATCATCTTTAAGCTCAGTCTGCTTAAACTCAGCTTTAGCCCCAAAATTCTGTTTCAAGCAGAGGCATTGGAGTGAAAAAAATAGGGAAAAAAAAAATCCAAACAAACCCCAATTCCTTGAAATATTTCCAGGCTCTGGGTGGAAAATATTCCCTGAGTGTGCAAATATTTTCGGTGGGCCCAAAACCCGGATTTTTGGGGTTTTTTCCCTCAGTGAATGAATTATTCATCCCAAAATCTCCTGTGCTGGGTCAGGATCCAGCTCCCGGTGCTGACCCGAGCCGGGGGGTGTCTGTCCGGCTCCTCCTCCTGCGCCGACTCCGCGTATCCCAGGAAAGCTGGAAATGCTTGGAATGCTCACCCACCTCGGCCACGTTTGAACCCAATCCCTGAATATTTTGGCTCCCGGTGTTTGCTCAAGGAATAACTGAAATATCCAGAGCTTCCCTTGTGGTTTTCGGCGTGGATTTCCTCTCCTTTCGCCTGAGCTGCCTCTGGAAACCCCGGAACGATCCTGGATCTCTTCCTAACTGCTCAGGAATGTTGATGTAGGAAAGACGGGAGCTTTCCAGGCAGATCCTGAACCTTGAGTTCCTTTTCCTGATCTTTCCGACTCGGATTAATTCCCCCGTTCGGCCTCGGGACGACTCCCAGGTTTTTACCTCCGTCTGGGCCACGTTTGATTTTTTGGGGATGAAGTCACCCCTCCAAGGAATTCCGGGCTTTTCTATTTAGGAATTGTTTTAAACTCAGGCCATGTCCCTTTCCATGGAGGGTTGGATCTTTAAATCTTTTCTTTTTGGGATTTTTATCAATGAAATGTCGTTCCTTTTTGGGAATTCTCATTCCCACCTGGTGACATTTGTGTTTGCCTTGGAAAACATCTCCTGGATGCTTTGGGAAGAGGTGGGAGGTCGGAGATCGGAGCAGAAAGTCTTGGGATGGCTCACAGCCCCTCTGGGCCTGGAACTGGAAATTCCTTTGGGAAACCAGTCTCCAAATGTGGGATCATGGAATCATGGAAGGGTTTCCATTGGAAACCCCACCCTGTGTGTGTTTCTTTGTCTCATTCCGTGACAGCCTCAGGGAGAATCCCCAATCCCACAACAGGAATAATCCAGTTTATGTTCTTTGGAAAAACCTGACAAATTGGGAATATTTGGATTTAAGAGATTCTTTCTTTTTTTTAAGAGATTAATTTTGAAATTGGTCACTTCTTTCCTGCCCTTTATTCCATGTCTGAATATAATCCTTAACCCCTTTAATGCCTTCAGAACATTCCGGAATATGTCAGGAATACCCCGATGAAGATAAACGTTCCCAAAATTTTAATATCGCCAAGAAAAAAACAAAAAAAAATTTAATCTTAAAATCTCCCAAAAGAGAGAGAAAAGCAAACCCACAGCCTTCCCTTGGAAAATCCCACTTGCTGTTCCCTCCAATATTAGGAGCAAAAAAAAATCCCGCCCCTAATCCCAATCCATAAATCAGAGGGAGTCAGTTATGTTTTGGGTGAGAATTGGATTTTTCTATGGAAAACCTTGGATTTAGCAAAAAAAAAAAAGAAATCCTCTCAAAAAGATGGCCCTGGTTTTCTCCAGGTTTTTTTTTTTTTCCCTTGGAGCAAGGCTTGGAGCCAGAGCTTCCTCTGTCCTTAGGAAGGAGGAGAGGGATTGGAGGAATTCCTGGGTTTTGAGCACTGGCAGGTGTTACCTGGGATGAACTTCCCAAATGCTGGATGAGGTAGACAAAAGTTTGGATTCTGGTGTTCCAAATTTAAAAAAAAAAAAA
>VZTJ01001959.1:80713-94704 GCA_013397795.1 Orthonyx spaldingii
GAAGGGAAGGGAAGGGAAGGGAAGGGAAGGGAAGGGAAGGTTTGTCAACACATAAAAGTTAAATCTGTGCATCCTCCATGGAAAAGCTCAGGACTTTTCCAGCCTCACTCGTCAGCTGTGAACGGATCCATCCTCATCCCTTTTCCCTCACTTCTCAGGGATGAACCACACAAAACCCCAAGCTCTGGAAACACCTGGAAACCTGCCTGGTCCGTGCCATGGAGGATGCAGCATTGCCTCAATCCAGGTTTCTCTGGGGAAGGAACCAGGCCTTGCACATTTGCCCTTCCCGGTGGATTTCTCCTCTTTTTCCAGGGAATCCCCCGTTGACAGCTTTTGACAACACTCAAAGATCCTTTTCTGGGTTCAATCCCTAGGAAAAGCTGTTTATTTCTCCCGCACGTTCCAGGGAGCGGCAGGAGCGGGGTTAAATCCCAGCCGGCCTTCTGCTCCCTGACTTGGCCCCCACTGGAAGGGCCTGGAGGCTGAAACAAAACAACCCCCCAAAAAATGGGAAAAACAACTTTTGTTTCCAAATAAACAAATTCCCTCTGCCCTCAGGTGTGGGACTCCACTACGGCTCCCTCCTCTGCCAAGGCCTGGGCTCCATGTGGAGTCCCTGGCTCCGGAGGAATGTGAGGGATGCTCCAGGCCCTGAGGAGGGTGAAGGGTGACCCCACCCTCCCTTCCGTGCCCTTTTCCAGGCCAGCTGTGCTTTTCCCCGTGTTCCTAAAGGATTTTCGGTTGTTCTGTTGTTGTTTTTCCCGAACCCAGCCCCGCTGGAGCTCCGCTGCTGGATCCAGGCAGGGTTTTAATGGATCTCCGGGAGGTGGGAGCTGCGGGGTTCACACAGAGGCTCAGCTGGAGCGGGGAGAGCTGGGATGGGGCTGCCACAGTTCATGGGAACTCTCCTGGAGCCACATTCCAACCAGGACACAGCAGGGATGGTCCCTGAATTTCCCCTTTCCATGAACAGCCTGGCCGCACTGATCCTGCTCCATTTCCCGTTCCCATCCCCGGTGCTGCAGTCGCTCCATTTCTTTGGATCCAGGATCACCTCGGATTTAATTTTGGGGTGATCAACCTGAGCGTCCTTCCCAGAATCCTGGAGTGGTTTGGGTTGGAAGGGACCTTAAATCCCATCCAGTTCCGTGGGCAGGGACACCTCCCACTATCCCAGGTGGATCCAGCCTGGCCTTGGACACTGCCAGGGATCCAGGGGCAGCCACAGCTGCTCTGGCAATTCCAGCCCAGCCCCTCCCCACCCTCCCAGCCAGGAATTCCTTCCCAACATCCCACCTATCCCTGCCCTCTGGCAGTTTAAAATGCCTTGCTTGGACAGGATAGCAATAAAATAGGGATTTTTAACCCCCAAGATTCCCAGAAAACGGAAAATGCATTTGTTTCCTCCACTGAGGGAATAAATGCTCCGGATATTTTGGGATGTTTTTCTAACCCAGCTGTGCTCCTTGGCAGGTGAAGCTCAGATGTCGCTTCCCGCAAAGACATCGAACTTCCCAGAATTCCAGGATCACTGAGGTTGGAAAAGCCCTCCAGGTTCATCGAGTTCAGGCTGTGCCCGATCCCCACCTTGTTCCCATCCCGGAGCTCTGAGTGCCACATCCAGGAATTCCTTGGACACCTCCAGGGAAGGGGACTCCAAACCTCCGTGGACAGTTCCAAGACCTGACCACACTTTCCATGAGGAAATTCCTTGGATTTCCCTTGTTTTTCACCCCTTTTCCCATGTTTTTTGCTCTCTCTATGTCCCACCACCACTTTGGGACAACTCTTACTTCCCATTTTCTTCCTTGATGTGTGTCTGGAATCCTGCTGGACCTGAAATCCCTTCCCACTCCTGCCAACACCCAGGAACTTCTCCCAGATCCATAAGTTTCCCTTTTAGTGGGCAAAGGGAAACTTGAGGATATCAGCTGTCCACCAATCCTGTAAAAAACAATGGATGGGTGGAAAAAGCCCTGACATAAACCAGTGCAACCCCAAGGGAAAGCTCAGGACCTTTCCAGCCTCGCTCCTCCGCTGTGGACACGGATCCATCCTCATCCCCTTTCCCTCGTTTCTCTGGGATGAACGGAGAGAGAGAACGAGGCCACACAGATGCCAAATCCCAAGCTCTGGAGACACCTGGAAACCTTCCTGGTCTGTGCCATGGAGGATGAAGCTTTGCCTCAATCCAGGGTTTTTTTTGGGAAAGAAACCAGACCTTGCACATTTGCCCTTTCCTCTGGATGTCTCCTCTTTTTCCAGGGAATCCCCTGTTGGCATTAATGATATTTATTTGCAGGTGGTAAAGGCTGACTAAGGACCTTCAGGCTGGATTCGGGATGAGTAAGTGGGAAATCCCTGAACTTCAGCCTGGGATTTGCTCACCTTCCAGGAGAAAAAGTCCTGCCAGCTCAGTTTAATGGAACAGGACAATTCCAGCTCCCTGCAGCCAGGGAATTCATGATGGAAAGGTGCTTTGGGACTGGGATGGCTGCAGGTGATTCAAAACACTTAATAGAACTCAATTAGTTAATTAACACTCGCTGGCCACCTCATTGGTCGGTTTGGAGTGTCCCTGTGGACAGTGAGGAATGAAATGAGATTCCCAAACTGCTCCAGGATGGAGCTGAGATGCCACCACTGTGTTGGAATCCTCTCTTGTGCTGCCATGGAAGGTGTTGGGATAATGAAATTCCTGGACCAGGCTGGGGTCTGGGATGTTTTGATTTGCTCTGTGTTCCAAGGAAAAGAATTTTTGCTTTGACTGGAAAATCTCTGGGACAGCAACTGAGTCCTTCTTCTAGGACAGTTCCTGCTCCCAGACTCTTGGTGCTCCTAAATCAACAAATGGAGAAGATTAAGGAGATTTAGATGGGATATTGGGAAGGAATTGCTGGCTGGGAGGGTGGGGAGGTCCTGGCACAGGAATTCCCAGAGCAGCTGTGGCTGCCCCTGGATCCCTGGCAGTGTCCAAGGCCAGGCTGGACATTGGGGCTTGGATCCATCTGGGATAGTGGGAGGTGTCCCTGAACATGGATGGGATGGCACTGGATGGGATTTAAAGTCCCTTCCCACCCAAACCGTTCCAGGATTCCGGAGCCCCTCTGCTCTGGGAGAGCTGGGAATGTTCCCCTGGAGAAGGGAAGGCTCCAGGGAGAGCTCCGAGCCCCTGGCAGGGCCTGAAGGGGCTCCAGGAGAGCTGGAGAGGGACTGGGGCCAAGGGCTGGAGGGACAGGACCCAGGGAATGGCTTCCCACTGGGAAAGGGGAGATTTCCAGGGCTGGGATGTTGGGAAGGAATTTGTGTCTGGGGGGGCGGGGCGGGGCTGGGCTGGAATTCCCAGAGCAGCTGTGGCTGCCCCTGGATCCCTGGAATGTCCAAGGCCGGGCTGGACATTGGGGCTTGGAGCAGCCTGGGACAGTGGGAGGTGTCCCTGCCTGTGGGATGTTGGACTGGGTGATCTTTAAGGTCATTCCAACCCAAACCATGCCATAATTCCATGATAAATGGCTTTTCCAGAGGTGTTGGCAGGAGTGGGAAGGGATTTCAGCGCCGAGAGGAACCCACAAGTCAAGGCAGGGCAGGTGAGGAAAGAGTTGTCCCAAACACGCAGCGAGCAAAGAACGTGAGGAAAGGGGTGGAAAACAAGGAGAGGTCACGGCTCCGGCGGGGAAGGAGCGCAGGGAAGTGGGGGAGGTGTGGAATTGTGATGAAAGGGGTGTGGAGGCGCGGGGCGTGGGCGGGCGGCGGTGCCAGAGGCCTGGCGGGGTTGGGCAATCCGTGGGGGAGAAAGGGCAGGACGTGGTGCCAGGTCATGGACAACAGGAGAAAAGGGAAAAACCGGAATATCTCCCCCATTTCCCACCTCTCCCTGCGAGGAATCATCCCGGGAATGCAAACCAGGACACGAGGCTGAAAACCCAAACCGAGGAACAGCGGCTGTCAAGGCAAAGAGGCCACAGGAATCCTGAGGGATCCTTTTTCCAACTCGGGGCCGCTCATTCCCTCAGGGAATGTTTGACTTGCCACAAAATGAAGTAAATACATAAATAAAAGACATAAATTAAATATATAAACATATTAAATCCAGGTCCATTATTTCAGCTGCCTGGGGTAATTAATTACTTTTTTTTTTTTCAAGTCAGAGGAATGGAACAAAACCCAAATGAAACGGCTGCATTTTCCTGCCTGAGATTTTATTCCCCTCCTGAAATTTAATTATGGGAATGTGTTTACAGATGAAAACCTACTGTAATTCCTCTCGGTCAAAGGATGAAATCCATTCGTCCTGAAAGGGAATTTTTGGAGTTCGGGTGGTTGAGAAACTCCGTTTTCTCTTGTGTTTGGTTCAAACCCATCCCTTGTTTATCTCCCAAATCAACAACTCATGGATTTAAGAGCGCTGGGATGAGCGGAGTCGTGTCTGGATGAAATGTGAAGCCCCATTTTTGATTTAAGAGCTCAGCAAGTTTCATCTTGCCCAAATCAGGGCAATTATGGCCCATCTAAACCGACCATCCTGCTTTGGATTGTGCTGGAATTATTCCTGGGAGGGGCTGTGGCCCTCCGTGGCTCCGCACCTGGAATCAATGAGGATCCCTTGGAGGAGGGATGAACTTTTATCCTTGACTTGTTATCCGTGTGTGATCCCCGATTCAGGAGGAAACGCGGGGACTGGCAGGAATTCTCCAGGGAGAAGGACAAAAATGGAGAAACGCTAAATAAGGGAGAAGGAATCCAATGGGGCACAGAGATCCCTCACTCCCAGAGATCCCTGGATTCATGGAAAATCGTCCTGGATTCATAGAAAATCATTAAAACACTTTTTTTGTTTGTAAATATGGGAATTGGTTATTAAATACCTCGGGTGGAATTCCAGCCTTTGTGACCAGCTGGGCCCATTAAGAGGGAATGTTGTCTCCTAAATTCCTGGGATCCCTGAAATCCTGATGGTGAGGGAGCTCCACACCTTGGCTGCGGAAAACCCCTCAAGGTGACAACTCCTGTCCCCACCCTCCCCTTCTCCTTTCTCCGTCCTGTCTGAAGTGCCCCGTGATTCCCACAGCAGAATTCCGAGGTAATTCCCACAGGAGAAATTCCAGGAGGGAATTTCAAGCTAATTACTCCCGCCTGGAATTCCTCCAGGCCATCCCGTTACCCTCCAAGACAAGGAGAAACCGAACAGTGCCACGGGAGCGGGATCTTGGAGCACAAAGCAGTGTCGGGGCCCTCCTGGGATTTGTTGGAGCTCCTCAGTTTTCTGTGGCTGTCCCTGCTCCAGAAATCTGCAATTCCCGAAAATTTTGTCTTCCCAAACCTGCGATTCCTCCGGCAAAAGGCCTCTGATGGGAAGGCAGGAGCCTGGGGCGATGGGGGTGGGGAGAAGAGGGAATGTCAGGGTGTCACAACCCCCGTGTGCACCAAAGCTGGGATTTCCTCTGGAAAGCCAAACAGGGAATTTTCCAACCAGTTTTCATTCCACATCCGCCTGTTCCTGCTCCGTGCTCGTCTTCCCCGCGTGGGAAAAGAGCAGGAGAGGAGGTGGAGACTCCTCTGGAGCCAAAGCCCCGCCCTCCCCCATCTGCAGGTCCTCAAATGGAGACACCAGAGGGAATCATGGAATTATTCCGGTTGGAAAATCCCTGCAAGGCCACTGAACCCAAAGATTAACCTGGAAAAACAAGTCCTGAAGTGCCACATCAACATGTCCTGAAATCCCTCTGGGAATGGGGACTCCACCACTGCCCTGGGCGGCCTTCTCCGTGCAGAATTTTTCCGGAATATCCCACATCACCTTCCCGCCTGCTGCAGCTTGAGGCCGTTTCCAGAGCCCATTGGTTGGTCCCGGCTCCTGGATTCCCATTCCCAGATGGAAATTTAGCTGGAATCCAGCTTCATCTCCCAAGGTGGTTTTTGAAGCCCCATCGGAGCAGATGAACTGAGGGGTTTTCCTGCTGCCGTTTCCCAGGTTTTTCCCACCAGGATCTGTCACCTCCTGGGTGTCCGAGTGCTTTTATCCACAACTGCACCATTTCATCCATAGAAAAGGAAATTTATAGGGAAAATGTACGGATTAATGGAAGGTGTCCTTGCCCACGGCAGGGAGTTGGAATTAAAGGATCTTTAATGTCCCTTCCCACCCAAATTCCAGGATTTCGTGATGAAAACAAAATGCAGCTCCCCAAGGGCAAAACCTTCCCTTTTCCAGAAACTTCCTCTTCAGGAAGGTCCTGGAATTCCCTGGGTGACCAAAGAGGATATTTTGTTAAAAATCCCAAGTTCCCACCTGTTCACCCGCAGCTCCAGGACTCGGATGCAGCACATGGAAGCTCTGGAATGTCTCAGCTGGACTCTCCAGGTGCTCCAACCCCCCCCTTCTGTCGGATGTTCCTGGCTGGAGCTTCCACCCCCTCCTCAGGCAGAGAATTCCTGCTGTTCCTTATCCACCACCATGCTCATTCCCTGGTTTTCTCTTCCCAATCCAAATTTCCCTTGCCAGGATTTCCTTTTCCACCCTCTTTAGATATGGGGAACAATTTCATTCCTTCCTTATTTTATCCTTAAAAACTGTTTCATTTCCCTCCTCCAAACAAAAGATTTTTATCATAAATCCAGAATTTTATAAGTAAACTTCTGTCCCCAGACAGGAATTTTTCCTCCAGATATTCCAGATATTTTCCTCTGGATAAGTTTATAAATCTATTTTGTACCTGATATTTTATTGGATTATTTCATTTATGGGATTTTATTTCTCATTCCGTTGTTTTATTTTCCTGATATCGCCCCAAAGTTTCCCCTTCCTAAGGATGGAATCCCTCCCCTGCTCCATTACTTAATTATTTAAGGAATCAATTCCAATTTCCGTGTTGTTCCTAGAACTGAATTCCCACTTTTCTCCTGGAGTAAAGGATTATCCCAGCCAAAGGTGAAGCAAAAAACGGGGATGGAAGGCAAATCCCACACTGAGGCACCTGATCCCTTTCCAAGGAAAATCCCCCCAGCCTGCACAGGGGCTTCCCAAAGGGAACATTCCAGAGAGGAGAGGGTGGATCCAACTCCTCAGGAATTCCTGCAGGACACTAAAAGACCCTTTCCCTCCAAACCTGGGAATTTTTCCTGAGTTCCAGCACTTTTGGGAAGAGCGGAGGAGGCAGAAGTGGAAGCGATGCCTCATCCCAGCTTCAGGCAAGCCCTTGGCTCCCTCACCTGGAAAAGAGTCCTGGATCCACCTGAATTCACCTCGGGGGAGCTCACAGAGGCCTCCTGCAGATTCATTCCCTTTCATCCCTCACATTCCCAGGTTTTTCGGCTGTTCCGTGGCCCGGATCCGCTGCAGAGGCAGAAGGAGCGTTGCAATGGATACAACTGAAAGGGATATCGTGAGAATCCCGGGATGGTTTGGGATGGAAGGGACCTCAAAGGCCATTTTGGTCCAACTCCCTGCCATGGGAAGGGACAATTCCCACTGGATCATCTCCATCCAGCCTGGATTTGTCCTCCCAGGAGGATGAGGCAGTGATTTAAACCCTCTCCAAGGAAAATCCGAGCTGCTCCTGCCTGAGGGAAAGCAAATCCATGGCCTTGAGAGGGATGCACCACCCCCGGAGTGCTGAGACCCTCGGAGCAGGCTCATCCCAGCTCATTTTTGGGATAACAGCAGGATCTGGCCAGGATTTGCGGCCAAATTGGCTGCACTGGGTGTTCCTGGGTTTTCCCAGCGCTCCTCACGGGCTTGGAGTGGTGGACAGACTCAAATCCATGGACAGGCTAGAAATCCATGGACAGGGGATGATGGATCCACTGAAAATTGATGGATCCACTAAAATCAATGGATTTTTTCCACCCGGCTGCTCGCAGGGAAAAAAGAAAGGCCCAGGATTAGCTTGGATCCATCCCTGAAAAACACAAATTATGGAAAAAAAATGGTTTGAGCTATGGGAAAAGCAAGTCCCAGCTATCCAGACAATCCTGCCGAACTTCTCCGAAGCCTTTGGATAATGGGAGCAGCCATCCTCGCTCTCCAACGTATAATTGGCGAAGGAGTGTCCCCTGAGATAATTAACGAGGGTGCCTTAATTAAGGACCCGGAGTAACGAGGCCCAAAACAACTCCAGCTGCTGTGGGGAGGGAATAAATTCCTGTCCATAAATACACGAAGAAAGGAACGAGGCTGTGGGAACGGGGGCTGCTTCCAGAGGGTGAGGGTCTGCCCCGGCTCCGTGTCCCATCACCAAGTGCCGTGAAACCACCCGGCAGCAAAGGAGCGGGGCAGGAATGTGCCGGGTGCTGCTTCCCGTAATTGTCCGGAAAATGGCGGCGGGGCCGTGGCAGCCATTTTGTGTTCCGTATCCCTGGGCGGGAAGGTCGATCCTGGAACAAGTGGGTGTGTCCAGGAGCCGGGAAAGGCAGAATTCCCCAGCAAATGGCCTTGGCCAGCTGATTCCCTCCCGTCCCGCATGGATACCGCCTTTCCTTCCCGGATTGCCGAAGAGTTGCCCCGCGGCCAGGATCCCAAAGGGAGCCTGAGGACCTGGCTCATCCCGGGGGAAATAAATCCACTGGAATTGAGTGAAAAAGGAGGAAACAGCCTCTGAGACCAGAGGGGTTTAGCCAGAGGAAGGTTCAGGGAGAACAGAAGGATTTGTCCAGGAAAACACCGAGTTTCATTCCCAGATTGCCAAAGAGTCGCCCTGTGGCCAGGATCCCAAAGGAAACCTGAGGAATTGGCTCATCCCAGGGGCAAAAAATCCACTGGAATTGAGTGAAAAAGGAGGAAACAGCCACTGGGGCCAGGAGGGTTTAGCCAAGGGAAGGTTCAAGGGAGAACAGGAGGATTTATCCAGGAAAAGGCCTGGCTGGGGTTTGTTCAGGAATTTGGGGGCAGAGGGAATGTGGGGCAAGGGAATTCCAAATCCATTGGAAGTGAGAGAAAAAGGCAGAAATGGCCGTGGAGATGTGGGAGATTTTAGCCAAGGAAAGGTTTAGGGAGAATGGGAGGATTTGTCCAGGAAAAGGCCTGGCTGGGATTTTCTTGGGAATTTGGAGGCAGAGGGAACAGCAGCACCTGGGATTTTTTGCCTCTGTGATATTCCAGAGGCCTAAAAGGGTGAGGAATTCTCCATGGGCTCAGGGATTTGGTAAAAAAAATCCTTTTTCCTTATCCCAGCACTTCCCAGCCCGGCACATCCCGGATTTCGGGGGCTCCGGGTGGCTCCCCCACCCCTGCACACACAGCACAGGACACTTTTCCATCCTGGAATCCGCTTTTCCAGCCCTGCTCTGGACAATTCCAACAGCAGCGCTTCCCCAGCTTCCCGTGTGGGGAGACTTTTCCTTCCCAGTGCGGATCTCCGATCCCGTTGTGCTTCCCTGACCCGGAATGACCCCTGTGGGAGCAGCGCTCGTTCCGGGCTCGCGGACACCATTCCCGAGGCGCACGTGCCGCCTCCGGCACTCCTGCTCTGCCAGCGCTGCTTCCACACGGGAAAACGATGGGCTCGGCCGGGATCTGAAGGGGAAACCTGCAGGAAAAGCCACTGGTGGGGCTGGCTGTGTTGGACTCCATCCGAGTGGGGTTTTCCAACCTGAAAGATCCTGGGATTTAACACTTGTGCAGCTGGAGGCAAATCCCAAACCTGACGGCCCAGAGGTTCTGTGGCTTTTGGGTTTGTTTTGGGGTGGTTTTTTTTTTAATTTTTTTTTTCCTTTTTTTTTTCCAAGGGGAACATTCCCATTCCTGGCCGGGCTTCAGCTCCTCCGCCTGCTCCCGGCTGCCACTGCAGTTTCGTTTGGAGATGTTCCTCCGCCCCCCTGGGATGTTCCCAACTAGTCTGGACAAAGCTCGGGACAGAGCAGCGAGCACGTAGGGGGAGAGGGATGGAGCAAATTCCTTAATGAGCTTTTTCCCAGCCCTGATTCCCGTGATCCCATGACTTCACCTCCCAAACGAGCTGTTGCTTCATCCCGCTGGCACAGGACAATTCCCGAGTTCCGCCCCATCCAAACGGGAGGAGGGGAGCACCCCCTTCCCTCTATTCCTGCTCCGGAAAATGATTTACGATCCCTCGGGATGAAAAGGGGCGATGCGAATGTCAGGGACCATGAACTGCCAGTAAATTCCAGCTCCCGAAATTTCTCCCCTTTGAGCTTGGGAATTGTTTTCGTGGCAAGATAAAAATCCCCAGGAACAACCCCAAATTCCAGGCTCCTTGAGGCAACTCCTTAGTTTTGTTTTATAAATGAACTTAATATTCCCGGGCACAAGTTGAAAGGGCTCCATCCCTCTCCTTTTATTTTTTAATGGGAAAACACCCAGCACCAATTTTCCGACATCCAATAATTAGGATTGTTAACAACTCCCATTTATGGAGCAGCTTTGATCCCAAGAGCTTGGGACAAACAATTGTGGGGATTTGCAGAACCAGGAGCTCAGCAAAGCCCGGCTTATCCGTCCTCCCATCGCCCACAGCAGCACAAATCCCAAAAAAATGCTGGGATATTCACCCAGAATTTTCATCTCGTTGACACTTGGAAAATCACCTCGTCCACTCCTAAAAAATCAACGGAGCAGCAGCTCCAGGAAAGGATTGGACACAGCCCGAATTGCAGTGGGGGGGGTTGGGGTTTGCTGTTTGGGGTTTCTCTTTTCCAGGCTTCCATGGGATCAGCAGAGCCGGAGCTGAGACAGGGATCACACACCCGCTCTGCGAAAATCCTCGCTTGGAGGGATGGCAGAAGTGGCCAAATTTGGGGTTTCTGCTTCATCCGGGAATTCTGCTCCAGCGTCCCCCAAAAAGGGTCCCTGTGCTGCTTCAGGAGGAGCAATCCGGGGGCAAAGTGGGAAGAGGAGGGATGGGAAAATCCCGGAAATCAGCACAATCAAATTCACGGTTTAGGTGAAAAGACCCCTCTTTTCTGGTCACACAGATCTGGACATGAAATCATGGAATGGGGTGGGAAGGGACCTTAATTCCCATCCCATTCCATGGGCAGGGACACATTCCGTTATCCCAGGTGGATCCAAATCCATCCAGCCTGGCCTTGGACACTGCCAGGGATCCAGGAGCAGCCACAGCTGCTCTGGGAATTCCAGCCCAGCCCCTCCCCACCCTCCCAGACACAAATTCCTTCCCAACATCCCAGCCCTGGAAATCTCCCCTTTCCCAGTGGGAAGCCATTCCCTGGGTCCTGTCCCTCCAGCCCTTGGCCCCAGTCCCTCTCCAGCTCTCCTGGAGCCCCTGCAGGCCCTGCCAGGGGCTCGGAGCTCTCCCTGGAGCCTTCCCTTCTCCAGGGGAACATTCCCAGCTCTCCCAGCCTGGCTCCAGAGCAGCTCCAGCCCTGGGATCAGCGGCTCCAACCTCCCATGGGATAAGAGGAGCTTTGGTTCAGGACACGAAACTCCCCCCTCCAGCCCTGCCCACGAGCAACAGCAGGATGGGGCCGGGAATGTTCCTGGAATGGGGTTTGGAGTGAAGTTCGTGGAATCCCTGCTTCTTTAGGCCAGGTGTAACTGCAGGGAGCTTTGGAAATCCTGATCCATGAGGGAATTCCAGGACCTACACGTGGCTTGGACACCCTCGGGTGCCGCCAGCCCAGGCTGGGTTTAAATTCAAGCCCGACCTGGCCTGGGCCGGGGCTGGCTCTGACTCCCGGGGCCGAGATCCAGGATCCAGGCTGGAGCCGCGGCTCTCCCGCCCCAGCCCTGCCCGAGTGACTCTGATCCTCATCTCCGGCCCCTGGCGCTCCTCATCCTTGGAAAACCACCCTCATCCCAAAAAAAACCATCTCCGTGCTCTCCCTCCCCGAACCGACCGGAACATCAGGTCCGAAAGAAACCGGGATGAGGATCCCTGGAGGGCGGGAGGGATGGACAGGGCGGGAGGAGGTGAGAAGTGGGAATGCGGGCGCAGGAGACCGGGATTTGTGCGGCAGCAGGCAGGGGAGGCAGCCTGAGGCCGGAATTCCAGCCCGGAGGTGACCAGGAGGAGAAAATCCGGGATGAGGGGGAGAGCAGGGAAAGGGCGAAGGACTCAGGGATGGGTGGCAGGGAAAGGTGAGGATCTGCCGGGCCGGGAAAGGGAAGATCCCAGCCCTGCTCCCTCCGCGGGATGAGGAGCCCGGGATTCCAATTTCACCGGGAGAGGCGGATGGGAGGGAAGGCAGAGATAAGGGAAAAGAATGGATTTGCGGGAAGCGGCGAAGGAGCCATCACTGCGGGAGCTTTTCGGGAATGATTGAGACACCACCAGGAATGAGGCCGGGAATGCTCTTCCCGCCCCGGGCCAGGGAGCCGGGCTGAGGAGCGGCCTCTGCGTTTCCCTGATTCCTGCGGTTTGGGGAATTCTTGGAGCCCTCCATCCCGGCAAAACCGCGCTCCGTGCTGGGCTGCGGGTCCAGGGAAGGCTCCGGGATGCGGCTCTGGAGCAGATCCAGGATCCCACGGGGGGTTCGTGCCCGCCTTGGCATTCCCAAAGGAATGAAGAATTCCCTGCTCCAGTGGATCCCAGCACAAGAACCCTTCAACCCCAACAACCCCCGCCTCCCCTCCACTCCCTCAGTCCCGTTTTTTATGGGAATAACAAAAAACTTGGTGGAAAAAAGTCCCTGGAAATACCATGGAATACAAAAAAACCCCCACAACATCCCAGTTTTCCGCGGTGTCTTTCCAGAACTGGGATTTTTTTTTCCTAATTCCCCCTAAATTCATTTTATATCAATAAATTTTTTCTATTTCCAAAGGAGCAGCTCACGAGAGGAACCAGCCGGATAAGGATTGGGAAGCTGCTTTTTCCCGACCTCCTGGGCCAGACCTTGGAATTTGCTGAGTAAATTCCATTGTCTTCATTCCAAGGATCCCAATTTTCCCCCTTTTGGGATGCCAGAGCCAGAATTATTCCCACCAGCCGAGGATCTGCCTATCCCAGATCCCAGATGTGCCTTTCCCAACAGCAGAGCCCTGGAATTCTGGCCCAAATCCAACTCATTGGGTTCATTGGGTTCCGTCTCCCGAAATTCCCCCTGAGGTTTCCATGGATTCCTCCAGAGTTCCTGCCCCAGCCTGCTGAGGTTGTGCAGAGTCCAAAGGCGGCTGCTCCATCCCACTTTTTATGGAAAAGGAATTGGGAATTGTTTCCTCGTTATCCAGAAGGGGCATTTCCAGAGTTACCTACAAAAATTAACAAAAAAAAATGGGAAAAAGGCGGATTCTCCATGGATAAAATAAACCTGTCCCACATTCCGGGATTTCCTGGGAGCACAGCAGCTCCTGCTGGGATATAAATCCCAAATTTTCGCAGGATTGGGTCAATTTATCCTTCACCCAACCTCACCCAAGCCAAATCCATCCCGCCTGGAGTTCAGGGATATAAACATGGATTTAAGGTGGGAATACGGGTTTTTAAGGACATAAATCCGGGACTGAGGGTGAGAGAGAGGTTTGAAATCAGCAAAACTTCCAAAGCCTTCCCAGGGATTTCCCCACAATTTCTGGGTTGGATTCTCCAGTTCCCTGGGAATTTCAGATCTCAGACCCTTGGAATATGAAAGGGGCTGCAGGAATGAAATAATAGAAATGAAATTATTAAAAAAAATATAAATAAAAATACAGAAAATAAAATAAAGAAAGAAATAAAAAGATATAAAATCCATAACATAAAAAAAAAGACATAACATAAAAAATAAAATAATATGTATAAAATGTAACATATAAATAGTAAAATAATATAAAAAAGGAATAAAAATAGGTAAGAATAGATAAGAATATATATTAAATATAAGATATAAATTATAGAATAATAGAAATAGTAAAAATATAGATAATAAAATAATATGAATGAAAAATAGGACTGTGAATGATATACAGAGATTCTATACTCTATACAGAATGTAAAAAATAATATAAATGAAATGGCAAAAATACAAATAAAAATAACAATATATAAAATATATAGATATAAAATATAAATATAAATCATAGAAACACAATG
>VZTJ01001959.1:98561-108880 GCA_013397795.1 Orthonyx spaldingii
AAACACCCTCTCCTCACCCCATAGCCCCTAAACCCCCTCTCCTCTCCCTCCATTCTCCAAACCCCCTCTCCTCACCCCCTGTCCCCCACAGCCGCCTCCACCTCCCGGTCCCATCCCGGTCCCATCCCGGTCGCATCCCGGTTCTCGGTTCCATGCTTTCCGTGGATCGCAGCGGAGCCGCGGCCGTGCCCTCCCCAGCCAGACGCGGTGGCACCGCCAGCCCCGGGGGGGTCGCGCCCCCCATCTCAGCAGCCCCAGACTGCCCAGAGCCCCGGTCCGGCCCCCCTGCCCGGCTCCGAGGGGATTTGGGATCGCCGCGTTCATAAATCACAGGATCCCGATTCCCTGTTTTCCCTTGGAGGCTTTGTGATTCTGGGAGTGGGGACCTCAGAGTGCCTGAGGGAGGCTGCAGAGGGATTTTTCCTGAGTGCATGGAGTGATCAGACACCGGGAAAGGGATTTCAGCTGAAGGAGGGAAGGTTTAGGTTGGATTTTAGGAAGGAATTCTTCTCCGTGAGGGTGGGGAGGCCCCGGAGTGGAATTCCCAGAGAAGCTGTGGCTGCCCCTGGATCCCTGGCAGTGTCCAAGGCCAGGCTGGATGGGATTTGGATCCCCCTGAGATGGTGGGAGGTGTCCCTGCCCAGGGCAGGGGGTGGAAAATGATCTTTAAATTCCCTTCCCATCCAAACCATTCCATGACTCTGTAATTCCCTTTTTTCCTTATTTCTGCCCTTTCTCAGCAGACTCTCCTAACTTTTCCTGCTAAGTCCCTTTTCTATAATTTGAATGTCGGATTTAATATCCTGAACTCACAATTCCAGGTTTTCCATCACGTTCCCCAAATCTTTCGTTCCCACACAAACATTCCCACAGTTTTTGACCAACCGGAACGTGTTCCATGGGGAGATAATCCAGGAGTCCTTATGGCTGGAAAACACATAGGGATCACTGTTGGTTATCCAGGGAAGCTGTGGCTGCCCCTGGATCCCTGGAAGTGTCCAAGGCCAGGCTGGACAGGGTTGGAACACCCTGGGACAGTGGGAGGTGTCCCTGCCCACGGATGGAGGTGGGAAAATGGTCTTTAAGATCCCTTTCCATCCTAAACCATTCCCCAATTCCCTGAATCCCAACTCCATCCCCATTCCCCAATTCCCTGAATCCCAACTCCATCCCCGTTTCATCGTTTGCTCCCTGCACAGAGATCACCATCAACAAGAAAAACAGGGATTTAAAGACGCTTTTGAGGGAAAAACCCAACTCCGTGCCAGGGATAAACCCCGGCAGTGCCCCGACAGCGACGTTTCCCACAACAAAGGGGCTCGGGCTCGGCGTCTCCTCCCTGACCTTCAGCAAACCCCAGGATTTGCTTTGCCTGGAGAACAGGAGCCTGATCCCGGCGCTGGCACGGCCTGGGACATGCAAATGCGATGTGGTTTGGTGGCTCTCTGGCGGTGCAGGGAAGATTTACGGCAGGGTGGAGCCACCCCGATGGCTTCATTCCCTTCCCCTGCTGACAGACATCCATAAAACCCGAGCTGGCTCCCGCTGTCCTCAGCACAAACGCACAGGGAATAAACCGGGAGCCGTGAGGAGACACTTCCCGGCTCGCTGGGTGCCACCGATGGAGTCAGGGCTGGGTATTTATTGTTGCTGTTGTTAATTTTTTATTATTATTCGCTGCCCTGAAGTGAAGAGAGGAGCTGCATCTCAGGGATTAGAGAATCCCGGAATTCCGGGATGGTGTGGGATGGAAGGGAGCTTAAATTCCATCCAATTCCACCCCATCCATGGGCAGGGACAGCTCCCACTGTCCCAGGCTGCTCCAAGCCCCAATGTCCAACCTGGCCTTGGACACTGCCAGGGATCTAGGGGCAGCCACAGCTTCTCTGGGAATCCCATTCCAGCCCCTCCCCACCCTCCCAGGGAACAATTTCCCCTTAATAGCCCCTCTAACACAATCCCAGAATCCCGGGATCACTGAGGTTGGAAAAGCCCTCCAAGGTCATGGAGTCCAAGCTGTGCCCGATCCCCGCCTCGTCCCCAGCCCAGAGCACTGAGTGCCACCTCCAGGAATTCCTGGGACACCTCCAGGGGTGGGGACTGAGAATGACCCACAGAAAATATGCTAAAAAAAGGATGATCCTGATAAAAGGTGATCCACAGAAAATATCCTAAAAAAGGATGATCCACAGGAAACATCTTCAAGAAGGATGAGCCACAGAAAAATATCCTAAAAGCAGATCATTCACATTCCAGGGAATCACAGAAAATACCCTAATAAAGGATGATCCACAGAAAATATCCTGGTAAAGGATAATCCATAGAAAATATCCTGAAAGGGGATGGTACACAGACAAATATCCTAATAAAGGGTGATCCGCTGAAAAATATCCTAATAAAGGATCATTCACAGAAAATATCCTGGTAAAGGATGGATCACAGCAAGCCAGGAGCTGCACTTGGAGAGAATTTCCCCAGGTTCCTCCTTTCGGGCTGGAAACGTGAGCTGAAGGTGCGGATGTGGTGTGGCACATTCCAAGGACACATTTTTGGTGCACGACTCGGCAAAGGAGAGTTTTTTTTTCCCCCAGAATCCCAAATCCCCCAAATCTGAGTGGGAAAACCCCAAGGACCATCCAGCCCAGCTCTTCCCAGCCCAGAACATCCCAAAAATCCCCTCCTGTGCCTGATTGTCCAAACTGCCTGAACTCCCTCGGGCTCTGATGCTCCCACCCATCCCAGGGACACGGATTGGGATTTTCAGCACCGTCAGCGTTCAGAGGGTGACCAAACCCCCCCTGAGCTGTGGGAAAGCTTTGCCAGGAACCATCAAAGAGCGAAAAAAAACGAGGAGAAAACTCCTTGGGGAAGGCAGCACCCCTGCAAGGGCAGCTCCTGCAGCAGATCCTTGTCTCGCTCGCTCGCTCTCCCTATCTGGCGCATCTCAGGGTGGCTCCCGGCTTCCCGAACCCCGAGGAATTCCCAGTTCCCGGACTCAGCATTCCCGGGAGGCAGCGCAGGCCCGGGGTGAGGCGCGTTCCCACACGAGGCCCGGATCCCACGGGCTGGGCCCTGCCCAAATCAGGGCCTGCTGTCACCTCCCGGCTCTTTCCTTCCCGGATTCCCGGCTCCAAAGGCTCTCCCAGGCTGCGTTCCTGCCTCCCAGCTCCTCCTGCCGCTGCAGGAGCCCCCTTGTCCCCAGAGCTGCGTCCCCCAGCAGCAGAGCTGGGCCTGAAGGGTCGGAGCACTTGGGAAGGCAGGACCAGCTCCAGCCAGGACGAAATTATTCCAGAATAATTCCCAGAGTGAGTGGAGCTTCGCTCCAGCTGTCTGCTGCTTGGAATCACGGAATAGCTTGGGATGTGAAGGATCTCTCGAGCTCCTCCTGCCCGTCCTCTCCCACCAGATCCGGTTGCCCAGAGCCGCATCCAGCCCGGCCTTGGATGTTTCCAGGGATGGGACAGCCACCACCTCTCGAAGGAACATCTCCCAGGGGTTTTCCTCCCTCATTGGGAAAAAAAAAAATCTTCCTTATTTATTCCAAATCATCCTTTTTAAAATTTAAAACCATCCCCCTTGCCCTGTCCCAGCTGGTGGCACGAGGAGCCGGCAGATAAAGTTCCAGGGGGACTCGGGAGCTTTCCAGAGGTCTCGGTTCCAGAGGGGATTTTTCTCCATCCCAAGCCATTCCCGAAGCCCTGGGAGCCCCAGTTTAGCTGCAAAGACCCCACTCAGAGAGCTGTGAGTGGTGAGCTGATTGTGGCCTTCCAGGACCTGGAGAGAAACAACGGGAAAGATGGAGAGGGACTTTGGATAAGGGCTGGAGGGACAGGACACAGGGAATGGCTTCCCACTGGGAAAGGGGAGATTTCCAGGGCTGGGATGTTGGGAAGGAATTTGTGTCTGGGAGGGTGGGGAGGGGCTGGGCTGGAATTGCCAGAGCAGCTGTGGCTGCTCCTGGATCCCTGGCAGTGTCCAAGGCCAGGCTGGATCCACCCGGGATAGTGGGAGCTGTCCCTGCCCATGGATGAGGTTGGAACAACAGGGGCTTTGAGATCCCTCCCACCCAGAGCATTCCAGGATTCTCTTTCTCTCCTCCATCCCCTCCTCCCTCGCCCCAGCACCAGCCGGATTTGTGTTTGCTCTTAAACCTCAGATTACTTCCTGGAATCCCAATTCCAGTAAAGAAATCCTGGTTTTTGACCTCTGCTCCAGATTTTTCCCCAGAGAAGGCCTGGAGGAGTGAAAGCAACGTGGGGACCTCTCTCCCAGCCTGACCCAGTTTCAGGCACAACTCAGACACGGATGAGTCAGAGCCAGGGCGAGTTCAGATTCCAAAGGGTCATGGAAAAGCAAGGGAGTTGAATCCAAAGCTGATTAAATCTGATTGGCCTGGGGGGGTTTTAACCAACTCAGAGCTCCTGTGTGGTACAAGGACCATTCCCAAATCCACCAGCAGGGTTCAGGAACAAGACCTGGCTTAAGTTCCACAGGTCCGTTCCTACTTATCCCACAACGTCTCTGGAGAGAAAAACCTGTGAACCCCTCTCTGGTGTTTCCATGGAATGATATTCCTGATGGGGGGATCATGGACACCACCACGGTGAACCTGACTCGAATTCCCAGATCCAGCGTGGTGTGAGACGGGATTTACTCCACGTGGAGTGGGAATTATGGGCCTCCTCCAGTATCCAGCCCTCCTGGCACTAACTCTGGAATTCCAGAGGTTTTCCTTAGGACACAGAACCCCCTCTGCAATTCCAAGTTTCTCAAAGCTTGGCATTCCTCCTTTACCTGGGACAGGAGAAGCCCGGGGCTGGGCGTTCACCTGCAGGGGAGTCCGGCGGTGACACATTCCCGATCCGGCTGCAAACGGGGAAAGGGAGCATTCCCACCTGGCTCAGGGAACTCACCTGGGCTCAGGGAACTCTCCTGGGAATGTGACTCAGCCCCGCAGCTGGATCTGAGCAAGCCCCAAAACCCGCACACGCAGGTGGCTCCCAGGCTCGGGAGCTTCTCCCGTTCCCCTAAAATCCCGCATCCTGCAAAATCCCAGCAGCTCGTGCCAGAACCAACACCCCAAATCCTCGTTCCAGACCTCCGTGCCTCGCTCTGGACCCCACACTGGGTGCTCCCTTTCGTTCCCGTGGGATTCCACTCGGGAGTTTTCCGCTGTTTTGCCACTCCGAGGTTTCAGGTGGCCCAGGGCCAAAATCAGGGAGAGTTTCACCTGCACAGGTGGGAGGAGGTGAGAGAGAATCCGAGCCAGCCAAAGGGCCTGTTCCCAGATTGGACATCCCAAAGGCCTCCTCCACCTCCCAGAGGGAAAAGGAGATGGAAAATCCCAGCGCTTCCCCAAAACCATGGAGGGAAGCTCTTGGCAAAGGAAAAGGGAGCCGAGGAATGGGAGCCCTGGGATTTGCCCCCAGCTGGAGGTTTGTTGGGATGCAGGATGAGGAATTGTCCCATTCCCTGCCGTGTCCACTCATTCCTTAGCAACCAGGAAAACCCCAGATCCTTTTCCATCTTTTTCCAAAAAAATTCCATATTTTTTCGGTTAGTGCTGGAATTTCAGTTTCTTCCAAACTAAGGAAGGACGGTGCAGGACAAGCACAGAACCAGCATTACCTGGGGGCCTTCTCCCAGTTTTTGGCCATCAGCAGCCCAAGGAATCCTATGGAGATTGCAGAGGGAGCAGTGTGTGATCATGGAATCATCATGGAATGGTTTGGGTTGGGAGGAACACAAATCCCATCCCATCCCAGCCCATCCATGGGTAGGGACATCTCCCACTATCCCAGGTGGCTCCAGCCTGGCCTTGGACACTGCCAGGGATCCAGGAGCAGCCACAGCTGCTCTGGCAATTCCAGCCCAGCCCCTCCCCACCCTCCCAGACACAAATTCCTTCCCAACATCCCAGCCCTGGAAATCTCCCCTTTCCCAGTGGGAAGCCATTCCCTGTGTCCTGGCACTCCTTGGACCTCTCCATTCCGCTGTCCTGCCTCTGCTGACTCCAGGGATTTGACACCTGTTTGGTGTCACCTGGGAGACAAAAACAGCCGGCAAGTTTGGGCTGGACTGGGAATTTCTGTGTTCCGGAAAAATAAAGGAGGAGCAGCCAGCAGTGGTGACATCGGGATGGACAAGGAGGGGCTGAAACAGGTAAAGGGAAGAAAAAATCCCAAGAGATGTGGAAGAGAAAATCCCAAAAATTTTCTGTTTTCTATTTCAATAAATAATGAGAAAAACAATAATAATAATAAAAATAATAATAAAAAGGCAGCTCAGGAAACCTGAAATTCAGGGTTGTACGTTTTAACCCCTTCAAAGCAAGCATTTAATCTCATCTCAAGCAACTCAACCATCCAGACCAGCCCAAAGCCAGGCCAGCCCAAATCCAGACCAGCCCAAATCAGAGTCCAAAATGGCACCAGGACATGATTCTTCTGCTCTGCAGCCAAAAGAATTAAAAATAACCCCAAATAACCCAACCTCTTCCATCTTTCAAGCGGAGAAATCAGTAAAATAAATAATTTCATGGAGACCGCAGGGTCAAGTTGGAGGAAATCCTTCATTCCAATTCATAAAATTTAACCCTTGCAAAAAATCAGAATTTAATCTAAAGAATTCATCTCAAGTTGAAAAATTGAGCAGGAAAAAGCTTGGAAAAGTCAACAAGAAAGTATTATTTACTTCATTCTGTTCTCCCAACCCACAACCAGGAATATTTTTGACCCTATGGGGTAAAACCATTTTTCGAGAGGAAGATTTCGAACCTAAAATTCCCATTTCCCTTCATTCCCACTGCCCTAAATTTCAGGCTTGGTTTAAAACCAAAACCAGCCCAGGTTTTGTTTTCAGGCTAAGCATAAATGACACTAAAACCTCTCAAAGGTGTTCCCGGGAGCCTTCAAGCAGCTGAGATTTTTTTTTTTCTTTTTTTTCCTCTCACTTGGGCCACTTCCAGACCTGGAAAAACTGGTTCCAAGTGAAAAACGAGGAGGGTGGATTTGTTGACGAGCTTTAAACCCACCCAAGACTTCCAGAGGGGCTTCAGAGCCCGGATTCCTCCCAGCCCTCCACTGAGGAATGATTTTCATCCCCTTCCTGCAGAGTTCCTGAAGCCAGCACTGGGAATCTCCATGGGATTCCTCCCGTGGGTCCCAGATCCCTTCCCCAGCGTGGAACGGGCACGTTGGGAGTGCTGGAGGTGACATTTGTCACCTTGTGTGCCGAGGGAGGTTTTGCCCGGGGTGCAGATGTTCGGCTGGGGCTGGGCCGGGTGTTTTCCAGCGTGTCCCAGTCCCTGTCGGCGTCTCCCGTTTAACGAACTGGTGTTAAACCAGTTCGCGGCAGGTGTGGCTCCTGCAAGGAATTCCTCTGGCTGTGGGAAAGGCGCACGCAGGAGCGGCTTTGGGGCGGCGTGTCCCGGCACGCCGGGAACCTGTCCCCAGCGTCCCGTGGAAGTGGCGGATCCAGGATTGCCTCATCCCCAGCAGCACCCGCCGGGACCCGAGGAAAGCTCTGGAACTGCGGAAGAGTGGACTGGGAGGAACTGGGAGACTCCTTGGCAAGGAGATGATGGGAGATTCTTCCTTGGAAGGCCCAAGGTCTTCCTGGTTTGGGGTTTTCCACATCTCTTTTCCCTACTGTCTTCCAGGGCAAATCCCTGCCGGTTCCCGCAGCTCCAGAGGATGGAAGAATCCAAGAATTTGTCATTCCCAGAAGCACCACCTCCTCTCTCATCCCTGCTCCACCATCCAGGTGTCAAACACGGGGAAAAAGCCTTTCCCAGGACCATCTCCTCCCAATATCCACGACCGGTGGACGGCTCAGGAAGGCTGGACAGCTCTGATTGTCCTAATCCAGAGGGTCCTGGATTCCAAGAGATTGTGAGATCCAACTCGTTCTCCTCCTCCATCCCTCGGTTTGGAATGACTGGATATTGCAAACCCTGAATGGCTTCCCAACGGAGAAAGGGAATAATCCAAGATCCAGCCCTCGTTCTGTCCCCCTGCGGGTGCCAAACCTCTCAGAACAAGGGCTTTGTGTTTCTCCAGCTCCAAGCACAGTGTGACCGTGACCAGGGAATCCTGGAATGGTTTGGGATGGATGGAACCTTGAAGATTGTCTCGTTCCAACTCCTGCCATCGTCCACCGCAACTGGAATTAGGACATTCCACAGGATCTTCGATGGGATCTCCAGACACTTCCAAAATGCAGATGAAATGTTTAAGGAGGATCTGAAGGGGCCTCCAGGGAAGCTGGAGAGGGGCTCTCCCTCAGGAACTGTATTTGTGGGACAAGGGAGAATGGCTTCAATCTGACAGAGATGGGATGGGTTAGATGGGATATTGGGAAGGAATTCCTGGCTGGGAGGGTGGGGAGGGGCTGGGCTGGAATTCCCAGAGCAGCTGTGGCTGCCCCTGGATCCCTGGCAGTGTCCAAGGCCAGGCTGGATCCACCTGGCAGGGGTGGCACTGGATGGGCTTTGAGGTCCCTTCCCACCCAAACCATTCCATGGCTCCACATCCTTCCAGGGCCTGATCCACTGCACTGACACATCCCAGGAAACCATCCCAAAATCACCTTATCTATCCCGAAAATCACCTTGTCCATCCCCCATGGACACCCTTGGCCTTGGAACCAACTCTCCACCCTGACTCAGGCTGCAGACAAGGCTGGTCTGGCCAGGAGTAGAATTCTGGTCAAGGCAAACCATCCGATCCCACAACCACGGATTTCCAGGCACGGATTCTCCCTTTAAATCCACCAATTTCCCTTTAAATCTGACTCCAGCGGGAAGCACCCCCACAGCAGCACTGAGCTGGTGGCCAAGTGACCACCTGGTGTTAAAAATCCAACTCATCCCAGATCTACGGCCTGAAATCCATCACAGGCGAGATCTGGGTGATCTCCAGAGCCTCGCTGAGGACCTGGCACCTCTTTTGTCCTTCCCGTGTTCCCAAGAAGCCGAACGAGTTCCTCGGGAATCTCAGTGCTCCCGGGTTATGCAGAGCTGCTGCTTTGATGTCCTCAATTCCCTGCACTCAGCACCCGTGTCCTGATCCCAGCTCGGAGGTGGGATCCTTGCCGGAGGTTTCGCAATGAGCTCCCTTTTGCAGTTTAAGCTCTTTTGTGCTCCCTGCTAAGCCGGGTCTAAATCTGCAGCCACTCTGTGCTCCCCAGGCTCGAAGGTGGAGCTGTTCATACTTTAAATTATAGGGGTCGAACCTGAAAGGTGTCACGGATCTGCTCCCAGCACTCCTTTGTCCCAGAGAGCCGAGGGAATTCCGCGGGAGGGAACCTCCCTCGGCTCCCAGAACGAGCTCCATGAGCCGTCCTTAAACTTTGGAGTGAGAATTCCTGGGAGATTCCCACCTCCAGAGAGCAGCTGTGGAGTTATAAAACAGTTTGGATTGGAGGGACCTTAAAGATCTTCTCCTTCCACCCCTGCCATGGGCAGGGACATCTTCCACTGTCCCAGGGTGCTCCAAGTTCCATCCAGCCTGGCCTTGGGCATTTTCAGGGATCCAGGGGCAGCCACAGCTTCTCTGGTTGTGCTGCATTCCCTTTCCCAAAAATACCTCTTAGTATGGACTTTTCCTCCTCTCCTTCCACATCCCTGCAGGGATACAGGGACACTGATCCCTGTGGGATTTTGAGAAGCCAAACTCTCTGCTTCTGGAGGAAAAACTCCTTTTTTCCTGCGGCAGAGGGAGAACCCCTCACGCGCCAACCTCAGGTGTGCAGGAACCCACCCTGCCCTCTTAAATCCAGGCGGATTTTATGGATTTGCCACACTGAATCCAGGAAAAAAAGTAAAAGCTGCTACTGCGAGAAAACCTCAGAGGGGCTGGGGGCACGCAGCAGAGGAGGGACAATGTCCCAGCAGGGCTCCGGGAAGGGCAGGCCCGTGCCGGGCCAGCGCTGTCCATGGTACCGAGCCCCGGGGCTGCGCTCCCTTCCCGGCCTTCCCGAAGGCAAGGAAAAGGTGGATGGAACCGTTTGGAAGTGCCCGGACTGCTGGGATTTCCCCAAGCTGAGTACGCGGCTCTCGGGTGACAGTAATTCCTGAATCCTGGAATGGGTTGGGTTGGAAGGGAATTTAAAATTCATCCATTTCCAGCCCCTGCCATGGGTTTGGGATCAAAAAGCCACCAAAACTCCTCAAAAATCTTTTCCCTCGTATCCCTCCACCCTATAAAATCATACAGTCAGAGAATCATGGAATGCTTGGGTTGGAAGGGGCCTTAAATCCCGTCCCATCCCATCCCATCCCATCCCATCCCATCCCATCCCATGCCATCCCATGCCAT
>VZTJ01001959.1:108941-122859 GCA_013397795.1 Orthonyx spaldingii
TCCCATCCCATCCCATCCCACCCATGGGCAGGGACACCTCCCACTGTCCCAGGCTGCTCCAAGCCCCAATGTCCAGCCTGGCCTTGGACACTGCCAGGGATCCAGGGGCAGCCACAGCTGCTCTGGGAATTCCAGCCCAGCCCCTCCCCACCCTCCCAGACACAAATTCCTTCCCAACATCCCAGCCCTGGAAATCTCCCCTTTCCCAGTGGGAAGCCATTCCCTGGGTCCTGTCCCTCCAGCCCTTGGCCCCAGTCCCTCTCCAGCTCTCCTGGAGCCCCTTCAGGCCCTGCCAGGGGCTCGGAGCTCTCCCTGGAGCCTTCCCTTCTCCAGGTTGAACAATCAGCTTAATTCTCATCAGGATCTGCTGTGGGGGCCCTAGAAATGAAATGCTTCTGTGAAACAACCCAAAGCATAAAAAGCGCCATGAGGAGCTTTGCTTCAGGACCGAAGGCAAGGCAGCTTTCCTGGAAAAGCCGGACAAAATGACCATTCCCGTTAAATGACCTCGCTTCCCACACACGGAGAGCTGGAGCCGCTTTGAAAACATCCCTGAGCCTCTGCTGAACTTTTAGTTGGAAATTATTATATATTAGAACTGAGAGTGAAGATGGTGCCGTAAGAGCCGAGGTTTCGGAGCCCAGCGAGGGAGAGCTGAGGGGAGCAGTCCCCAAGGACAATCCTGTCCCTCCAGGAAGGGCCGTGGGAGATCAGGATTATCCCAGGAGAGCCAGGCTGGGAATCCCCCACCACGAAGGGACAATCCCAGAGGACAAGGAGATTCCCAGAGGCACCTTCGTTTTCCCTCATTTCTGTGCAAATCCTACTTCGGACTTGATGTCCCATCCCTGGCAGTGCCCAAGGCCAGGCTGGACACTGGGGCTTGGAGCAGCCTGGGACAGTGGGACGTGTCCCATGGCAGGGGTGGCACTGGATGGACTTTAAGGTCTCTCCCAACCTAATCCATTCCATGATCCCGCTTTACAGGTGACAAACACGCTCTGGTCACTCAGGAAGTCTCTGGAGAGCTGGACAGAAATCCCAGATCTTCTGGATCCCTAAATTCCTATAAATTACCCCAAAACCTTCCCTTCTTTACGTTTGCCACAGCCAAACCATCATCTCCGAGCAGCTCCCAGTCAGCTGCAGACTGGTCCAACAACCAGACTCCAAAGGCATTCCCAGATCTTCCTGGAGTCTGAGGGAGGACAGTCCTGGCTCTCCGATGCTCCCAGCACCACATCCACCGCTCTTCCAGCCCACAAAACCTCCTCAAACCCAACCCCAGCTCTCCCAATTCTGCTGTTTCGGGCACTTTCCCCAAAGATTCCACCTGGGGTTTCCCAGTTTTATTCTCCAGCTCCTCCCCACCCTCCCAGCCAGGAATTCCTGCCCAATATCCCATCTCTCCCTGCCCTCTGGCAGTGGGAAGCCGTTCCCTGTGTCCTGTCCCTCCAGCCCTTGTCCAAAGTCTCTCTCCATGTTTCCTGTGGCTCCTTCAGGCCCTGCAAGGCCACAACGAGGTCACCCCAAAGCTTCTCCTCTCCAGGCTGGACATTCCCAGCTCCCCCAGCCTTTCCTCCCAAGCAGAGCTGCTCCATCCCTCTGATCTCCCTGGTGCCTCCCCTGGATCTCTCCAGCAGCTCCGGGTCCTTCCTGAGCCAGAGCCAGGCAGATCCCAGTCCAACAAACCACGGCAAAGCTTCGCTTCAAACCCACCCAGGGAAAAGCGGCGCAAACCTCTGACGGGAACTGGCTGCGGAGCAAACGAGCCCGACAGTGAGGTAAGTGTCCACAGCCTGCTTCCCACCTGTTTTCCTAAACTGCCACATGTTTCTCGCGCCGCCAAAGCCTCCTTTACGTGACCCTGGGCAAATCCCAGCACCTCCCTCTGCTTTATGCTTCCCAAACGGGAGGGGAGAGCGCCGCGCCCGCCTTTGTGAAGTGCTCCGGGATTTATGGAGGAGGAGGGTGACGTGGGACGGGATAAGGAGGAATTATTGCACCTCGGCATTCCCGAAAAAAATTTAAAAAAGAGGTCGAGTTCTCCACTCTTTTACTGGCATTTTGTGACTTAGCAGAAGCAAGGGCTTAGGGGCCAATAAAAGCCGAGTTCAAGCGTTCTCAGCTCATTACACGTTTTCCCAATGTCTTTGCAGACGCAATTAAAGCAAAGCACCCTAAAATTAACTGGTTTCCAACACTGGAAACCTTTATTTCCGCCCTTCCCTGTCTAATTAGTGCCGCGCAGTCCAAAGGGAGCAGAACTCCAATTTGTAAGTGAAACTAGGCCGGGATTGAAACCACACTCGGCAATAATGGCCCGGCGCTCCTGTAATGCCTCCTGCCTTCAAAGGGCCGAGCCGGGCCGAGCTCATTAATTCTCACAGGTTGGTAATTTGGGGTTATTAACCTCGGTTTACAGCCAGATCCTACAGAGGTGGAAGTGATTTGCCCACAGGCACCGACTCAACACTCGGGACCCAACCAGAACTTGGGGGAGTGGCGGTGGCGGCGGCGGCGGAGTTGGGGACCGTCCGGGATTCCGGAGGGGAGCTCGGCACTGGCGGGGTCAGGAGAGATCCTGAGGGGTTTAGGGTCTGCTGTAAAGCTTTGAAAAGCAGAGGGGGATGTGGGAACACCAACTCAGCGGGAGCTGTGCAAGAGCCTCTCCTTGCTTGCTGTTCCTAACGCCAGGAATATCAAAGCTTTCCTGTTGAGGGCTCCGTGGTGGATTTTCCTGCCAGGCTTCGGGCCCTGCTGCTTTCCAAGGGGCCTCTCCGAAGGCTGGCGGCCTTTGGAGACTGCCAGGATAAATCACCGGGAAGAACACTCCCCCACGAGGGTCCGCACGGCCAAATCCAGCGTGTTTATCCGTGGATATCCAAGATTTCACTCTCACACTCCGGCTCACCTGCTGTGTCACCCCAGGGGCACCAGAATCCATGGAAAATCTCCATCTTTAGTGAAAATCCCCAACCCCAAACCATCAGGACACGGTCAGAGGTGCCTCAGTCCGTGCCTTGTGTCCCTGCCTGGTGACACTGCCAAGGCCGGGTCCGTGGGTGTTCCCATCCCGTGCTCCACATCTGGCAGATTCCCATAATAAGCAGGAGTAGGAGGCAAAGCTCCTGCAATCCCTTCCCAAATAACAACAGAAACGTCCACGAGCATTCCCTGGATCTGGGAAACCCCAGCCCAGCTCCCTCCGATGTCGGAGGCAGAAATCCTCCAAATCCTGCCTGCCCTTCGTGACAGCAGAGCTGGAGAGGGGCTCACCCCCCCTTTTTTTTTGGGAGAAACTCCTCATCAAGGGAAAAAAAATAAAATCCATCAAATCCAAGCCTGAAGCTCCGGAGGGCAAGAGTGAGCATGACTCCAGAGCCTTGGGATCGGGACACTCCCCTGGGAGTGGGGAGACCTGAATTCCTGTCGCCAGCACCAGGGGTTGTTTCCTTTTCAAACACCAACAGTCCTCGGAGCAGGAGCTGGAGCTCCGGCCGCTCCGCCGGCTCCCAGGGGAATTCCCCGGAGCGCCAACACAGCCAGCCTTGCTTGTTCTTTCTTGCTGACCCACTGAATCCCGGTTTTCCCTCTGCCAGGTGGGATGGCTTTCCCAAAACAGGGAAAAAACGGGTGCAGAGAGGCACCTGCCACTGCTTGGCTCCGGGTGGGAGATGTGGCCTGGCCCTTTCCTGAGGGAAAAGGGACCCAAGCCCGCATTTTCCACATGTTGGGGCTGGTGAGGGGAACTGCTGACAGCGGGAGAATCCCGGTCCCCCTGCAGGGATGCCAGCGCTTTTTGGGATCAAAAGGGTTTCCATGCTCCCCGTGCTGCCCTTGCCCTAAAAATGAGGGCTCCGAAGGTTTAGGTGGATTTGGGAGCAGTCTGGAAAGGGAAAATGATCAAGCCTGTCACTGTGACATAGAAACAGGGACAATTCCACTCTTCTCCAGGAGTCTGTGACATCACCTCCAGCCCATGTATGTCCAGCTGCCTCTTCCATGGCTTTCCGGGAGCGCGATGGGAAGTGGTGGAGGAGACATCGGAGATGTTCCACTTCTCCTCCCTCCAGAAGACGGCAAGGGGAGGCTGTGGAACGAGGACAGGGGTTGGGACACCCCAAACACCCCTGGGCACCCCCCTGACCTCCAGGATGAGCTGCTGGAAACCTGTCCCGAGGCACAGAAGCAAATCCTTCTCCTCCAGGGGGCCGCAGACTCGGGAATTTTTCGGGATGGGTGGATTATTTCGGGAACCAGGGCCTGTTCGAACACCCCGAGAAGGTTCTGGGAGTGTGGGGAGGGGAAGGCAGGCCCAGTCTCACACACACCTCACACCCACACACCTCCAAGCATTCCTTTCTCACACCCCCGGACCAATCCGGCTCCCACAGGGACACTATCACGGCTTCGGGATCTCATTCCCAAGTCCTCTCCCTCTCCCAGCCACGTGCACACACTTCCCCCTCCTCCTGCCCATCCGTTGGCTCCGGTCCCTCTTCTCAGCAGGTTCAGCTCCCTGGATCCATCCAAGAGGGAGTCTGGGAGATCATAGGAAAAGTTCCAGGGGAATTTAACAAGGAGAACCATTCCAGAAACAGTTTGGAAGATCCTAGAAAAAGTTCTAGAGGAATTTAATCAGAGGAACCATTTGGAGGATCCTAGGAAACATTCCAGGGGAATTTAACAAGACAAACCATTTGGAAGATCCTGGAAAAAGTTCTCGGGGAATTTAGCAAGAAGAACCATCCAAATAGAGGTTTGGAAGATCCCAGAAAAAGTTCCAGGGGAATTTAGTCAGAGGAAGAACCATTTGAAAGATCCTAGAAAAAAGTTCCAGGGGAATTTAATCAGTGGAACCATTTGGAAGATCCTGGGGAAACTTTCAGAGGAATGTAGCAAGAGGAACCATCCCAGCAGCACTTTGGAAGATCCCAGAAAATGTTCCAGGGGAATTTAATGGGAGGAACAAACTCAGAGTTGAAAATGAGCAGACAGACAAACCCTACACATTGGATGGATGCAACAGGAAAAACCTTGGAAGGATATTTTGGGAATAACGATGCAGATTAAGGTGTGGGAACACCTCCAGGGCATGGCCACCGTTCCTACATGGATGGCAGAGAAGCTGATCCATGGAAGTTCCCCAAGTTCTCGATCCTGAGGAGCTTGGGATGGGAGTTCAAACCTCACTCCAAAGCCCAAGGAAACCAAAATTCTTTCTGGGACACAGCTCCCAGCTCAGGAGCTGGGGCCTCTCTTCCAGCTCCAGATGTTTGGAGCTCCCAGGGTTTGGAGGTTCCCGGTGTCCTGGAGCTCCCTCCCACCCTTGTTCCCATGGCACCATTCCAGTGGAATGAAAGGGACAAACAGGAGGAAACCCCAAACCTGTGCTCTGAGCACTTCCCATGGACGTGAGGATTCAGTTCCTTTTTTTTTTTTGGGAAGGAAGGCTCAGGGTCAGATGTGACCCCCCAGCAGTGGGATCCACTCCTCTGGCACCAATCCCAGCTCTGTTTTCCCTTCAAGCTGGTTTGGGAAGTGGGAATTTGGTGTTTGGGATCATCACATGCCCAACAGGCCCTCAATCACATTCCTCCCTTTGTGCCAGCAGAAAAATTCCCAAAAACTCAGGAGGAGCAACCCTGGCAGGACAAGGCCAAGGGCAAGGCCAGGTGTTCCCTAATCCAGCTCTCCACCCAAGTCCCAAATTCTGCGGGATGAGACATTCCATGAGGACAGTCCCTGTCAGCAGCAGCCCCTCTCCTGAAGAAAAGAGTCACATCCCAAAAACAACCTGCTCCTTCCTAACCGGAGTTAGAAAATCCTCCAAACTGGGAATGTGACTGGGAATGGAGGGACCTGGACCCAAAGATTCATTTAATTTAAAATAATTGCACACCCCAAGGAGGAAGGGAAAATCCTTAAATCCAAAGATCCCTAAATCCAGCTGCAGCCTGCACTGAGTGTCCATCCAAAGGCTTTTCCCACGCGCTCAGTTTCCGCATGGAATAACAGCGGGAACACAGCACCCCTGGACATATTCCCAAAATTGTAGGATGGAGAATTCAAACCTTCCCGACTTCTGGGAGGGAACCGAAGCCTGCAAAAAAAAGCCCCAATTCTCCATCTGACCCTAACAGAATTCCCAAACTGCTGAGGAGATTCCAAAAGTGGATTTCCCCAAACTTTGCCGCCGCAGACCCCAAATCCTGGATGAAATTTTTCAGCACAGGATGGGTGTGGTCTCCTGATCTCCTTAATTAGCAGCCTGCTTCCCAAATCCCAGCTCCTGCTGAAGGTTTTGGAAGTATCTCCCACAAACCAATCCACTCATTCCCAATCTCCTGCTCTCCCAGATTAGCGGCCTGCTTCCCAAATTCCAGGTTTTCCCTACCGACTCCTGCTGAAACTTTTGGGAACATCCTCCATGAATGAATCCACTCATTCCCAGCTCCTCCAACACCTCCCTCCACCTCCTTTTTGTGACGTTTTCCTGTCGATCCTGTGGTTTGCCCAGGGCCCCACCCTTCCCTGGCTAATTGATTTTTCGGGAATCTCAGCTGGAGACGTCGGATCCCTCAGCTCCGTCCCCACTGGATCCCTTCCCCTTTCCCTCCCCTTTCCCCAAGCCGTGCCCGGGGAGTGGGAATTGCCTTCCCGCTTATCCCGCCCCAGCTGCGCTCCATGTGGGGAAGGAAACCACAGGTGAGGTAAGAGAGAAGAGAGCAGAGATATAAAGGGCCATGCCCAGGGAGAAGAGACGCAACCCCAAAACCTGGGAGAGCCCTCCCGGCTCGTCACACACCAGGGTTATCAGCTCCTCATCCCTCAGGAATTTCTGGCACAGCTCCTCTTCCCAGAGGTCCTGCGGGTGTTCCTGCCCCGCGCCGTGACACCGAGGGCGGGTTCGGAGCAGGGGAAGGAGGGGCTGGGGGAGTCGATTTGTTCTGATTTTCGGGCGTGGCCGCGGCTGGGCTGGAGGGGGTGTCCGACCCCACCGCGGAGCTCAGCCCCAGGGCTTGGGACAGTCCCCTGAGGGCCCTGCCAGCTCCAGGTGTGGCCTGGGACATCCAAACCATCAACCACCACCATCTCAGCACCAACCAGCACCATCCAAACATCAACCAGCACCATCCAAACATCAACAACCATCCAGATATCAACCACCATCCAAACATCAACAACCGTTCAGACATCAACCACCATCCACACATCAACCACCATCCAAACATCAACCACCATCCAAACATCAACCAGCACCATCCAAACATCAACCGGCACCATCCAGACATCAACCACCATCCAAATATCAACCAATATCCAAACATCAACCACCATCCAGACATCAACCACCATCCAAATATCAACCACCATTCAGACATCAACCACCACCCAAACAACAACCAGCACCATCCAAACATCAACCAGCACCATCCAAACATCAACANCAACCATCCAGACATCAACCAGCATCCAAATATCAACAACCGTTCAGACATCAACTGGCACCATCCGAACATCAACAACCATCCAGACATCAACCGGCACCATCCAGACATCAACCGGCGCCATCCAAACATCAACAACCATCCAGACATCAACCAGCATCCAAATATCAACAACCGTTCAGACATCAACTGGCACCATCCGAACATCAACAACCATCCAGACATCAACCGGCACCATCCAGACATCAACCGGCGCCATCCAAACATCAACAACCATCCAGACATCAACCAGCATCCAAATATCAACAACCGTTCAGACATCAACTGGCACCATCCGAACATCAACAACCATCCAGACATCAACCGGCACCATCCAGACATCAACCGGCGCCATCCAAACATCAACAACCATCCAGACATCAACCAGCATCCAAATATCAACAACCGTTCAGACATCAACTGGCACCATCCGAACATCAACAACCATCCAGACATCAACCAGCAGCATTCAGACATCAACCACCACCCAAACATTAACCACCATCCAAACATCAACCGGCACCATCCAGACATCAACCGGCGCCATCCAAACATCAACAACCATCCAGACATCAACCAGCAGCATTCAGACATCAACCACCACCCAAACATTAACCACCATCTCAACATCAACCAGCATCCAAACATCAACCACCATCCAGACATCAACCGGCACCATCCGAACATCAACCGGCACCATCCAGACATCAGCCACCACCATCCAAACCACAACCCACACAGCAAAGTTGTCTCAGCAATGCAGGATGGATGTCCGGGTGCTGTTCCCTCAGGATGGGATGTACCTGGCACCGGGAACATTCCAAACCGCTCTGCTCCTTTCCTGCACCCATGGAATGAGGCCATGGGGAAGGGAAGGTGGATCTTGGAGGTTTCACATCTGCCAGGCCTGGATGTCCCAGGAACAATGTGTGAACCACACGGAGCTCACCCGGTTCATGGAATTATTGGGGTTGGGAAAAAACTCCAGGATCACTGAGTCCAAGGTTTGCCCAATCCGCACCTTGGCACTGAGTGCCACATCCCGGAATTCCTTGGACACCTCCAGGGATGGGGAGTCCAAACCTCCCTGGGCACTCCCACTGCTCCCCAAGCCTTTCCATGAGGAAATTCCTGCTGATGTCCACCCTGACAGAACCTGAGGCCGTTCCCTCTCCTCCTGTCCCTGTTCCCTGGGAGAAGAGCCCAACCACCGCCAGCTGCCTCCTCCTGTCAGGAAGTTCATGGAATTCACTCATCCCTGTGCCTGACCAGGAGCTCATTCTCCTGAAGAGTGACCCCCAAAAAAGAAGGGAAGCTCTGGTGATGAAGCAGAGCCACTTTCCATCTCCAGACCCCTCCCTACAACTGGGAAAATCAGTTTTCCATCCTCATCTGAGGAGTGACACGGGAAAGAAATCAGGTGAGGCTGATCCCAGCTCTGAGCAGGAAAAGCCACAGCGATTTCATGGAGTCTGTTTGGAGCCTGGTTAAGCAGCTGGGAGACACAACAGAGAGAGCCTTGTATCTTTTTCCCAAAAAAACCCCTATCTTGGAACCTTCAGAGCCTCCCACCAGCGCCAGGAGCAACAAGACGGAGCCTCAGAGCAGAGACTGGGACCCAGCTCTAAAAAAAAAAATAATTTTGGGCTCAAATTCCTGCCAACTCTGTGGGATTTTAGTACCTATGGAGCCTTTTTGGAGCCAAGCCAGAGGCAGCAGTTGCTGCTGTGGGAATGGGACCAAGGAAGTTGTGTCTGCTCCGTGCGGATGAGTCAGAGCAGCTCCCGGAAGGAGAAACGAGGAATCATCTCCTGAACCCCCGGCAGAGGCCAGGTCTGGTGGCCAAGATGGCCTGGGGTGGGAGCCCCGAGGCAAAGGGGTATTCCCAGCTCTGGATGACATGGAAAAGTCCTTTCAATTCCCCAAATTAAAGGGTGTGGATTTACACGGAGGCCCGACATGGCCATGCTGAGCTACAAGGAAAACATCCCCAAAAAAAGAGGAATTGGCCATGGAGGGAGTCCAGAGGAGGCCCTGGAGCTGCTCCAGGGCTGGAGCCCCTCTGCTCTGGAGCCAGGCTGGGAGAGCTGGGAATGTTCCCCTGGAGAAGGGAAGGCTCCAGGGAGAGCTGCGAGCCCCTGGCAGGGCCTGAAGGGGCTCCAGGAGAGCTGGAGAGGGACTGGGGCCAAGGGCTGGAGGGACAGGACCCAGGGAATGGCTTCCCACTGGGAAAGGGGAGATTTCCAGGGCTGGGATGTTGGGAATTGGGAATTTGTGTCTGGGAGGGTGGGGAGGGGCTGGGCTGGAATTCCCAGAGCAGCTGTGGCTGCCCCTGGATCCCTGGAATGTCCAAGGCCAGGCTGGATCCGCCTGGGACAGTGGGAGGTGTCCCCGCCCATGGATGGGGTGGGACTGGATGGGATTTCAGGTCCAAACCAGTCTGGGATTCTGGGATCATTCCTCCATTCACTCCTTGGACATTGAGATCCCCCAAAGCTCAACACCCTCCCCACCCATCTCCAAGCAGAGCTGACCCTCAGCCGGATGAGAGGGACAAGAATTCCTGGTTACATCCCTTCTCCATCACTGGGAATTCCCAAAGCTCCTCGTACCCCCCAAACAACGAACCCCTTGAGGAAAAGGGATCCTGATTCCCAAGCACAGCTCCTAGAGCTGGAATTCCCCATTTCCATGCTGGCACAACTCCATGGAGAACAGAGAAATTCTCCTGCTTTGGGAATGGAGGTCTGGGAAGGATCTCCTCCTCCTCTACCATAAATGAATCCAAGCAGAATCCCAAATTTTACCCCCGTTAGCCTTTTAAACATCAGAAAATTGGCCTGGCCCATGAGAGCTGTTCCTGTCCTCCTGTCCTGGTGGGAAACCCAGGCAATTCCAGCAAAATTCCGGGGCAGTCTGGATTCACTCTGGTGTCACACCTCAAGTCCAGCACAAAAATCAAGGACGGCAGAAAAACTCTAAAAAAGAGTTTGGGGTTTTTTAGAATTTCCTTTGTTTTCTCTTCAGCCACCAATGCAAAGAACGAGGGCTGGAAGGTTCCTTTCCTGTGCCAGGGAAGGGAAGATTCCAAGGAAAATCCTTTGGAAAGGGCTGCGCTAACACTGGTAATGAAACCCTCAGCCACTCCGAGCTCAAAATCCGTGGCCCTGCTCAGGAAATGGGAATTTTGGGGGTTGTTCCTGGTATGGAGCTGTAAAGGTCTGAAAACAACACCGAAAATGGGAAAGTCGGAGCTTTATTCCAACAATTCCAACTACCAGGGTTCTTTCCTTGGTCTGGGACAGAGGATAACAGCCAGCAATTCCTCATTGCAGGAGAAATCAGGAGCTGGGGACCTTTTCCATGAAAAAAAGTGGAATTTGATTGAAAATAGACCCAAGGTTTGGTGGCCCTGGGAATCAGAGGACAGAACTGAAGGAATGTTGAACATGGAAGCCCTGCCGTGGTTTTTTGGGATCTCTGGGACCAGATGTTCGTTCCAAACCGGTGTCCAGCCGGGACAGATCCCGTGAAGGCTTCCCAGGAGAAACCTGCTGCTCCTGGTGGGATTGGATCCCCTGGAGCTGCTCTGCCCCAGCTCCAGCAGCGCTTCAGGACCGCCCTTGCTTTTCTGACCTTTTTTCCCTGATATTTGCACGCATCCCGAAATAGCAGAAGCGGGAATGACAGCGGGAATGGATCTGGCATTTCATGAGTTCCTCGATGAGGAGCCCTTGAGCCCTCGGATCTCCCAGCAGGTCCTGAGCTGTCAGAATTTATCTGCTCATCTCTTTTGGGGGTTTCTCTTGGACTCTTTCCTGTAAAATTCGCATTCCGAGGCCCCAAATCTCCGCTTCTCGCCGGTTTCTGTTGTAAAAATCGGGCACCAGCACCCTGAAAATGGGTGCAAATCAGGAATTGATTCCTGCAGATCCAGGCGCTTCCCCAGAACAGCAAAGGCTCCGGGATCATCCTTTGGGAAGGCAGAAAACCCTGAGGAACCGAAGGGGTGGAGCTGCAAAAATTCCCTTTTCCTTTGGAGATTCCCACCCAGGAAGGAGATGCTGGATCCCAAATTTTTGGCTGCTCTGCTGAGGAGAGGACACGGCACCGTCCCAGCTGTGCCAGAGACCGGGACAAGGATGGTTCCTGCCGGGAAAGGGCTGCCAGGCTTGAATCCCACTGGAAACAGTGGGAAAAATCTGCGAATCCCAAATGATTCACTTTCGAACGTGACCTTTCCCTGGATTTGTCCCACAGATCCACTTTTTCCCACTGTCTCTGCACAAATCCAGAATCTGGAGTCTCCGGAGGGGGGGAATATTCCAGTTTCCCCTTTTTAAACCCCTGCAGCAGCTCCAATCCATCCCCAAAGCTGCTCTTTCCCACCAGCACAAGCGAACAGGGAGCGACTCCACATCCCCGGCCCGAATCCCTGCTGGTAAAAAGCAGGAAAATTTCCTGGCATTGGAGACCAGCCAAGGGCCTGGCCCAAAAACCAGAAAATCCCACAAAAATGGTGATTTTTCCTCAAGAATGGATTCCTGGGCTTGCCTCTCATGACTGAGAAATGGATCCGTGTCACTCCAGGGTGATTTTTTTCCCCCTTTTTTAATTCAATCCCTGAGTGAATCCCTCAGGAATCAGAAGACAAATCCCGACGCTCATCATGAGGCAGCTCCGGATCCTCAGGATTTGCTTCACTCTGGATCCCACCAGGGAACATCCCCAACGACCCCAGGAGCCCAAAACCGGGGAGATTGGCTGCCCTGGGCCTGGTGGCTTCAGGGTGAGAGAAAATCCATTTCCAACACGGATATTTTATGGATAACTTACCGGGACAGACCCAGCCAAAAAGGGTTTCACCTTCTTGGGAAGAGAAAATAAGACACTGATAAATTGGAAAAAATGCAGTGGGGGAAAAGAAAAAGTGGGAAAAACACCTGGATGCTTTGAGCATCTCAGGGAAAATATTCCTTAAAAAAAGTAAGTGTAGGAAACTCTAAATTTTCCAGGGAGAAAGAGCTGGAGCTGTTCCAGGGAGGTTTAGGTGGATATCAGGAAAAGGTTCCTCATCCAGAGGGGCACTGGAACATCTCCCCAGGGAATGGGCACAATCCCGAGGCTGCCAGAGCTCCAGGAGCGCTTGGATAACGCTCCCAGGGACAGGGTGGGATTGTTGGGATCGTGCTGGGCAGGGAAGGAGCTGGATCCGTGATCCTGTGGGTCTCTCCCAGCTCAGGTTATTCCAGGATTCTAAGGGAATGTTAATCCCGCGGCATTCCCAACATCCCGGAGAAGTTTTCCCAGAACACTTCCGTTGGTTAAACTGGATGTTGGACCCGCACCTCCCATTCCTCCAGGCGCAAGGAAACCCTTCCAAACCAAAACAATTCCTCCTCCTGCAGAGGCAAATCCAGCTCCAAAGCCACAGGATCCAGGACAGCTCAGCCCAATCCCTGCAGGACAATTTGTCCCTGGAGAAGTCCCAGACTCCAGGATGGAAATTCCCCACCTCCCGTCTCTCCCAGGATTTAAAGCTCATCCCTGTTTCACCTCCGGGTGCTCCGTCCTCACTTCAGGCACCCCAGCTGAGGAAATTCCCGCTGTTCACACTGATTTGGATCCACGTTATCTGCTCCTAATCCCAAGCTTTCCCAGAGCTCCCCAGACTCCGGTGCCTTTCCTAAGAACTCCCAACTTGTCCTTGGCTGCTTTCGCACAATCCAAGGAGGATTTTCTGCCCAGTCACCACCTCCCAAACCGCCCTGTCCGTGCTTGACCTCTCCGCCGGGATTGCGAAATTCCCCCCGGAAATTTATGTTTTCCTCGGGATAATCCTTAGGAAACGGGGTTGGATTGTGGAAGAATGTTTGGCTGAGTCACGGGAGCCACGCGAGCAACACCCGAGAAGGAAATTGCCACACAGCCTGCCAGGATTGCTTACATTAATTTCTGTGTTTATTTATTGTTTGTCTCATTAATTTATTATTTCTATTCACATATTATTTGTATTAATTCATTATTTCTATCAATTTATTTCTATCAATTTATTTCTATTAATTTATTATTTCTATTAATGTATTATTTCCATTAATTTCTTTGATTTTTTAAAGTAGGGCCAGATTTCCACGGCATTTCTCGCCAGGGTCAGGGTGACAAATTTCAGCTCAACTTTGGGCCAAAATCGGCTGATCCGGGCTTATTGAAATCACCCTTGAAGGTCGAAGTTTGGGGATTTTCTCGGCTTAATTTTCCAATTAAAAGAACATTTAAAACAATATTTTAATTAATTAAGATAAATTTTCCATTGGGCTCACACCAAAACGGTTCCAGTCGTGTTTTCAAGATTAAATTACACTGGGGAATATTTTTTTTTTTTTTTAATTACAGCTCTTACCTGACTTCCAACCCTCCCCCCCCCC
>VZTJ01001959.1:145522-169196 GCA_013397795.1 Orthonyx spaldingii
TTTTTATTTTTACTTTTACTTGGATCCAGGCATTTATCCAGCTGTGTTTGTTCTTCAGGCTGCCTTTGGAAAACATCGGGAAATGCTCCCAAGATTTGGCTCTGGGAGTCCCTTTCAAGAGAGAGGGGATGGATCCATGGATCCAGGCCTTGGATTTGGGGATGGGATGTCAGGGAGGGACAACTCCTTACGGAACTGCTGGGAGGGACATGGACAAGGAATGATCACGGAATCCTGGAGTGGTTTGGGATGGGAGCGACCTGAATTCCCATCCATTCCCGCCCTGTGCCAGGGACAGGGACACCTCCCACCATCCCTGGCTGCTCCAGCACGGCCTCGGACAATTCCAGGGATGGAGATCCCCAGCCTCTCTTTCCCTTCTCTCTTTTCCACGTGCTCCGGGACAAGGAGCCGCCGGACTCCGATCCCGTCTCAATTCCCCCTTCCCACCCCTTTGGAATTATCCCGTTCTTTCTCTCCTCCGGCACCTGAAGCATTTCTGTCCCCAGGCTCTTCCCAGGGATCCGCAGGGTGTGATTCCCACGTTTCCTTAACTCCCAGACTGACAACGGAGAGACTGGAGGTGGAAACAACAGCTCTGATGTCACCTCGGGGATCCCACGGGAGCAATCCCGGATTTTTCCTTCGCTTTTTATTCTCTGCTGCTCTGCCCAGCTCCAAGCAGACTCTTCCCAGAGCTTTCCCGAGGGATCCGTCGCATCCTCGTGTTTCTGACTGTCAGGAAACACTTCCTGAGATTCAGCCGAAATTTTCCTTTTCCTTAAATTCATTTCGTTTCCAGCCTGTCTGTCCCAGACAGACTCACCCTGGACAACCTCAGCCCCCTCGGATTTCAGATCCCGCATGGATTTTGCCATTCCGAATGAATTTAGGAATCCAGTTTTCTGCAGCTCGGATTTATTTTGGGAAACCCCATTCCAAGATCCAGGGGCCCCAGGCTCATCCCTCACTACAGCCCTGGCAGGACCCTTAAGGTCGTGAGGTCCCCACTGAAGGTCCCCATTCTCCCAAAATCCTGGAAACCCAAAATCCAAAGGGTTTTGGGTTTGTTTGTCCAGTGCAGAACAGAACAGGATTGTAGGAATATTTTATGGATTGACTCCAGTTTATGACCCTCGCTGTTTTCCCAAATCCCTTTTCCAACCCTTCAGCCTTCCAGCCTGGCCTTGGACATTCCAGGGATCCAGGGGCAGCCACAGCTGCTCTGGGAATTCCAGCCCAGCCCCTCCCCACCCTCCCAGACACAAATGCCTTCCCAACATCCCAGCCCTGGAAATCTCCCCTTTCCCAGTGGGAAGCCATTCCCTGGGTCCTGTCCCTCCAGCCCTTGGCCCCAGTCCCTCTCCAGCTCTCCTGGAGCCCCTTCAGGCCCTGCCAGGGGCTCGGAGCTCTCCCTGGANGCTCCACGTCCTCCTGAATTTGGGATCTGGGAGATGGGGCAGCTCTGCAGGTGGGGTCTCACCTGAGGGGCACAGGGGCACAATTCCCACCTTTCCTGCTCTGAGCATTCCCTGGATCCTTCACTTCTCCAGGGGAACATTCCTGGCATTCCCACCCTGTCTCTGTGGCAGAGGAGCCCCAGAATCCTGGAAAAATTTCGGACCTTAAATCCCATCCCATTCCACCCCTTCCAAGGGCAGGGACACCTTTCCCTATCCCAGGCTGCTCCAAGCCCCAATGTCCAACCTGACCTTGGACACTTCCAGGGATGGTCCAAAATTCCCCATGGTCCCCCCCTTGCCCATTCCAGAGGGAAACGAGCACTTGGAGCCGTGTGGTGGCAGATCTGCAGTGCCCAGGTTCTCCCGGATTTATTCCATGCGGGAATAAACAGAAATGACTCAGAACTGGCTTTCCTTGGTCTGGCCTTGGGCTGGGGCTCGGAGGATGTTTTGATCGGAGTTACAAAAACAAGCCAGGCTTAACCTGGCCGAGGAAACCTGGTGGATGCCTTGGAAAATCCCCAGGGATCCCATTCCGGAGAAGTTTATTCCCCATTTGTGGAGTTTATGATCCCTTGTTTGGCACCGCGCAGGAAACAAATGATGAGAATCGTAAAAACAATCACGGATCCCTCACGGTGCCCACCGGGCTTCCTGAATTTCTCTTAGAATTTCCAGGAAACCGGGCAATTCCAGAGGCTGAGTAACATCCACGACATTCCGCGGCGCCGGGTCCAAGGTCGGAATTTGTTTCCAACAACTCCTGGAAAGAGAAGGAACAAATAAATTCATTGCCACAGCCAGCGCTGAGAATTCCGTGTTTTTGACAAGGTGGGAATCGGGAATGAGTTGGACTCAATGATCCTGGAGGGCTTTTCCAACCTTAATGATCCCGCAATTCCATGATTTTGTTAAATTGTAATGATTGGATTTCGTTTTCATTGCATAATTAATTAGATTTTACTGCAAACGGATCCACAAATATCCCAAGGGTTGGTTTTTTTCCTAAAATCCCTAATTACCCTCAGGAAAGGGATCTAAAGGGGGAAATTAAGGAAGATTCGGAATTCCCTTGCATGGAATGCAGCAATTAATTACAATTCACTGATTGGGAAATTTAGGGTCCGACACTCATCAGCATCCCAAGACTCCTGGTTTCCTTCCTTAAAGGCCACAAGGATTTCTCCAGGTTTTTCAGCATTCCAAGATTCCCGGTCTCCTTAAAAGCCCTTTCTCCACAAGGATTTCTCCAGGTTTTTCATTATCCGTGGACACAGAGCTGTCGTTTCCAAGAGCAAATTGAACCTTTGAGTCCTCAGGGCTTCTGCAGGTGCCTCTTTTCCCAAACTCTTCCATAGGAATGGATTGGCTCTTGGGGAATCCCTAAAACTGAGAGATTGGCTCTTGGAGAATCCCTGGAATTGAGGGATTGGCTCTTGGAGTATCCTTAAAACTGAGGGATTGGCTCTTGGAGAATCCCTGGAATTGAGGGATTGGCTCCTGAAGTCCCAGTTCCACCAGCAGGGAGGATAAGACGCTTCAAAGTGGGATGCCAAAATCCAGCTTAGGGACAAAGGATCCACTCGGGATCAGCATAAAAATCCTAAAAACACAAAGGGCAGGGGAAATTCCTAAATCCCGGAAGAAGTCTTCCCTGTGAGGATGGGGAGGCCCTGGCACAGATTCCCAGAAAAACTTTGTGCCACATCCTGAGCACCGAGTGCCACATCCAGGAGTTCCTTGGATACCTCCAGGCATGGGGACTCCAAATTTCCCTGAGTTCCAAGGCCTGACCACCCTTTCCATGAGGGAATTCCTGCTGATGTCCAACCTGAGCCTCCCCTGGCCCAGCCTGAGGCCGTTCCCTCTTTTCCTGTTTTTCCCTGGGATGAGATCCCAAATCCCCCCCCGGGCTGCCCCCTCCTGTCAGGGAATTTCAGAGAGGGAAAAGGTCCCTGTGGATCCTCCTTTGCTCCAGGCTGAGCCCCTTTCCCAGCTCTCTCAGGAATTCTCCAGCCCCTTCCCAGCTCCGTTCCCTGCCCAGGACCGGACAGGGAATTCCAGGTGTGACCTCAGCAGTGCCCGGCACACAAATTAATTTGCATGAAATGCTTTTAATTGGATGAAAATAAATTAACAGCTCCTCATAAAGGAGATTTTCCTTTATCCACCCAAGCTTTGATGGGATTTGTGTCCCGTCTGCCTGAAATTCCCGCATGGAAACAGAATTCCTCTGAATTCCTGGGATTTTCACCTTGTCCTTGCATTAGTGGGTTGAAGGGGAGGGAATTGAACTTGTCCTTGCTGCCTCTGGGATTAAACCGGGATAACGGGCGGTGAATCCGCTGCCGGGACCCTTCCAAATCCATGGATTTCGCCGCCGTTACGGGACCTCCCCTCCGGGATGTTGTTGCCGTGTCCAGCTCAACAAACGGTGACTCACGGAGGGAAAATCCCTCTTTTTTCCCGGGAGGCTCCTTCGGAGGCTGCCGCTCTGTCTGCCCATTGAGAGCCGTTTCCTGACCGTTCCACGGAAAATTCCCTCGGCTCCTCTTCGGCTCCTCGCTCCCGGATAACGACCTCGGGTTTATAAATAGGGCGGGAGCAGGGAAATCCCACCTGAGAGCAGCGGGAGCGGCCTGGGATCGGAGCGGGATCCTGGAGAGAGGTCCCCTCCCTTCCTGCTGGGTCAGGGCAGAGTTTGGGACACGGAGGATCTCAGCACCTCTTCCAAAATCCAAGGAATACTTTGGAAAAAGGAGGGATTTGCTCCCTGCCTGCTGCTGGAGGGAAGCGGCCCTGCCAGCGCTCTGCAGGAATTTAGACTGGGAACAGAAAAATATCCATGAAATGTAAATATCCATGAAATGTAAATATCCATAAAATATCAATCAAACATCTTTATACCACAGGAGCTACTGGTGGGAAGAGGTTAAAATGGAACTGATCCAAGGAAAAACACCGTGCTGAAGGCCAATTCCAAGAAATTGCAAAGGTTTCCCAGAGAAGCTGTGGCTGCCCCTGGATCCCTGGAAGTGTCCAAGGCCAGGCTGGACAGGGTTTGGATCCATCTGGGATAATGGGAGGTGTCCCTGAACATGGAATGAAAGGAGTTTTAAGGTCGCTTCCAACCCAAACCATTCCAGGATTCTGGAGCCCCTCTGCTCTGGAGCCAGGCTGGGAGAGCTGGGAATGTTCCCCTGGAGAAGGGAAGGCTCCAGGGAGAGCTGCGAGCCCCTGGCAGGGCCTGAAGGGGCTCCAGGAGAGCTGGAGAGGGACTGGGGCCAAGGGCTGGAGGGACAGGACCCAGGGAATGGCTTCCCACTGGGAAAGGGGAGATTTCCAGGGCTGGGATGTTGGGAAGGAATTTGTGTCTGGGAGGGTGGGGAGGGGCTGGGCTGGAATTCCCAGAGCAGCTGTGGCTGCCCCTGGATCCCTGGCAGTGCCCAAGGCCAGGCTGGATCCACCTGGGACAGTGGGAATTGCCCCTGGGCACACCTGGATGGGCTTTAATGTCCCTTCCCACCCAACCCATTCCATGATTCCACAATTCCAAGTCACTCCATTTTTCTAAGACCAGGTTTCCTTGAAAAAGGTGAATAATTATTAAGGAAACAACGATTTTGTTCTGAGCTGGGAATTCCTGCCCTGGAAGAAATCCTGTTCTGATGGAATTTCAACTTTTGCTCTCTCCCCTATGTGAGATTCCAAGGAAATCTGCTCCATGTGCAAATCTTTAAGGTTTTCATGGAAAACAGAGGGAAAATGTTGGCTCTGGAGCACTTTAGGGAAAAAACCAGTGTTTGGACATTTCTGGATCAGTTTTGTTTGGCTTCATTGAACCACAAGTAAAGTTTGGACTTCGGCTTAATCCAGGCTGATCCAAGTGCAGCACAACAGGATTTGGGATGGCTTTTCCCAGGAAACCGAGGGACAGACAGGGAGCGAGAAAGGTCCCATAAACATCCATCTTCTTCCTCCTTCTACTTGCAACAAAACAAATTTTATGGATTTGAGCTGGGCAGCTGCCAGGGTTCTAAACCAGATTTATCCCTGTTTTTCCGTCCATGGAGTGGGAAAGAAATGAAATTCCTTCCAACTCAGTTCCAGAAGCCCGGACTGGTTTGGGTTGGAGGGATTCTCAAATCCCATCCCATTCCTCCTCCTGGGATGGGCAGGGACACCTCCCACTGTCCCAGGTGGATCCAACCTGACCTTGGACACTCCCAGGGATGGAGCAGCCACAGTTTTCCAGGGAAATTCAATGCCGTGGATTGGGCCCTAACAATTCCCAGGAAATGCAGCTTCCATCCAACCTCACGGGAAGACCTGGATGCTCTCCTTCCAATGGGATCACTGGGGGCTCACGGATCAGGATTCGTGGCCATTGGAATCACTCAGAAGATGCCAAATTTAGGGATTTTATTCCTTTTTATTCCAGCAGTGTCCACATCCCTCCTTCCTCAGCTCCATCCCGGATAACGCCCATGGAGAGGAGGGTGTTGGATGGAATCTCCACCCCTTGGTGTTCCCAGGAACGGGAAGAAAGAGGGAAAATGGCTGACAGGGACCTGGGATATCCCAACACTGTAGGAGATGCAGGAATTGGAATCTCCTGCCTTGGAAATGGATCCTGGAGCCACATCCCTGAGTTTTAAGGGATAAATAAAATGATGTGGGAATATAAAGGAATATAAAGCAGCAGTGGCCAGATCTGTGGGATGGTCTTCCAAATGGATTTTTTGGGATGTGGATTGTTCTCCTTGGGAGTTATTCCATGTCTTTGTGGGGTTTGGAAAATCCCAACCGCTTTCGGAATATTCCGGCCTCGGATCTGGCTCTGTGTGTCCAGGATAGACCCAAACCATGGGATCCCAGGGGATTTATCCTAAAAAACAAGAGCAAACCATGACTCCAACCTTCATCCCTTCCCTTCTGTCTGACACCTCCTGCAAATTCCAAACTTGGAAAAATCCATCCACTTGCTCCCTGAAATCCAGGAATCACGGCCATTCCAACAGGAAAAAATTCCCTCCTCCACCTCCAGTTTATGCCTCCTCTCCTGGTCTGCATGTTTTATAAAAATCAGGAATTTTCAGAGCTCCACTATTTAGAAATTTAAGGAAAATTAGTGTTGGGAGGCACCTCTGGAGTTTTCCAATCCATTCTCCTGTTTACAGCTGGACTGGAGGAGCTCAATCCATTGGGATCCTTCATTTTTAAGCCTCAAATTCCTTGGAAAAGATGGATTTAAAGGAAAAATCTAAACTGGGGCTGCTGTTGTGCTTCCCATGGGAACTTCAGCCTTAAAAACATAAAAACCCCCAATGTTTTATGTCTGTTTTGGTGGAAAAGTTCAGAAAATTCCCCTTTCCCCTCCTTCCTGAAATATTTTTCCCTCGGCGCAGCAATTCAATCCCACATTTTTAAGGAAATCAAAGGAAATTGATGTTTTCTTCTTCAAAACAAAGAATCCAACCAAAAATTTGACTCCAGCCACTTGATTTAGGTTTGGAATTTCTTTCAGTAAAAATTCCGGACAATTTCAATCCAAACAAACTTCAGGAAAGCTTAGAAAGTTTCCATAATTTATCCGCCAAGCTTTCGAAGGAATAGTTCTGGTTGGGTTTTTAAAAAAAAGGTACAAAAAGAGTGAAAATTTAATTTAATTTTATAAAAATATTAATAATGGAGCTGAATTAATTGGGAATCTTTAAGCCAGAAATCAGGAATGGCCCTGGAAGTGTCTAAGGCCAGGTTGGGTGGAGCTTGGAGCAACCTGGGATAGTGGGAAGTGTCCCTGCCCAGGGAATGGCTGGGATGAGCGTTAACATCCTTGGAATCCCAGAATCCTTAAGGTTGGAAAAGCCCTCTGAGATTAAATCCAACCTTTCCCAGCACTGCCCAGGCCACCGCTGATCCCTGTCCCCAGTGCCGCATCCACACGGATTTTAAATCCCTCGGGAACGGGGATTCCACCCCATCCCTGGGCACTTCCAAGGCCTGACCACCCTTTCCATGAGGGAATTTTCCCAGTGTCCACCCTGCCCCTCCTCCCTGATGTCCTCCAGTGATTTTTTTCCCACTCCATGCTCCAATCCCTGGATGAATCCATGTGTTTTCCTTGCCCTCCCAGCTGTGTTGTTCCCATTCTCCTTCTCCACCTGTTCCTGCATCTTCCTCCCTTTCCCTCTCCTTGGCAGGGAGCCGGGATCCTTTTCCATGCAGAGCTCCACATTCCTGGGCTCATTCCCAAGGGAGAGTTTTATTTGGGAACCCCATGGCACTTCTGAGTGATTGGAATGATTTTCCTGGAATGGTGCCCTTTATCCTTAATCCTGGATCCTCTCGTGCTGCTGAGGACAAGAACTTCCCGTGTAAAATTAACAACAAACATTCCCTACTTTTCTTTTATTTTGTCATTCCCCCGTCTCCAAACTCTTTCCAGATGATTCCATCATTCCCACTTTCCCGTTTGGGAAACTGAGGAATGGAAAAGGATTTATGAAATGCCGGACAATCCTCCCTGTCCTGTGCACTGCCTCCCTTCCCATGTGGATTCAACTCCACATTCCACGGCTGCAGATCCCACTGGGATCTGGGAACACCTGGAAAAGAGATCCAGAAGTTAATTATTATGGTTTTTTCCAACTGTGCATGCTTCTTTTGCTCCCAAAAATTTCCCAGAGCACGGCTGGGATAAAGCCTGATCCACAAAACCTTTCTTTTCCCTGTTTTTAACAGCTGGAGTATTCCAGAGGCTCCTTCAATGGGACTTAAGACAGATTTGGGAATCTTATCCCTGCTCATGACAGAGGGTTTGGATTATGAGCCTTTAAAATTCCCTTCCATCCCAAATTATTCCATGATTTTGTGACAAATGGATCAAAATAATTCAGGGATTTCTGTGCCAGGGCTCTCCCTCTCTCCCAAGTTCCCAGGGAAGGACTGGGCTGCATCCACATCCCTTTTTTTAGGCTCTGGATTCATCCCACCCCACCCAGTGCTTGTCTGGAATGCTTAAATCGGTGCTGGTTTCTCCCAGATTTTCCTGATGGATGGAGCAGGGACCGGGCACCTCCAGAAAACAAGTTTGGTATTAAAAGCAGGGAAAACGCTGGGCTTTTGGAATCTCATCCATCACCTCAGAGTTTTTCCGGAAAAAAAACCAGTTTGGATGCTGAGTTTGATCCCAATTTTGTGTTTTATTTGGGAAAAAAAGTCAAAGGGAAGCTTTGACATTTCCCAAGGAGCCGGGGGACACTTTTTGTCCCTGTGCACATTCCCAAGGGCTGGATTGCACCCCGGAGAAGGCGCAGGAGGTCTGGTTCTCCCAGATCCAGGAAAGCAGGGAAAAGAGATCCCGAACACGCTCCGTGTGTGGCCTCTGGAGCTGCCTCCTCCAGGAAAACTGTGGCACAAAGTCCAAGCCCAGGGCTCAGCACCAGGAATTTGGGAGTTCTCCTTGACCGTGCTTTGGCCTGGGATGAGCAGCTCCCACGTGATTCCTTTCCATTTCCCCCATCCACAAAAAAAAAAAAAAAAAGTCAGAAAAATCCTTGCCCCATCTGGAGGATTAAATGTTTCGGAGCGAATCCAAGCTCCGCTGAAAGCGGTGGCAAAGCTCCCAGCGTTTCACCGGGAAAAAATGTCCAAGTGCTGAGTGCTCCGGAGCTTTGAAAGGGAAATTTCGGAGGCTTTCAGCCACTGCCCAAAACCAGGAGAGGCCTGGACAAATCCATGGATCTGCTGCTATCTCGGAGCAATCTCCCTTCATCTTGCCGTTGAAAGTTGGACGTGGATTGGAATCAAAGGCACAAATCCGAACATTCCTGAGTTTTTGGGAGCGTTTGAACTCCAGGCTGGATCTGCAGTGGGAAATGTGCTTTATCTTGATATCCCAAGGCAAAGAGAATCCTCCATCTGGGGATTTTGGGAACTGGGGAGGGTCTGCATGGAAGTTTTCCAGTGGGAATCTTGATCTCGGCTCATCCCTGCATTCTCCTGTTTGGATCCTTATCCGGCCATCAACATCAGGGTGAAATGTGGGATCTCTGGAGGGAGAGAGGCAGGAAAATCCATGGACTATAGGGAATTTCCAAACATGCAGCTGAGAATGGGAAGTTTTGCTGTAGAAGGGCCCGGATTTGCTGGCTCCGGGCTTTGTCCTGCCACTGGGAATTTTTTCAGGATCAGCAAATGTCCACATTAAAGGTCAAGAGCCACTTAAACACCCTCCGGAATTTGATGGATTTTCATCAATCACCATCCCCAGCCTCCCCTAATTCCCATCCCGTCCGTGGGCGGAGAGTATCACCCAGTGGCAGATAAAATCCCTGCCGTTATCCCGGGAAAAAAAACCAGTGACAAGCCTGGAACTGGGAATGCTGGGACTTCAAAGTCTCTTTTTCTGGCCCAACCAACATTTTTTCAATTATATTTTTTCGGAAAGTGGGAGCAGGCGAGTGGATAAGGAATGATCCATGTGTTTTCCTGCCTCTCATCCGTGCCCTTTGGCCTTCCCCAATCCTCCCTCACGCTCCTGGCCGTGCCCAGGGTGAGGATTTATTGTGGAATTCCCGGGGCAGGGCAGGCCCAAGGGATATTTTGGGAGCCAGGCCTGGCTGACAAATCCTAACAAGGCCAAGCTTAGAGTGCAGACATCAGCCGTGACTCAACAGGATGTGCTGGGCCTAAGCCAGGCCTAGGCCACTGTTCCTGGCCTTAAGCCAGGCCTAGGCCGCTGTTCCTGGCCTTAAGCCAGGCCTAGGCCGCTGTTCCCGGCCTTCTGAATCATTAATGGAAAAAAAAAAGGGATAAAAAAAGCCATCGCTCCATCGCCAGCGTTTTCCATCTGTTTTCAACTTGGGGATGGCCTTTGGAAGACAGGGGAGGTTTTTGTTGGGATTTAACTCCGCAAACATCTTGGAATACGCACGGCAGCACGGTTGGAACTGGGATTCAGGGGTTTGGCTACCGGGATGTTTTTTGGGAAGCAGGCAAGGAAAAAAGGCTCCATAAAAGTGGTGTGGATGTGGTGCAGGGGGAATTCTGGGACCTGGGAGGGCTCTGTCTCCAAGGAAAAAGGTGTTTCCTTCCTAAGATCAGCTTTCCACATTCCTCTCAGGAATGCAGGAGTCAAAGCAGGGTCACTGCTGCTCCGGAGTTGTCACCAGCAGGAAAACACTTTGGGAATTACCCTGTGCCAAGGTGTGGCCTTGGAGAGGTTGTGGCTGCTCCATCCCTGGAAATATCCAAGGATAGACCTTGGAACACTCTGGAATAGTGAATGGCATCCCTGTCCATGGAAGGAGGGGTGGAATGGGATGATCCTTAAGGTCCCTTCCCACCCGAACCATTCCATGATTCCGTGTTTTGTCCTGGGTGACTTCCTGCACGCCCCTCCTCTCACACAGGGAATCTCCCCGGCTTTTCCCTGCCCACACTTGGATATTCCCTGTGTCCTGCTGTTTGGAAGTGGAAAGGAATTTTTCCCTGTGGATGAGGCTTTCCTTTGGATCAGAGAAGATTCCTTGCTGGAAAAGAACCATTATTGATGGACGGGTCACACAGGATCCATAAGCAAAGCTGAATTCACATTTTTACGGCAAAACCCATCCAGACAAAATGCAGGGAAGTAGGGAATGATGATGTTATTCCACCTGGAATATCAGCCCTCCGCAGGGGCCGGATTGCTCCGCTCATTTTGAGCAGTTTTTTAGGAGAGGCCATTGAACCTGGGAAATTTGGGAGCCAAATTTGTGCCTCTCCTGGCCCAGGCAGCGAATCTGTAGCCAAGCAGTAAAATCCTGGATGGAAAAAGCAGGGAATATTTCAAGGAATCACGTGAAGGGACTATTTCTGAGGAAGATTCATTGCCTGGATAAATCTCAGCTGGAGAAGAGTCCTGGATCTTTAGAGGGAGAAATGATGGATTAAAAACTGATCCCAAATCAATAAATTCCGGCTGTTGTATAGAAAACAGATCAGGAAAATATCCTTCCAGTGGAATTAAATAGTTCAGGATTGGCTAACCTATTGCAAGAAATTTATGGATAAACTGGAGATTTCCCTTGGAACGTGACTGGGATGATAAAAGGGATGACCCAGGAGTAAAACTCCAATGAATCCAAAGACATGGGAAAAGGAAAAGCCAATTGAAGGCTTGGAATATGTCAGGAATTACATGGAGAAAGGAAATAATTTATGTCCAAAAGGAAATTTTGTTTGGAATTTAGGTTCACCTTTCCCAGGTGAAGGAGGCAAAACTCCTTTGGGGAGAAAAGTTGGGATCTCCATCACTCCAACCTATAGGAGGGTGCTGGATGTGTTAAAAATATCCAAGAGACAATGGGAGCAGAGGACAGACTGAGAGATCTCCTGAAATTCCTGGTGAAAATCCCAGTCCCCTGGATAAAAAGGAAAACCAGGAAAGGACCAGAGCAGAAAGGAAAGGAAACTTTGGAAGGAAAAGGGATTGGGAACAGGAGTCACAGTGTGGAATTGAGTCATGGAAAACAGGAACAAGGAAAGCTGCCTGGACTTCAGGAGCTGGTGAAGGACAGCAGTGGAATTCCTTGGATTGACTCATCCAGAAGAAAACCTGTGGGAATAAACAGCAGGGAACAACTTTGGGTTGGCCAAGAGAGAAGTGACAAAATGATCCCATTCCAGAGCTTTTCCTGACTCCATGGATGAGGACAGTGGGATCTGAGCTGATGCAAGGAAGTCAAACATCCCAAGGCACCACAGGACAGCAGCAGGACAAACAACCACATCCCTGTCCATGGATTTGCATTCCAAGAAATCTCCTCAAATCCAGCTCATTGCTGATGGCTCCAGAAAAAAATTGGAATAACAGTCACAGTTCTTCTCGGAAAATCCTTTTCCACATACGAATTACTCTTGAATCCCACCAGGAATTATTTCCACTGAGCTCCACTTGCTGGAATTTCATCCAAAGGAACCAGAGCCTGGAACTGGAACGGGAGGTAGGAACTTTCTCAGAGGTTGGATTTGCTCCGGAGTTACACCAAGGATGCTCCTGAAAATCACCTTTGCAGCTGCTCAGGAATTTGATCTTCCTGGAGTCTCCAGCTTGGGAAGGACATGGAGCTGTTGGAGAGATCCAGAGGGGGCAACAGAATGATCGGAGGGCTGGAGCAGCTCTGCTCTGGAGCCAGGCTGGGAGAGCTGGGAATGTTCCCCTGGAGAAGGGAAGGCTCCAGGGAGAGCTCCGAGCCCCTGGCAGGGCCTGAAGGGGCTCCAGGAGAGCTGGAGAGGGACTGGGGCCAAGGGCTGGAGGGACAGGACCCAGGGAATGGCTTCCCACTGGGAAAGGGGAGATTTCCAGGGCTGGGATGTTGGGAAGTGGGAATTTGTGTCTGGGAGGGTGGGGAGGGGCTGGGCTGGAATTCCCAGAGCAGCTGTGGCTGCCCCTGGATCCCTGGCAGTGTCCAAGGCCAGGCTGGATCCACCTGGGACAGTGGGAGCTGTCCCTGCCCATGGATGGGCTGGAATTGGATTATCCTTAATTCCCTTCCCACCCAACCCATTCCATGATTCTTAAATTCTCTGGAGCCCATCCTGCTCTTCCCTGTTGCAGGCTGAGGCTCACACCTCGGCCTGGATTTCTTGGGAATGTGGGAGAGCACTGAAGTTTTAGGCCATTTCCTGTTCCTGATTTTCCTCTTGGAACAACAATGGAAATATCCTGGTGCCAGCTCCAAGTTAAAAACCGAGGCCCAGGATGTACGGAAAAGAGTTCCTGCCCCAGCAGCGAGAATTCCAGCCCAGGTAGGTTTGGAATAACAGGGAACAGCTTGGGTTTTCCTGGTTTTGATTGGCACAAATGCTGGAAGTTCTACTTTTAAAGGAAAATAAAAAAGAAGGAAGGGCAGGAAAAGAAGGATAAAGGGAGCTCAGATCCCTTGTCCGTGTGCCAGAGGTGTCTTCCAACACCTGAGAGTGGGAATGTCCACAAGCCCTTCTCCAATGTTGGAAAATATTCCTTTCTCCTGGAGTTTGCAGAAAATTCCCAATCACCCCCTGTGGCTCCAGAGCCTTTTCCAAAGGCGGTGGAGACTCGTGGAGATGGAGAAACAGAGGAACAATTGAATTTTCTTGGGATCCAGTGGCTTCCTCCAGAAATGGGAGACGGTTCTTCCTCTTGGATATTATCCTGGATATCGTGTCCCTCAAGAAACATCGGAGCAACTGAGGAGGGATCAATCCAAGGAAAACTCTACGTCCATCATTTCCTGAAAATCCAGCTGGGATCTGGTTGTCCAGAGCTGACTGCCCCCACCCTGACCTGTCCATGGCTGGGGTGAGTGCCAGAAGTTTACCTGATATTTCTCATTTCTTTCCGTCGTTGCCAAAATTTCCCGGGATTTCCAGCGCCCCGTGGCTCCGAGGCTGGAAAATGTGGTGGTGAGGAGCTGAGCTGCTCCTGAGTCACCGGCAATTTCCTGCAGCTCCCTGAAATGTGGCTCGGATTGTCCGTGGCCTCCCAAGGGAAACATTAAAAAAAAAAAAAAAAGGGAAAAAATAGGGAAAGAAGAAGAAAAATTTTTGGAGAAATGTTTCTCATCCCGAGCCAAGGAAAAAGAGGGGAATTCCCCTGGTAGGTGTCAGGTTTTGGCTGGAAAATGATCCGAAATGGGGACTTCAAGGACATCTTGGCCTTCCTGTGACTTTTGCTTGGAAAATTTCTCCCAGGCAGGGTGGCAGGGGCAGCACTCGGCTGCCTGGGAGCGTCCATTTCCATGGAATTGTCCCTCGGAGTCAGCAGTGCAAAGGCTCCTCTTCCGACATTCCTGCTCCGAGAAGATCCAGCCAGGAGCAGCCTGTCCATGGTGCTGGAATTTATCCAAACGTCCCCAGGGAGGGGAGATGGCTGCACCGGATTTACAGAATCACGGAATCATGGAATGGGTTGGGATGGAAGGGAACTTGAAATTCATCCCATTCCAGCCCATCCATGGGCAGGGACACCTCCCACTGTCCCAGGTGGATCCAGCCTGGCCTTGGACACTGCCAGGGATCCAGGGGCAGCCACAGCTGCTCTGGGAATTCCAGCCCAGCCCCTCCCCACCCTCCCAGCCAGGAATTCCTTCCCAACATCCCAGCCCTGGAAATCTCCCCTTTCCCAGTGGGAAGCCATTCCCTGGGTCCTGTCCCTCCAGCCCTTGGCCCCAGTCCCTCTCCAGCTCTCCTGGAGCCCCTTCAGGCCCTGCCAGGGGCTCGCAGCTCTCCCTGGAGCCTTCCCTTCTCCAGGGGAACATTCCCAGCTCTCCCAGCCTGGCTCCAGAGCAGCTCCAGCCCTCGGAGAAGCTCCATGGATGGAGACTCCACCCCTGCCAGGGCTGGACTGCCCTTTCCAGGCAGGAATTTTCCCAGTATCCAACCTGAGCCTCCCCTGGCACAACGTGGGGCTGTTTCCTCTCCTCCTGTCCCTCCAGTCCCACCCGGAACAATCCGAAAGCCAAAGGGAGGAAATATTGGGGTTTTTTTTCCAGCTCCACGCAACCAGGGAATGTTGTTCCCAAAACACTTTGGCCCAAAGGTTCGTGTCCGCAGGGACTTCCCAAGATCCATTGGGAAGGCTGAACTTCCATCCGTGCATCCAACCAGGATAAATCCCACGTGCCAAGGCAATAAAAGCAGCCTCGGAGGCAAATCCTTTCCCTTCCCAGCTCCACACCCAGCTTGACTCATCCCCATCCATACCCATTCCCTTTTCCTCCCAGAGCTGACTCCAAAGGAAGTTTTCTGGGCCAACATCTGGAGCTTGGTGGCCACACGAATGCCGGGACCTGCTGGAGTCATCGTGTCCCAACATCTGGAGAGCCACTTAGTCCAAAAAAAAAATTTTTTTCCGTGTCCTGGAAAAGTTTAGATCCAGCAAAACGTGCAGGAATCTCCCTTGGGAATGAGGGGTGTCTACGAGAACTTCCAATCTGTTTTTCCCTGGATTAGCAAATCCACGGAGCAGAGGTCGTGACCTTTTCCTTGGTACAGGAGCAATGTGAAAGCACGAAATCGGGATTAGGGGGAGGGTAAATTCATGGATCGGCTGGAATGGGGTTTGTCCTCTCAGCCCGTGAGCCACTGGGATGAGGGAATGCGAGGAGGATGGAGCAGGAAAGGAGGGATGTGCTTTTCCAGGATTGCGTAGGAGAAGTGTCCATGTGAAGGTTTTGATGGATGAAGAGATTTTCCTTCCATTAAGAGCCGGTGATCCGAGGGAAGATTATCCCGGAATCTCCATGGTTTGTGTCTCCTCAGCCACCAGCTCCCAGCTGGGAGCACAAACCTCCCACCCCTGCAAACATTCCCGAGGGAAGCAGCTGGATGAGATCCACGTTTGGGAATGGCTTAGGAAGCGGTGGCACTCCTGCTTTGTCCTTTCTTCTCATCCTAGAAAGGCTTTGATCCATGGATCCCTGGGTGTTTGCACCAGCAGCTGGACTCCAGTGATCCTTGTGGGTCCCTTCCAGCTCAGGATGTTCCGGGATTCCGAGATTCCAGGATTCCATGATGATAACGGGGGGTGTGATCCAATTCCCTGTGCACGGCCGTGCGATACCGGAGGTATCCACACGGGAGTCGTTGGAGCACTGGAAGCTCCTGGAATTACGGGCTGCAGTGGGAGGTGCAGAGCACTGGATTGAGCCAATTTCCTGGAATTCCTCTTTTCCAGGCAAGCCAGAAGTGCTAATCCCAGTGATATTCCCATAATGCCACAGCAGCTTCCAGGGGCACTTCCAGCTGCTGTTCCAGAGACCACCTTCCACAATATTCCAGGTGGAATTCCCGGCTTTGCTGGTGGCTCACAACCCCCTCCGTGCCTCAGTTTACCATCACTAAACCAGGAACATAAACCCAGGTGGGTTCTCCCTGTGCCACGGATTTGGGATGTTTTGGGATTTGATGCTGGCAGCAGCCAGGGCAGGGAAGTTCCTTCCATAGGAGCAGAAGGCAATTCCTTGCCATATCCAGAACCAGCACCTGAGGTGTCCTTTTCGTGCCACTTCCAGGGGAGAAATCCTGGGAATGTTCCACAGGTTGGGCCCCGGACTCAGGGGAAAGGAGCGGGGAAAGGAGCGGGGAAAGGAGCAGGGAAAGGTGGCGGCTTTCCCTTCTTTATTCCTGACCTGGCTCTGCTCCGGTGAGTCACGGGCACTGCTTCACCCCTGGCATTTGCCCCCCTTTCCCGGGATTTGTGCCAGGAACTCCTCCAGGCTCCTTGGAATTGGTTTCAGTTTTACTGAGAGGACGAAGAGATGTCCAAATTCCACCAGTTTTCAGGATCCTGGGAGTTGTCTGAAGGGAATTCTGAGACCATTTTGTGCATCCCTACTGTCCAAGTGCTTCCTTGCCTTTTCCTCCGCTTCCTTGTCCCTCAGATCTCCCACCCCACGGATTTTGCTCCGACAGAGCCTGAACTTCTTGGCTTCCTTGGATCCCTCCAGGACACTTGGTTAGACAGGATCAGGTGAGGCGGGGTTGGAGCTCATTCCTGGAGCTGTGGAAGGGGCAGTGCGGATGAAAGGCTGGAATTCCACAAGGGCGATGCTGTTCCAAATTCCAGGTTTAAAAGGGATTCGGGCGTTTGTCTCATCCTTTAGGGAAGGGATGGTGCCTCTGTGCTGAGCGCTGCTGAGGTCACACCTCGAATTCCATGTCCAGGTCTGCTCCCTCAATTCAGGAAGGACCTGCAGGGGCTGGAGCGTGTCCAGGATGGGAACAGAGCTGGGAAGGGGCTGGAGAAATCCTGAGGGAGCTGGGAAAGGGGTTCAGCCTGGAGAAAAAGAGGATCCACAGGGATCTTTTCCCTCTGTGAAATTCCCTGATGGGAGGGTGCAGCCAGGTGGGAATGGTCCGTTCTCCCACCCATCCCTGGATTTATTTTTCCGCTCCCGGAACTGGAAATCTTTCCCTCGGAGCACAGTCCTCAGTTTGGGCGAGGAGTCCGGTCCAGAAATGGAAGCACCGAGATTTTTTTTTCCTTCAGGATGCACGAGGGCAAGAGGCCCCGAAATCCCGGCTGTTTTCCAGAGCCGAGCAACATTCCTGACTTTATTCCCTATGCCAAGTTGGTCAGTGAAAGGACAGCATGGAAAAGGCTTGGAAAACAAGATGGGAGGAAGGGATTGTATTCCTAGACCTGCCTGGCTCCTGTCAGGACAGCAGAAGTTTTCCATTTTTCCCAGGAAATACCAAAAATAAAATGCGCTCCTAAAAATGTCTGGTTGGGATATGAACTTCTTTGGACCGAGGAAAGTCCTGGATCCACATTTATTTTTTGGGAATAATGGGATTACAGAGAAAATGTGTTGATCCTCCTCTCATTCCCTGAGTTCACATTCACAAGGGGGAATGGCTTCCCAAGGAAGGGATAGATGGGATATTGGGAAGGAATCACCCCGTCCCTGTTCCCTGGAAGCAAATCCCGGCCCCCAGCAGCTCCTCCCTCTCTCAGGGAATTGTGGAGAGCCAGGAGGTCCTCCCCAGCCTCCTTTTCTCCAGGCTTTTCTCCAGGAAACACTTGGACCACGGAAAATCCTCCAGGAAGCACATCCTGGGATCTATTTCCCTTTGGATTGGGACCCCTCACCCAGAACCAGGCGAGTTTAAGTGATCTGGATTAACAAAGACCAGGATCAACCCTGAGCACTCCCAACAATCCGGGTCCTGGAAGGGCAAAGTTGACGTAGACAGCAAAGCATGGTCGGTGTGCGGTCGATCTTATTCCCAGCTTTATCCCGGCCATCCCGGTTTTCCAAGCCCTTGTGCACCAGAACTCCTGGCTCTGGATCTCCCTCCTGCCAGCTGAGCCCCTGGACTGTTTCAGGATGACCCAAACCACCTCAGGAACGGCTTTTTTTGTGCTTTTCTGGCCACTTTCCTTCTCTGAAGTTGCCTCAGCATTGCTTCCCTTCCCAGGAAAAGTGTGGGACTCACTGCTGCCATTGGGAATGTCTGACAGGGGCCTGGTTGGGAGAGGAAACCCAGTCCAGCTCTTTGGGGCATGGATACCTTGGATCCAAGCCATGGGATTGTTGAGCAACACTGGGTGAGTGACAGAGACAGAATTCACCAGAAAAATGAGGTTTCCCTCCACACCACAGAGGTCCTGCAGTCCAGCCGGGGAGCAGAGCTGGAAATTTGGGATTTGTGGGATTCAGGAGGGGAAGGAGACTCATCCCGGCGCCGTCTGGCCCATAACCACCGTGGTCAGGCTCCGCACTCGGGGTGGGACTGACGGAATCTCCATCCCAAAATCCCTGGTCTGGGCATGACCTTGACTCATCCCTGGTGGTTTCCTGGAGGGACAGGGACAGCTCGGATCTGAGTGCCTGGAATTACGACAGGGCTCCCACCAAGGAGTTCCTGTGGCGTTGTGGGTGTTGTGTGGCCTGGGAGAAGCTCCAAATTCAGGGAAAAAGCTGGGAAGTTGGAGGTGGGATGGGGAAATCCAGATGGATCAGGTTGGAGGATTGGCTTGGAAAACGTGGTGTGTCCACACCCCGTGTGTGGTGTGGAGCGGGAAGGAGAGCCTGGAATTCTTCCCTTAAAAAAGAAATCAGGAATAACCATTTTCCATCCAAAGGGAGTCTGGACAACCAAGGAGCAGGACTCTGGAGTGATGCAGGAGATAAACAGAAAATCATGGAATAGTTTGGGTTGGAAAGGGATCTTCAGGATCATCTCATTCCACCCTGACACCTTCCACCAGCCCAGGCTGCTCCAACTTTGGACATTCCAGGGATCCAGGGGCAGCCACAGCTTCTCTGGGAATTCCATTCCAGCCCCTCCCCACCCTCCCAGACACAAATTCCTTCCCAACATCCCAGCCCTGGAAATCTCCCCTTTCCCAGTGGGAAGCCATTCCCTGGGTCCTGTCCCTCCAGCCCTTGGCCCCAGTCCCTCTCCAGCTCTCCTGGAGCCCCTTCAGGCCCTGCCAGGGGCTCGGAGCTCTCCCTGGAGCCTTCCCTTCTCCAGGGGAACATTCCCAGCTCATCCCCCAAAACACCAAGGATTCATCACCAAAACCCGCTGGAACTTCCCGTTGCTTTTCCTTCGCGTTCCCACGTGTTCCAAAAATCCCTATTTATTCTCTCCCGTGAGTAGAAAAACACTCCTGAGCAATAACAGTTGGGAATAAGATCCCCGAAGGAGCTTCAGTTCTGCTCCCAAAAATGCCTTCCTGCCAGACCCCGCCCATTTCCAAGGATGGGAACAATGATCCCAGGTCAAGATTTCCGAAGCCAGGCTTTTTATTGGAGTCAGAAATTCCAACGTGAGGCAAGAATGAAGGAAAGAATTTTGTTTTCCTAACCCCGACAAAAAACAAATTTCCAAAGGCCAAAATTTCCCGGGAATTAGAAATCCTGAAATTTGGCTGGTATCGCTTCCGAGCCTGGTAACTGCTAGTTGTGCCAAAATTTGGGAATAAATAGGATTTTTCCAGGCTGACTCATCCTAAATAAAGGAGCCACTGTGTGCGAGCCAGAAGTGAGGAGATTTGCCCTTTCCTGATAAATTATTGAGGAATTTTATCTGGGAGGAGTTGGATTTTCCAGCCCTTTTCCCTGAAGTTTTCCATCCTTTATTCTCACCTGCTAATGAGGTATTAATGAGCTGTTGGTGGTTTCCTTAATTAAGGGCAAAACCATTAATGGGATGTGAAATCCTTACCGGGATCCAGGTTTTTCATTAAAAAGGGATGCAGTAAAGGATAAACCATTCCTGAAAATTTCCGGCTTGGAGCAGTGATTCCAACGCCATCCTCGGGCTGTTCGTAGCCATGGGATGGCGTTGGAGTTAATTTATGTTAATTTATGCACAAAATTGGAGAAGCCTGGGTGAATTTTTTGGATAATCAGCAGAAAATTCCACTTTTTGCACAGTTTTGAGCCATTTTTCCATTCATGAGGAGTGATTTGGGTAGAGAAACGGACCATGGGAAAAGAGGGATTGAAATTCCTCGCCCAGATTTATTCCCAAGTTTCATTGGGAATTTATTTCCAAGGTTCCACCCATTTCACCCTTTCATCCATGACAGAACCTTCAGATCTAAAATTCCTGATTTCCCGTTTTTCCAGAGAATCACCAACAAACTGGGAGCCCCATTAAATGAGTCACCCACAAATGGAATTCTTTGGAAGTGCGGAATGGGAAAAATGCACGCTTGGAACCCAATTTGAGATTGGATCTGGCTCCCAGCTCGGAGTTGGGAATGTGAGAGCAGAAATTCCAGGAACATCTTCCAACCTGGATTATTCCATGATTAGGAGACGCCTGTCTGTACGTGGCTGAAAATCCTGGCCACCAAAATATCCTGGAATTCCATGGATCCCTAAAATCCACTCTGCCAACCCCTTATCTGGCAGAAATTCCACGCCTACAAAGAAATGCCAATCACTGGGATGATTCCCAAAGAGATAAAGGGTGGGAAGTCCCGGAATCCCAAAGTTTTCTGCTTTAATCCTTGGCATGTTTGATATCTGGGAAGCTCCAACCCTCTGTCATTCCCAGAAAAGTTTTCCACAAATAGGGATCCTAGAATAATCCATGGAATTTGTTGATAGATAGAGGGGAATCAAGATTTTTCCATGTTTTTGGCTTGATTTTCTACCTTTCTAACCCATCCCTAACTCACCTTTCCCAGTTTTCCCAGATCTCCATCCTTAAACCCCTCCAGGGATGGAGCATCCACATCCCTCTGGAAAACCTCATCCAAAGGGCCGGAGCGAGGCCATTCCCTTCCTTTTTAATTGATATTTGTGGTGATTCCTGAAGAAAATCCCAAATCCATGGGATTTTCCCCTGATTTCCAGCTTTGGCACTCTTGGCACCGAGGTTGGAGTTGCTTTGCATTCCCGTTTTCCTGCTGGAATCAAACAGGGAATCACTGAGGCCTCGGCCTCTCTCCCCTCAGTTTCCTCATGGAAAATCCGGCTTTAAATAACCGGATAACGCCGGGAATCATTGCCTGGCAGTGGTTTCCTCTGGGTTTGGACCAAGAACTTTGGGATTCGGATCAATCCTGCCCATCCCAGGGGAAAATCCGCTGGCACATGGAGCCGGTCTGGTTTTGTGAGGTTTTATTTTAGGGACATTTTCCTTATATTTTAAGGATTTCACGTCTCTCCCTCTAAAAACCAGGAGTGGCCCAGCTGACCTTTAGCAGGCTGTAAACTGATCCCTTTTCCCACTTTTCTCTTGGAGCCAGAGAGCTGAGGGAGCCAAGGATGACCCAATCCCAGAAAAACTAAACCTGACCTGTTGATAAGGAATTTCTGGGATGGGTGGGTGGGAATAAAGGACGGACATGAACCGGTGCTAAGCTCCAAAACTGGAACAAAAGCACAAAAAAAAAAAGAGGGAAAAATCCGCCTGGAGGAGCCACAGGGAAAGGAGTGGGATCCAACATCCATAAAAATGTGGTTTTCCAGGGGAGGCAGCTAAATATAAAAACCCTACGGAGAACTATAAATTCCTAATAAATGGGATTGGACTACTGGAGGAAAATCAGGCTCGGGAAAAGAGCAGGAAAGCTGGGAATGAGCTGAGACCAGGACACAGATCTTTTGGGATGTGGATTTTGGGTTATTCCAGAGCTGGATTTGGGCTCTGGATTGGGATTTGGGGAATGCTGTGGGAATTGAAGGTGTCCCCGTGGCTCTTGGAGGGAATCCCACAGATCCCAAGGGATAACCAGGAGTAATTTGCCTCAGAGGGACATGAACCCGCTGGAAGCTGGAATTCCGCTGGGACCTGGGAATAAGGATTTAGGACCAGTTCCAAATGGATTTCCCTACTGTTCCCAGTCCAGCTGGGCTGGGCAATGAATCATGGGATCCCATGGAATCCAGCTTGGGATCCTTTGTGCTCCTCTGGTTCTCCCAGTGATCCTGAAATTGGGATTAAAGGAATTTATCAGCACGACAGACAGAGAACATCCCAAATCCCAGGTTTTTCCATGCCCTGAATGAATTTCAGATCCTGAATGAATTCCAGATCCTGAATGAATTCCAGATCCATAATTCCTGCAGCCTCTTTATTTTTCCCTTTTTTAAATTATTTGGGCTGTTTTCCAGAGGTGGGAAGGATTATTTTCCTTTAAGGAGAGCACAGGTTGAATCCCACAATCCTGGAATTGTTTGGGTTGGAAAGGACCCTAAAGATCATCCCATCCCATGGGCACGGACACTTCCCGTTATCCCAGGTTGCCCCAACATGGCTTTGGACATTTCCAGTAAAATTTCCCAAAATTAGGGTGGAAAATCCTCTTTCCAGAGGGGTTGGAGACTCCAGGGAAGATTGACGTGGAAAAATGAGCTGGAATCAGAGGGATCTTCACTTTAGGTGACACCTTTGGAATCCAGGCACCTTTGGAATCCTGGATTGAATTCCCAGAATTGGGAATGACGATGGCAGGAGGGAGGATGGGATCTCTCCATTGTTTTCCTTCCAAAGGCCAAAGCCAAGGAAAACAGAGCAGGGAATACCCACGGGAATTGCAGGAATACCCATGGAAATTTCAGCAATATCCCTGGAAATTGCAGGAATATCCACTGGAAAGGCTGCGGTGAAGGAGAGAGGGCAGCCGAGGAGCCCAGGAGAGCCTCATCCCACTGCTGGAAAAGCACCTCCAGGAAAACCCTTTCCAAAACAGGAGACACAGGGTTTTTGGGATTGTAATGATGAGATCCTGAACTTCCGGATGCTCGGAGCGCATCCCACATTCCCAGAGCATTCCGGGTCTGACCTGACTTCTGGGATGGGAGTTTGAACTTCTCCAAATCTTTCCCGGCTCAGTTTGTTTTTGGAGAACTCCGGTTCCTGCCAGGGATCCCTGTCCTTCCTGGTTGTGTGGGAATGCTGGGATTTACTTGGGAGGAAATCCCATGGATTTGAAATCTGGTTTTGTTCCCAAGTTTGGGAACACCCAAAGAAACTCAGAATGTCAGGAAAATCACAACCAAATTTATCTGTTCCTTTAAAAACGGAGCCGTTTCATCTGGGATTTGACGGGAATATTTTCCAAGCTGGAAAACAGAAGTTCACACCCCATGGAAGAGGTGTCCTTCCCTAAATCCCTTCCCAAAATCCCTTCTCAAAATCCCCAAATCCCTAAATCCCTAAATCCGTAAATCCCTTCCCTTCTCTTCCCTTCTCTTCCCTTCCCTTCCCTTCCC
>VZTJ01001959.1:187442-199629 GCA_013397795.1 Orthonyx spaldingii
TTTTTTTTAAATTCCCAAGGAGAGGTGAAGTCTGGTCAGTTTTCCCAAGGTTCTTCTTGATGTTTTCCATTGATTTTGAGGCCAGATGGGCAAGAATTCCAATGGCATCCTGGCCTGTATCCAAAATAGATTGGAAGCAGGGTCAGGGAATGATTATCCCTCTGTGCTGGTATTGCTGGGACACTCCAAATCCTGGGAATCCTGCATTTGGTTCTGTGCTCCTCATGGAAAGAAGGACACGGAGCGGCTGGGGCGTGTCCAGGGCAGGGAACGGAGCTGGGAAGGGGCTGGAGAATTCCTGAGGGAGCTGGGAAAGGGGCTCAGCCTGGAGAAAAGGAGAATCCACAGGGATCTTTTCCCTCTCTGAAATTCCCTGACAGGAGGGGGCAGCCAGGGGGGATTTGGGATCGCATCCCAGGGAATAACAGGAAAAGAGGGAACGGCCTCAGGCTGTGCTGGGGAGGCTCAGGCTGGACATCAGCAGGAATTTCCTCATGGAAAGGGTGGTCAGGCCTTGGAAGTGCCCTGGGAGGTTTGGACTCCCCATCCCTGGGGGTGTCCAAGGAATTCCGGGATGTGGCACTCGGTGCCGAGGTGGGGATCGGGCACAGCTTGGACTCGATGACCTTGGAGGGCTTTTCCAACCTCAATAATCCCAGGATTCTGTGCTTGTAACCCTGCTGGGGAAGGATGGAAGAAGATCCAAGAAAAGTTTTATTTCCTTTTTTTTTTTTTCTTTTTTCCTTTAGGAGATCATGAAAAAGGAAGGAAAAGGGAAAAAACCATGGAGCAGGAATGGAGCTGGGGACAGACATGGCCTGGGAAGGAGGGACAAAAGCCATTCCTCTGAAATCCTGGAATCTCATCCTGCATGTCATGTCCTGAAGAGGCTCCCGCTGTTTATTCCCAGCCTGGTATCCATACATTTGAATCCTGGATTTCCAGGAGCTGTGCTGGCCCATTCCCAACACATTTGAGGAAAAGGGATGCACAGAGGAGCCTGTAATCCCAGATTTCCCAGGTTTTCCTTTTCACCCTCCGGGATACTGGTTGGGAAAAGGACTCCTGTTTCCTCTGGATTTTGGGATGAATAATTCCATAGTCATGTGTCACCTTCAGAATCCGAACTGGATAATCCTGGTGCCAAAAACGGGAGAAGTTTGGGTTTATTCCAGGTTTGGGGTTTTTTTCACCAAAACCTCTCAAACCCCAGGGTTTTCAACAACAATGAAGTATTTTCAGGAAAAGTTTGAATTTTTACATTTAATGATATTTAAAAGGAAGATTTTTCCCATATCCTCAAAACCCCGATCCAAAGAATATTTTTAGGATGTGTCCACCTAAGATCCTTAAATGCCAATAAAACCAGAGAGGAGTCTCTCCACAAAATAAAATCTCCCCATAAAAACGAAGGATTTCGCTTCCTCTGGGCTTTGACAAGTTTGGATTTTCCTTTTAAAAAAAACCACAAAATCCATAAAATGTTCGGAAGTTTTTTTTCCTGGAGAGAAGGAGGAATCCTTTAAAATTGCTTCCCTTGGGATGTGCCTCCCTGTCCGTAGGCCGAGGCCTTTGCATTCAGGTTTGATGTCTTTCCAAAATTCCAGATAAACAAAGGCAGGGATAAAACGCCGGGATACGGTCACCCCCGTCTCCCGGGGATCAGGGATGAGGCCTTTAATTGCCAATTAACGGGGCTGGAAATCAAAAAGTGGGATGGGGATAAATAAAATTAAAATGGAAATAAACACAGGCCCTTGGAATGACAGCAGGGCTTGGAGGAATCCCAGGAATTAAATCTCGGAAACGGAATTTGTGAAGCGGCTCCCGCGGAACAGCGAAGGTGGGAAAGGTGGGATGTTCCTGTTTCTGTCCGCGGTTCCTCTCTCCATGGAGGGAAATCCTTAAAAACGCCCAGAGCTTTGGGATCCAACAGCTCCAGGGGGTTATCCCTGGATTTTCCCCATGGGAAGAGGCCCAGCTGCATTCCCAGGATTCTCTCCATGCTGATGTTTATCCTTGGATTGGCCCCTCCATCCCAACTTTCCTCCTTGTAAGGAATTCACTCCCAAGCCCCTCCCGGATGCTGCAAAACGCTCTCGTGGTTCAGTGGATACATCCGGAAAAAGCAGCAATTCCTTGGAATTCCTTGGAATGTTTGCCGGAAAGATCCATCAGAGATGTTCTGAAGTTGGGTTTGGAGCTGGAGGAGGGAGGATGGATCCCTGGATTTCACCCTGGGCCACGGAAATCTGGGATTGAGGGACGATTCCCAAGGAATCTCTGAAGATTTCAATCCCAGAAAAACCAATTTTGTCCGTGCTCCTTGGAGATTTCCGTGAGGAAAAATTCCCTCAGGGAGTCACAGCTGCACTGGGACGCCTTTGGGAATCCAAAAGGATTAAAAACCTGGGGAATACTCAGCCAGAAGGTGCTTCCAAAGCATCTTCCCAGGAAATGCAGCCGGAGCAGCTCGGGCTGGATCCCTGAGGCTCCGTTCTTCCCTGAGCCCCCGGGACAGTCGGGATGGAGATCCCAACGGGAATCCGGCTTTTCCAAAGGCACAGACCCAGCGGGAAGGAGCTGCTTTAGCCCTGGATTAATCCAATCTTTCCCTGGAATCTCTTTAATTCCAAGCCCTCCAGGGAAGCGACAAGGATCCAAGGGATGGCTCCGGGTCATTTTTCCATCGGAATCACCCACATCCCTTTTCCTTGCATCCCATCCTCGCTCTCTTCCCGCATGTTTTGGGTGCTAAAGGAATCAGCCAAAGATAAAGCAAATCCCTGGACTCGGCGCTGAGGGGATTTTTCCTTTCCTTGGGTTCTTCTGGAGGCGCGTTCCGCATGGATCTCTCTCCCAAATCCCGTTGGAATTGCCTGCCTATGGAATGCGGGCCATTGCTGCCCTCTGCTGCGGGGAGCCAGAAATTCCCGGCCCCAACCCCCGACCCTGGGGGAGAATCCAGGGGTGTTCCCGCCCCTTCTCCAGGATTTCGGGGCTCCTCTCGGAAGATCTGCAGCGCACGGAGCATCTCAGGAGGTTTGTGTTGGGATAAGGGTAAGGAAAACCCTTGGAATTAAATTTTTTAATCCTTTTGGAATTAAATTTTTTAATCCTTTTGGATTCCCAAAGGCGTCCCAGTGCAGCTGTGACTCCCTGAGGGAATTTTTCCTCATGGAAATCTCCAAGGAGCATGGACAAAATTGGTTTTTTGGCATTGAAATCTTCAGAGATTCCTTGGGAATGGTCCATCAATCCCAAATTTCCGTGGCCCGGGGTGGAATCCAGGGATCCACCCTCCCTCCTCCACCTCCAAACCCAACCTCAGAGCATCCCTGATGAGCCTTCCCACAAAATATTCCAAGAAATTGCTGTTTTTTCCGGATATTTCCACTAAACCACTGAAGCATTTTGCAAGAGCTCAGGAGATAATTAATCACAATTAATCACAATTAATCATCACAATTAATTAATCACAGCGGTAACTCACAGTACGTGACAACTCACAGGGATCATCATTCCTGGAAAAAATATTCACGGAATTCAGAAGATGCCGTATTCCAGGTTTTCCTGGAATCCTCTGGATCACAGCCAGCAGCAGCTCAGCATCCCTTTTCCAGGGAATATTTCCAAGGATAAGAAGGGCACGATATCCCTGGGTGAGGTCAGAGGAGCAGGTCTGGGAATCACAGAGGCTCCGACCAGGAAGAATTCCCAGAGGAAAAGAAAACCAGGATCAGGATAACCCAAACCAAACCTGCAGTGTTGGAGCTGAGGCGCTCCCACTCCTCGGGATCATCCAGAAAAGGGATCATCCCATGGAGTTCATTTATCCACGGATTTATTTCATTGCTTTAAGGAGCTTTTCCATTCAACTCCAGGCCTGGAAAGGATCCAGATGGAATCTGTGGAAAAGTTTGGGATTGTAACAAACAAACTCCTTGGAGAAGCTGCTCCAAAGTTCTGGACACCGATGTGGATCCAAACTGGGAAGAATCCAACTGGATCTTTGGCTGTGCCTCAGTTTCCCTCTCTCTGAGGGATGGATTTGGAATTAAAGCCCAATCCTGGGCTTGCCTGGGCCTGGCTTAAGAGTTTTCCCATTCAACTCCAGGCCTGGAAAGGATCCAGATGGAATCTGTGGAAAAGTTTGGGATTGTAACAAACAAACTCCTTGGAGAAGCTGCTCCAAAGTTCTGGACACCGATGTGGATCCAAACTGGGAAGAATGCTTGGCCGTGCCTCAGTTTCCCTCTCTCTGAGGGACGGATTTGGAGCTAAGGCCCAGTCCTGGGCTTGCCTGGGCCCGGCTTTAGAGCTGGGCTTTGCTGTCTCCAGATCCAGGATTTACACCTGGAGCAAATCCTGAATGTTCTTCCCGCAGGGTGGGATGGGGGAACCACCCAAAATCCCTTTATCCGTGGGAATTCACATCCCGAACCTTTATCCACCCCTGGGACGTGGTCACTGCTCCCTGCAAACAGCCTGGGAAAGCTTGAATCCAAGCATTTCCTTCCCTGAATTCCGAGCTTTAATGGATCTGTAGCACTTTTGGAGGAAACGGGGAAAAGATGCGGCTCCTGCAGGAAAAAAGGGAACTCCAAGGAAAATATTTTCCAGCATGAATGTCGGAGGAGGAGAAAGGAAGGAGGGAACTCCGTGGGATTTTCAGTTGCTTCCAGAGGAAAATTTCCCTTTTTTTCAATCCAAACGCACAAAAGGAATGTTTTTTTCCTGGGAATTTCCTGGGAATCCGAGCCCAAAGCTCGGTTAATGAATGGAAATTAATTGGCTTTGGTGGAAGTGGGAGGTCGGGATGGTTGGAATGTTCTGTCCAGCCCATCTTGGATCATCCCGAGTTATCCCAGCTCCTGGAAGAGAGACAAAATCCAGGAAAAGCCCTTTTCCAGAGAAATGTGAGGAGCAGGGATTGGTTTACCAAAAGTTTGGAAGAAACTTTTCCACCTTTGCAGCCTCTTCCGGGGTCAAATCCCAGATAAAAAGCCATTCCCTTTGCTTTTCCCACAAATTCCCACCCCTGCCGGTGCCCTGGGCATCCCATTCCTGGCTGGATTTTGGGGAAAGCTGGAAAGAACAACCCAAATTTCCCTTTGGCTCTTTGTGTCCTATAAACAACGGATTTTCCAAGCTGGAAAAGATCCCAGGAGAAACGTTTTCCCTCTTGGATGCTGCTCCCAGGGGAGGGGAACATTCCAGAGGGGGGTTGGATCTTAGGGAGAGGCCTCAGCCGGGTTTTTCCAACATTTCCCTTCTCCCCGGAGCAAATCCATGAAAAAGATGGAAAGGGAAAGGATTCCTTCCGCTGCTCCCGGGATTGTTTGGGAAGGAATTCCCGGGGGCCTCCGGCGGGGCAGCGGGAATTGTTTGCTCTCCAAACAGCTCCACTTGGATGGCAGGGAAGGGTTGGGATCGGGAATTCCGTGAGGAAAAATCCCTTTGGAAGGAAAACCCAGAGGGAGCTGCTCCTCATTCCCAAGGTGGGGAAGGATCCGGCTGCTCTGCTCTTCCCAGCTGTCCCGACGTTGGGCTCGGATATTCCAGGGCTTTTCCAGCCTAAAGGATTCCATGATTCCCGCTCCCTGCTCCTGCTTTCTTCCCTGTGCCCTTTTCCCAATTTTTTTTTTGGAGAAATTCCTGTTTGGAAACTTCAAATCTCCCCCAAACTGGTTCTTCCCAATTTTTTACTGTTCACAATTCCCAAATCAATTATTCCCTCCTTTTCTCCTGTCCGCAATTCCCAAGCCGGCTTCTCCCACTTTTTTCTTGTCACAATTCCCAAACCAGCTGCTCCCTCTGTTTTCCTGGCCCCAATTCCCAAACTGGCTGCTCCCCCTTTTTCCTGTCACAATTCCCAAATCAGTTATTCCCCTTTTTTCCTGTCACAATTCCCAAATCAGCTTCTCCCACTTTTTTTCCTGCCCACAATTCCCAAACCAGTGTCTGTCCCTTTTCTCTGTCACAATTCCCAAATCAGTTATTCCCACTTTTTCCCTGTTGCAATTCCCAAACCAGCTGCTCCCCCTTTTCCCTGTCACAATTCCCTTTCTTCCTTCCCATCTTCCCTTTAAATTTCCTCCCTCTCCTTTTCTTTCCCTTTCCACACCTCCCAATTTATTTTCCGGAGTCTCCTCTCCCCCTTTCCACCTTTCCCTTCCCTTCCCATCTTCTCCCTCTTTAAATTCCTTCCCTCTCACTTTTCCCTCCCTTTCCACACCTCCCAGATTTTGTTTCGCTTTCTCCCTGGGTCTCCTTTCCCTCCCTCCTGCCTTTCCCTTCCTTTTCCCTCTCTCCTTCTGCTCCGGCTCCGCTGTGGATGGGAATGTTCAGCCCTTGGCTTCTTCCCAACAGCAAAAAAAGGGGAAAAAAAAATTCCTTTCTTGCCAAAACTCTTCCTTTTTTTCCCAGGATCAGCTGCACCCCCAGCACAGAAGAAGAGGGAGTGAGAACTTCCCAGATTTATTCCCTGCTCCGGGATCAGCTGGGCTGGAATTCAGCTGCTTCATCACCTGGGGATGGGGCTGAGTTATTTCCATGGAATCCCAGCTGCTCTTCCCTGGCTTGGATCCTCCTCTCCGGGTCTGGCTGGCAGCTCCTTCCTTCCCACACTTCTGGGCACACGGAGCTGGTTTTCCTCCAAAAAAGCTTTTCTTGGGATTCGCCTTCACCCGGTTGGTGCGGAGCTCCGGAGCCGCTGCGGTTCTGGTGCTCCCAAGTGGCTCCAAAAGTTCAAAGCGATTCCAAATCCCGGGAAAAGGTTGGCTTGGCTTTAAACCCACTCCAGAAATGTTTGTGGGGAAACATCCCTCAAACTGCTCCGGGCTCTTCTGGCACTGCTCACCACGGAGAAGGAAATCATGGAATCATGGAATGCCTTGGGTGGGAAAGGGCCTTAAACTCATCCCATTCCACGGGCAGGGACAATTCCCACAATCCCAGGTGGATCCAAATCCATCCAGCCTGGCCTTGGACACTGCCAGGGATCCAGGGGCAGCCACAGCTGCTCTGGGAATTCCAGCCCAGCCCCTCCCCACCCTCCCAGACACAAATTCCTTCCCAACATCCCAGCCCTGGAAATCTCCCCTTTCCCAGTGGGAAGCCATTCCCTGGGTCCTGTCCCTCCATCCCATATAAAAATCCCTCTCCCTCCTTTTCCTGCCCCTCCTCAGGTCCTGGAAGGGCTCAGTCAGGTCCTGGCTCAGGTCTGGCTCTTGGTTATGATTTTTTTGGAACCAGGGAAGAAAATTCCAACTCCAAAACAGCTCCTCCATTTCCCCTTCCCTCTGTCTCCCTCTCCGTGTCCTCCTTATCCTTTCCTCCCATATTTTTTCAGGAATTGTCTGGATTTTTTAATCTTTCCGTTTTTCCAACCAATTCCTTTCCCGCGTTTCTCCACCTGCTCCGTGTTTTCCACATCACTCGGACACATCCTGCCGGAGATAAGGGGCTGTCCAGAGCTCGAGGAATCCCAGGATTTCTCACCAGCTCATTCCATTTAATCCCAGGGGTTTGCTTTGTTTTCCTAAGGAATTAACTCCCCAAAGCAGCGGGATATCTCCGCTCCTTTGGTGGATTTCCAGCCTCACATCTGGGTGGAAAAGTGGGAAAAAGGGGGAGCTGAGGGGCGGAGTTGGATCCATGGATTGTTGGTTTTTAGGGATCCAAGCTCCTGGCTCTCAGCTCTGCCCTCCCAATCCATGAGATTATTTCCTCTCGGGTTTCTCTCCAGTCATGAGTCACCTTTTGGATAAATCCACCTTTGGTGAACTTTTCCCCTCTAAAAGAGAATCCTGGAGCTGGAAAACGCTGGGAATCTCATTCCTGGCTTATTTTCCTCACAAACCAGCAGATTCCCAGTGGATTTTGGAATGCTGGAGGATGGTTTGGTTCCGGAGCTGCTGTGAGCCAAAATCCCGGATTTGGATCATCCTCTCCAAGGCTGTTTTCCCTTGGACAACTCCATGGTGGCACCAAATGGGATAAAATCCATCATTTGGGATGCGACTGAAATTCCAAAAGGCTTTTCCCAGCCCATGGAAGCCACCAAAAAAATGAATTTTTGGGCTGGAGTTGATTTTCCTCCAGGGAGCTGGAACGGGGCAGTGTTCGGGATTCGGGATGGGTTTGTGTCGGGAACGCCGGGATGGTTCAGTTATTTCTGGGAAGAGCTTCCACAAATCCACAGGGTTTCCTTCTCCCCATCCCAGTGGGGAGCCTGGGATGCAGCAGGAGTTGGGAAGGGCCGCAGCCGTGAGCGCAGTACGGGAATTCCGGGATATAGGACACCGTCCTCAGCGGATAAAACCGGGAGATTTCCTCTGGATTCTCTCCAGCAGCTCCACGTCTTCCTGAAACTGGGATCCGGGAGCTGGAGCAGCTCTGCAGGTGGGGTCTCACCTGACAGAATTCCCACTTTTCCTGCTTCCCAAACTGCGGGATCAGCCCAGGGCATCGGGAGGGGGCTGGGCTGGGCCATTCCAACCTCGTCCACAACATCCCAAATCCTTCCCTGCTGCTTCCCGGTGATGTTGGGGCCTTGGAATTCTGGGGGGGAAAATTGTTATTCCTTGCAAATATTCCAAAGATTCCTATTTCTCCTCTGTGTCCGTCTGATTTTTGGAGATGCCAATGGACAATAGAACATTCCCTGGGCAGGAAATGCTCCAATGACAATTTTGGAATAAACTGGGCACCGGCAGCAGGGCTGGAGGAGTCACCTTCCCGGGGATGCCGCCTTGGAAATGATCCCTGTCCCAATCCATCCCTGTCCCCGTCCATCCCTGTCCCAGTCCATCCGTCTCCCAATCCATCCCTCTCCCAGTCCATCCCTGTCCCAATCCATCCTTGTCCCAGTCCATCGCTGTCCCAATCCATCCCTCTCCCAGTCCATCCCTGTCCCAATCCATCCTTGTCCCAGTCCATCGCTGTCCCAATCCATCCCTCTCCCAGTCCATCCCTGTCCCAATCCATCCTTGTCCCAGTCCATCGCTGTCCCAATCCATCCCTCTCCCAGTCCATCCCTGTCCCAATCCATCCTTGTCCCAGTCCATCGCTGTCCCAATCCATCCCTCTCCCAGTCCATCCCTGTCCCAATCCATCCTTGTCCCAGTCCATCGCTGTCCCAATCCATCCCTCTCCCAGTCCATCCCTGTCCCAATCCATCCTTGTCCCAGTCCATCGCTGTCCCAATCCATCCCTCTCCCAGTCCATCCCTGTCCCAATCCATCCTTGTCCCAGTCCATCGCTGTCCCAATCCATCCCTCTCCCAGTCCATCCCTGTCCCAATCCATCCTTGTCCCAGTCCATCGCTGTCCCAATCCATCCCTCTCCCAGTCCATCCCTGTCCCAATCCATCCTTGTCCCAGTCCATCGCTGTCCCAATCCATCCCTCTCCCAGTCCATCCCTGTCCCAATCCATCCTTGTCCCAGTCCATCGCTGTCCCAATCCATCCCTCTCCCAGTCCATCCCTGTCCCAATCCATCCTTGTCCCAGTCCATCGCTGTCCCAATCCATCCCTCTCCCAGTCCATCCCTGTCCCAATCCATCCTTGTCCCAGTCCATCGCTGTCCCAATCCATCCCTCTCCCAGTCCATCCCTGTCCCAATCCATCCTTGTCCCAGTCCATCGCTGTCCCAATCCATCCCTCTCCCAGTCCATCCCTGTCCCAATCCATCCTTGTCCCAGTCCATCGCTGTCCCAATCCATCCCTCTCCCAGTCCATCCCTGTCCCAATCCATCCTTGTCCCAGTCCATCGCTGTCCCAATCCATCCCTCTCCCAGTCCATCCCTGTCCCAATCCATCCTTGTCCCAGTCCATCGCTGTCCCAATCCATCCCTCTCCCAGTCCATCCCTGTCCCAATCCATCCTTGTCCCAGTCCATCGCTGTCCCAATCCATCCCTCTCCCAGTCCATCCCTGTCCCAATCCATCCTTGTCCCAGTCCATCGCTGTCCCAATCCATCCCTCTCCCAGTCCATCCCTGTCCCAATCCATCCTTGTCCCAGTCCATCGCTGTCCCAATCCATCCCTCTCCCAGTCCATCCCTGTCCCAATCCATCCTTGTCCCAGTCCATCGCTGTCCCAATCCATCCCTCTCCCAGTCCATCCCTGTCCCAATCCATCCTTGTCCCAGTCCATCGCTGTCCCAATCCATCCCTCTCCCAGTCCATCCCTGTCCCAATCCATCCTTGTCCCAGTCCATCGCTGTCCCAATCCATCCCTCTCCCAGTCCATCCCTGTCCCAATCCATCCTTGTCCCAGTCCATCGCTGTCCCAATCCATCCCTCTCCCAGTCCATCCCTGTCCCAATCCATCCTTGTCCCAGTCCATCGCTGTCCCAATCCATCCCTCTCCCAGTCCATCCCTGTCCCAATCCATCCTTGTCCCAGTCCATCGCTGTCCCAATCCATCCCTCTCCCAGTCCATCCCTGTCCCAATCCATCCCTCTCCCAATCCATCCCCGTCCCAGTCCATCCCTGTTCCAACCCATGGATAGTCCAGAATTCCAAACATCACAATTCCGATCTGAGTCCCCTTCCCAGCTCCATCTTGAATTCTCTGTTCATTTTTCCTTTTTCCAACATTCCCTAAAAATAACACATGGCATCATCCTCTGTCCTCATCCCGGAAAATTCCCCTGGGACTGGGGATCTCCTCCAATCCGTCCTGGCAGCTCAAACCCATGGAATGACCCGGCTGTCACATCCCATTAAATTTCATTAAACCCGGAATCCGATATCTTTGATCTCGGCTCGCCCGGAACTGTCCGACATAATCCCACAAATTCCTTCAGAAGCACGGCCAGGGCGATGCCCTGGATGTTTTCCTGAGGAGTTTAGACAGCCGAGGGCCGGAGAAATCCCAGGAATTAGAGATGAGGGAAGGATTTGTTGTTCTAACGTTGCTTTGGACGTGGAGGGGCCCATCCCAAATCCTGGCCGAGCTCCGAGCGGGATTTGGGGGCTCCGAGCCCCGGGATCAGGGAGCGGAGCAGGGAAGCTCCTTCTCTTCCATGAATTTGGGACGTGGAGGATGGAATTCTGTGCAATCCATGAATTTAAATGGGATGTTGGGAAGGAATTTCTGGCTGGGAGGGTGGAGAGGGGCTGGGCTGGAATTCCCAGAGAAGCTGTGGCTGCCCCTGGATCCCTGGCAGTGTCCAAGGCCAGGCTGGATCCACCTGGGATAGTGGGAGGCCCATGGATGGAGTGGGAATGGGAATGGGAGTGGGAATGGGAATGGGAATGGGAATGGGAATGGGAATGGGAATGGGAGTCGGAATGGGAGTGGGAATGGGAATGGGAATGGGAATGGGAGTGGGAATGGGAATGGGAATGGGAATGGGACTGGGAATGGGAATGGGAATGGGAGTGGGAATGGGAATGGGAATGGGAATGGGAATGGGAGTGGGACTGGGATGGGGTCTGAGGCCGTGATTTGCAGGGAAGCCTCAAACGGAGCCCTCCCAGCTCCAACCAAGGACAAGTTCATGGAATCCATCCCTTCATTTTCCTGGTTTTTTTCCTTAAGGAAACAATTCTGGGAGTTTAGGAGGAATTTCTCCTCCTGGAAAGAAAAGAAAATCAGCAGAAATGGGGCCCTGAAAATCCCAGGAAAACACGAGGGCTTTGCCGCAATGTTTTCCAAGCGTTTTATGAGGAGCAGAGGCCAAACCCCAACAGATTTCCTGGAGCCGGAGCAAACGTCCATCGGTGGAATGGGATATTCCCAGAGCTCCTGGAAGGGAATATTAAATTATTGCCAGTTAATATTATTAGTAGCTATTCCAGGTGGAAATGTTTTATTCAATTAATATTAATATTGGCATTATTAATAGTAATAATAATAGGAATATTATCAATAGTTCTATTATTGCTGTTATTACTGGCATTATTTATATTTATTTTAATTAATATTAATTATTAATTATTAATTGTTGTTAAGTTATATTATTAGAATTATTATTGGAATTATTAGAACTGTTATTAAAATTATTAGAATTATATTAGATTATTAGAATTATTATTAGAATTAGTGTTAGACTTATGAAAATTATTATCACAATCATTGGAATTATTATTATTATAATTATTAGTATTATTGTTATAATTATTATTTTAATAATAATAATAGTATTTGAATTTTTACTAGAATTATATTAGAATT
>VZTJ01001966.1:0-26190 GCA_013397795.1 Orthonyx spaldingii
CTCGCGCTGCTGCATTCTCTGGACCGTGGCCATATCAATCTGTGGATCTTGTGTCTGCCCAGGCAGGATGGCCAGTACAGCCAGGAGAAGGGTGATTGCCACAGCCATGGCCTGGAGGGGATGGGAGAAAGGTTTATCCAGCAGGTCAGGGTGAAGGCTTGAAGGGACCACAGTCCCTGGCTGGAGACAGCACAGGGCCCATCCTGCCCAAGCCACCCTGGTGGTCATCCCCTGCCTGGGCCGTGCCCCATGAAAATGCAAACACACCCGAGCAGAGCCTCCCAAGGCCCCATCCCTGCCATGCTGGAGCATTCCATGGAGCCAGGGGCACCTGGCACATCCCCAAAGCCTCTCTGGCATCATTGGGAGCACTGACCCCTTCTGCCCCCCCAGCCCAGGCAGTGGCACCGTGCCCCGCCCTGAGGGGCTCAGCCCTCACTCAGAGTTAGAAACCTCCCTGGGCATCTGTCCCATTCCATCCCAGCCTTCCCATGTGCACTCACCAGTTGCCGAAGTCCAGCTGCAGGGGGATTGTCTGGTGTTGTCCCTGGGGATGGCTCCCACTGTCACCTGTTCCTGTGATGTCACAGCCACCAGAGCCACCCCACCTGGCTGACAAGCCCCAGACTTCAACCCTACCCCCTGCTCAGTGGGTTCTGGGCATCACCTCACCAAGCCCAAAGCCACTGCAGGAGATCCCAGGGGGTCTCTTTGCAAAGAAGGGACAGGCCCAAAAGCCACCACAGAGAGCCCCAAGCCCCTCTGTCCCCAGCCCCAAGGGCAGAACCTTGCCCTGCTCTGAAGGGCTCAGGCCTCACTCAGGGTTAGAAACCCCCTGGACATCTGTCCAGTCCCCCTGCACCCCAGCCTGCCCTGTGCATGTGCACACACAAAACACCCAGGGCCAGCTGCAGTGGGGCTGCCTGCTGTTGTCCTTAGGGACAGCTCCCAGTGCCACCTGTTCTCTGTGATGTCACAGCCACCAGAGCCTCATCACTCGGCTGAGAAGCTCCAGACCCCATCCCCAGCCCTGCTCAGTGGGATCTGGGCATCACCATTCCAAGTACAAAGCCACCCAGCAGGAGGGAGCTCTCAAGGGATCTGTTGACAAAGTGGGCAGNCAGCCCTGCTCAGTGGGATCTGGGCATCACCATTCCAAGTACAAAGCCACCCAGCAGGAGGGAGCTCTCAAGGGATCTGTTGACAAAGTGGGCAGTCCAGGCCACCCTGATGGCCATCCCCTGGCTGGGCTGTGCCCCATGAAAGGACAAGAGACACCTGAGCAGAACCTCCCAAGATCCCATCCCTGCCATGCAACAGTGTCCCATAAACCCCTGGGCACCCAGCGCATCCCCAAAGCCTCTCTGGGCACCTGACACCCCTGGGAGCCCTGAGCCCTTCTGTCCCCAGCCCCAAGGGTGGCCCTGGCACTGACTGACTGACCCTGGGATGCACTGACTGACAGACCCTGGCACTGACTGACAGACCCTGGGCACCAGGGAAACACACGGTCCATGATCCCAAACCAGTGGACAGAGCTGTGGCCTTTGAACAGATGGTTGTCCTCCTTAAAGAAACATCACTTGTAAGACAAAGCTCTTTCTCTGAACCATATCTGTAAAATGCTGACCTTTGCAGTGGTTAGGTCAGTTATTTCAATGGATTCTATAAATCCAGTTGGGTTCATACACAAGTCGGATTTGGATTTACTCAACTCTGAAAACACTGCAGGCAGTTCTAGAGAGGATTTCTGGGCACAATATCATGTCCCTGAAGAATTTCAGTTCCCAGTGCAGGTTTCTAGACACCTCAAAAGCTTTCCTCAGCCTTGCTGCACATGTGCCAGTACTGACAGGGCTGCTGTGTTTCTGTCACTCACCATGTGCAGAACTGTGCATCCCATGGGCCTCCTGTCCCAAACCTTCTCCAGGCAGCAAGAGGAAGAGGGATGGATGCATGTCCTGTGTTCAGTCTCTTTTGTCGAGGTGGTGAGAACCTGAGGACCCAAGTGGAGGGAACACAGAATCCTACAAACATTTCGTTTCAAAAAGACCCTGGAGATCAAGTCCAGCTGTTAATCCAGCATTTCCAAGGCCACCACTAAACCTTGTTCCTAAGTGGCACATCTGAGTGTCCTTTAAATCCCTCCAGGGATGGCCACCCCACCACTGCCCAGGGCAGCCTGTTCCAACTCCTGCCCACCTTTTGGTGAAGAAATATTTCCTAACCACACCTGGTTTGTCCATGAAAATGGAGATCTGTGTCTACAGCAATTAATTCTGTCAATAAAATTGTTGTCTCTGCAAAGGATTGTAGAGAGGACAGTGGATGCAAAGGACAGAGTATGCAAAATTATGGGAGATATTTTGAGTCATTGCTCATCCTGATTATAAGAAGCACTGGAGTTTAAAGCAAGCCAGTAATTTTCACAATTAAGTGTGGGTTGTGATATGAAATTTCTTTCTCTTAAATGAGGTTGCCTTGTTGGTTTCACATGTCCTTGCAAGTGATATTAAGTTCCAGATTACATCAGCAAGGTAAGTATGGAACCTTTCTGCATGTGGCATTATCAGTTAGTGGAAAAATTATAAAAATCCTGCACAAAACTTTCCAAATTTTAGAGTTACAGGAAAAATAATACTCTTCCCTATCTCTGTCACCTCATTTTGACAGACTGCAAATATAAGACAAACTTAATTCGTAGCACATAGATCTGTATATCTCCTTCAAAGCACAACACTTCCTCTTCTAACCCCAAACAACACCACTTTAGCATCCAGGGTTCAAATTGTGGTTTAAATCACTCACACATTAAGTAAAATGCCTGACAGGCACTGCGTGCAGCTGTACCCATCTCTATGCATCACCTGAATTCCACAGAGCAGCTTCTTTGTGAGCGTGTGGCATTTCTGAGAGTGAGGAAAGGGCCTCATTACCTGTGTGCCATGGCTTTACTTCTTGTGAGTAAAGGCAGTAATACAGAACTAATTAGTAAATCAGAAATTTTATTCACTTCTTCATGCTACAGATACAATCTGTTCATAGAACCACAGAAGCACAGAATGGTTTGGGTTGAAAGGGACCTTAAAGATCATCCAGTTCCAACTCCCCGAGCATGGGCAGGGACATCTTCCACTATCCCAGGGTGCTCCAAGCCCCGTCCAACCTGGGCTTGGACACTTCCAGGGATCCAGGGGCAGCCACAGCTTCTCTGGGCACCCTGTGCCAGGGCCTCACCACCCTCACAAGGAAGAATTTCTTCACAACATCCAATCTAAATGTATCCTCCTCCAGTTTAAGCCATTGTTCAATACATTTACTAATATTTTGTCCTGTCTCAGCCAGAGCATCTCAGCTGAACGGGAATGCTCTGTGTGATGGGAGAGCAAGACTTGAATGGGCACCCACAGGAGTGGGGAAGGAAGCAGGATGTGTCTGCAGAAAGCATCAGTTGACTGTTCATGGAATACCATCCCAACTTCTGGTGTTCAATATTTAAAGGCATTTCTGAGAAATTGTATAAAGCTCTCTTGTGTCCTCTTCTGTGCCTCGTGGACAGAGCTCACACAAGTTCAGTCTACTCAACCTGCTCCAGGAAAAGGCAGGAAGATACTTTATGATTATCTGCCAGTACTTATGCAGGGAAAGACCCCTTTTACTAAACATTTCCAAAGAGGCATCACACAATCCAGCAGCTGGAAATGAAAATTGGGCTAAGCTGAGTGAACAGAAACCTGGACGAGTAGTGGGACTCTGCCTAAGGAGGCAGCAGGTGCCTCCACACCACAAAAAACCTGGCTTCTGATTTATAAATAAATCTGCTTCACATGCTTTTAACAGGCTCATGCAGGCATTCCTGCACAGCCAGCTTCACTACCTGCAAAAAAGGGGGTTCATATCTAATGAAAGAATCCAGAAAGCAAACCAACTTATCACAACCAGAGGCTTCCTGAGGACGAGCCTGAATCACCAGTGGGAATCACTGTCCCTTGTCCTGCATCTTGCTGTCAGAGGTACCTCAGTGCCTGTGAGAGCACAGACTCTTTCCTCACGAGAAAATGTTCCTGTTTGTAATAAGTTTGGTAAACAAGATAAGTTGTTCAGAGCTGCTTTGGGAACAGGCAGGCGAACGCCTGTGGCCAATCAGTCCCGGGGGGTGGATGGCTGTGGCCAATCCCATGAGGGCTCATTTTGTATATAAAAACTGCATTTAAATACATAATTCCCTTTTCTCGGCATTCTCATCTCGTGTGCCCCTTTGTTTCAATATCGGCTCAATAGCGACAAGTGCCTCAGTCTGTGCTTATCTCTTCCACATGGATGTGATAAGATCCAGCTCACCAAGTTTTTTATAGCTCCTTGTGCAGTCTCATTTTTGCTGCAGTAGGCTTTGGTGCTGCTTTTCCAGAGGCACAGTGTTCCAAAGGTCGATAAGATCACAAGTCACTGATTTCCTTACGGCATCCCTGGCTGGCTACTGGTGCTCAAGGCAATCCTGTCCCAGAGGAACTTATGCCAAAGGAAGGAGAAGAAGGAATTTCCACTGACATGTTATTCCAGTTGTGCAAGGATAATACCTGGAGAAAAACCCAGTGAAGCACCCTATTGTGGATATGGTAGAAACTATTCAGAATTTCCATGGCTTTATTAACAGGACTGGGGGAAACACAGAACCTCATTCCTGTAAAATCAAAGTCTAAAATTCTGATCTGATCTTCTGCCTTTTCTGCCTTTCAAGCTACCACCTTCCAGCTGAGAATACTGGAAAAAAATTGGATTATCAGAGTAATAAGAAAATAATGGCAGGAATGTGCAGTTTGCAGGTGTTGCATGGTCACTTAGGGAACCATAGCCTGTGGCATAATTTAGACCACATCCAAAGGCTGCAATGATCATTTCCTCAGTTCCAGAGGTTGGTCAAAACCTCATTTTGAAAATGAATGATTTCTGATTGGCTCCTTGTCAGCCTTCCACCTCTCTGCCTGTAAGAAGTGAAAGAAAGAAAAGGAAGAAATCCAGCCAAAAAACCACATCCCAGTTGGGTAGTGCACTTATGGATTGGAAAGCTAATTTTTTCAAAGAAATAATGGACTAAGAATTTTGTCAGGGAATATGACATTAGGGAGTTATTGTAGCAAAATGTTAATCACCTTATTTTTTTCCAGTAAAAATGGACTATAGTGGGATTAAATACACATTGAAAATATGTTAAAGAGTTAAAACATTATACTTTTTGTAGGATTTTTTCCATTAAAGGTAGAAAGAACTGCAGATAGAGAAGTAAGTGTTTGCACTAAGTATTATATATCACATTATTTAAATAACTACATATTCTGTGCATAGAAAGAGTTATTTAGCAGCACATATGTTAACATATGACTTTTTAAAATGCCAGCTATGAAGCTAATAACAAATAATAACATTAATAAAACAGCCCCAAGGAGCAACATTTACTTGGTACGTAAGCAAAACTATCAGGTTAAGAATATGCTGCTCCTTAGCATAAAATGTTTTGTTTTAATTTGAAGCAGGAGGTATCGTACCAGAGAATTAATTATTAGTGATATAAACCTTTACGAGTCTGTGCACACTTTTGCCAGGAGGTGCACCCAGTTTCTTCCTAAAAGACAGGGTTATAATCACCATGGGGGACATTACCTTATGGTAAATGTAATTCTTACCAGTCCCTTGAAGAGTCTTGTCCATGTGTGTGTTCATCTCGTGGAGAGCTGGTTCAGTGAGAGCCCTGGAGGGATGCAGGATTGTGCTGGGGAGGGCACAGGCTCATCTGCATGAGGAGCAGGAGTTGTGTTGAAGACAATCTCTCATCTTTGAAACAAACGAAAGATCATTTCCTCAATTCAGCACCTTCTTTCTCACTGTGGATTTGTAGAAGAAAGTGAAATATATATAAAAAAACCTATGTGAATATGGATATTTTTCCAGTGGAAGTTTCTGGAAATTCTAGAATGAGATTAAAACACATTTAACATGTCAGGACCTAAAATTAAATGAACAAACAAAAAGCCCATAAGTTTTAAACTCGTTCAGCCACTTGAATGCTGGAGCTTTAAAACCTTGACTGCCAGCAGTAACATGGAACAGGTTGTCCAGAAAATTTGTGGCAAATGTTCAGGTGTTGGATGGGGCTTGGAGCAACCTGGTCAGGTTTAAGGTGTCCATGCCCATGGCACGGGATGGAACTGGATGATATTTGAGGCCTCTTCCAACCTAGGTCATGCTATGATTCTGTGATCTTATTATTTCTTTTAATATATTAAAATATTCCGTTTCTGCTTTGCTTTTTCAAATAGTATTCATGGTTGAGTCTGAAATGAGCCACTTAAGTTGCAATTAAGGATAAGTAAAATCTGTTTGCATGTAAATACAAGAGGATTCTGCTTGTAACATTGGGCTGTGTACAGGAAACCAGGAAAGGTCTGGCCTAGTAACTGCTGGGTGTGCTAGAATTGTCAAAGGAGCACCAAACTCAGCTGATTCTCAGATGGTCTGTGGGCACTTTCAGGGATGAGAGCTTTAACAATTTAATAATTTTAATTTAATAAAAAATATGTAGCAAGTTTGATGGCAGAATGTAAGTAAATGGCAGATACATGGGAAATACATGATAGAAGGCAAACCAACTGTAAGATAATGCAAGATGCAATTGTAGGAGAAGTCAAATTCATTGGTACAGAAAGAACCACAATTCACTCTGGATTTCAGCTACCAAACAGCTGTATTTTATTAGGCTGTGTGACCAACAATACATCATCTCACACTTATTGCCAGTGTAGTAATGGATTCTGTGTAATGAACCAAACCCAGAGTGAAGTTGTGTGTTTCAGCAAAGCACAGGAAAAGAGCATCCAGAAGAGATGAAACAGTTCGGAGCAGATAATCATGAGAAACAGTTACATGAAACAACAGAAGTAAACTCCTGGAATGACATCTGTGGATATTCAGGGAGAGATATATCCAGGGAAACGGAAGACATTCCTGAGGATTTGTTTGTTACACCTTGCTTGTGATTGCAGTTCACAGAATCACACAACGGTTTGGGTTGGACGAAACCTTAAAGCTTTCCATGTTGCTCTTGGTGTCCCTGGCCACATTTAATTCCATCAGGGCTTTATCTTTCCTCCCCCAGTCCCTGGCTGCTCAATTTCTCTGTGCTCCTCCCAGCTGACTGCCATGAGGAGAAAGGTGAAGCAGTGGGGTATAAAATGCACGTAATTCCAACTGAATTGGGTAAGTGTGGCATTTAAAGAGAGAAGAAGATGCCGAACAAAGGCAGCATGTTAGCACAATTTAAAAAAAATGACACATATCATTTGTAAGGCAGACACTGGGATGGGAAAAGTTAAACATTTCCATATGAGCAGAACAGTTCCCACAGTCAGGCTTTTCTTACAGAACCTATCATTTTATCATTTTTTAATTAGGCTGGTTTAATTTATTCATGATTGTTATTAAATTTACAATACTTTCCAGTTCTTAAATAATTCCTGCATTTTATCCTGAGGCAAAATCTCTTTAGCCTCTGGCACTTAAACCCAAAACCTTCCCAGTCATCTGCATTAACGACACTATCTGACTTGAAACAAAAGAATAAATATCTGGTGCCACACAGGGCAGATATCCAGCTGTGTTATAATTTAATACTTCAGCCACTCATCTTGGGAATAGTTTGTGTCATTCATCAGTGTGAAAGCTTCACTTCGTGCTGCCGCTGGGGCATCTCTGTGTTACCCAATGATATCCAACTCAGGTGACATGCTCAGGGACCAGCTCCTTTTGCTCCTGCCCACTGACACAGGCTCTTCTACAGGGCAGGTCAAAGCAAAAGTCTGCTGCCTGTGCTTTGAACCATGCACCTAAAAAGCCTCTCTTTGTTCTGTGATCAGAGCAGAAGCCTTAAAGGTTGCAGCAAGTAATTCAGTAGGAGAGAGCCTTAAACGGGGTGACTAACATTTGTCACCACTCTTTTCCTTTTCTTTTTGCTTTCTACAGTACTGTTAATCTACATAAATCCATGGATTAGGACTGACTTGAGAATTAGCAACATGAATAAAACACATCATCCACACTGCATTTCTATTCTTTCTCCTCAGGAGAAATTGTGAGTTCACTGATGAGCGCATAGATGTCTAAGGTTTTCTTTGAAGACTTTTCTTTATTTTCTTTTTTTCTTAGAAACTATTTAGTCTGCTGTGTTGATGAAAGCAGTGCAAGGCATTAATTTGATAAAAAGCACAAGGTGACAATGAATTTGATGACCCTTGGATTGCGGACAAATCTCTGTCTCCTGCTTATACAAAGGTTATTCATGCGAGAGAAAAACTGTTTTCATTTTAAGAACAAAGTTAAAAGTCACAAATCTCCTTCTAGAGCTTTGTTCACTTTGCTTTTGCACATATAACCCACTCATGCCAAAATAATATTCCTTGATTTTTCATAGGAAACCCCTGACGGAGTGAAAACCAAGAGCATTTTCTCATTATGAGAATTTAAAGGTGGGGGAAGAACAGCTGCAGTTAGTAGCTGTTCAAAGTGTTTGTGGCAGTGGAATCCACTCACTGCATTGCTCACTTCACATTTGACTTTTGCCCTCAACTGTTTTTTGCTAAAGCAGAGTTTTAGTTCTTTTTCCAATCAAATGCAGGGAATAATGAGAGATCTGTGTCTCAGTCTGCCAAACTGAGGATTCAGGACCTTTTAGGACAGTAATGTGATTTTTTGTCAGCACAGCAGAGCTCCCGAGTGCTCTTCCTGAGAACTGCACTCAGCTTTCATTTCATAAAAAGCTGGTTGGCTCAGTGCAAAAGAAATTCCAGTCACAAAATAAAATATATTTTGTGTCAGGGGACTTAGCAGTGAACATTTATGGTACCTGACTGTGATAAGGCAGGCAATGACTTTTCAGGAAAACAAGCAAGAGGAAGAATTGTTAGGCGTATTTCTATTAATTATTCTGCTTTATCTGTCTTCTGGATTTATCCTTCTGTATCTGTAACTTTCTTTTTCCCATACTATTTTCACTAATAGTTAATTTGTACAAAGATCTTTTATCCTTAAGGACAGAATCAAAAAAGTAGAAGGAAATTTTCCTTTTCAAGAGGAAATGTTGCTTCATTTCTCAAAAAAAGTACCCTGAATTCCTGAGAATGGCCTTACTGCACGATATCACATCTTCCTGATCAATGAAGGAACATTCTACTCCTTTTCTTTCTCAGACACTGTTCCATTTCATGTTCTCCATTAAAACCAAAGCATTCTCTTCTCTTCTCTTCTCTTCTCTTCTCTTCTCTTCTCTTCTCTTCTCTTCTCTTCTCTTCTCTTCTCTTCTCTTCTCTTCTCTTCTCTTCTCTTCTCTTCTCTTCTCTTCTCTTCTCTTCTCTTCTCTTCTCTTCTCTTCTCTTCTCTTCTCTTCTCTTCTCTTCTCTTCTCTTCTCTTCTCTTCTCTTCTCTTCTCTTCTCTTCTCTTCTCTTCTCTTCTCTTCTCTTCTCTTCTCTTCTCTTCTCTTCTCTTCTCTTCTCTTCTCTTCTCTTCTCTTCTCTTCTCTTCTCTTCTCTTCTCTTCTCTTCTCTTCTCTTCTCTTCTCTTCTCTTCTCTTCTCTTCTCTTCTCTTCTCTTCTCTTCTCTTCTCTTCTCTTCTCTTCTCTTCTCTTCTCTTCTCTTCTCTTCTCTTCTCTTCTCTTCTCTTCTCTTCTCTTCTCTTCTCTTCTCTTCTCTTCTCTTCTCTTCTCTTCTCTTCNTTTTGTCTTGCCTCTTCTTTTCCCTTTTCTGCTTTGCAAAAACATTTTTTAGGAACCAGAGATATAAAATTCCACCAGAAGAAGAGAAGCGATTTCCTGTGGGCAATGTCACTGCTAATATGACACATCCAAAAGCAGATGTTGGTTGCTTCAGGCTGCCCTATGATATTTTTTTAATCTTTGACAATGCATCATGGGGACTGGGAGAACTGTATTCATCCAGGTATCCTTCATAAGGATCTGAAGTTGGTAACAACATTGCAAAATTCATGCTGTCCTGAATAAACTGCTCAGTAACAGCCTCACCCTGTGCACAAGGCTTTCAACGGGGCTCCAGCTGAACGAGACATGAAATTCAGAGCCGATGAAGCATAAAAATCCATAAATATTGCACAATGGCGCCTACAGGATCATGCATGACTGCATTCATCCTGATTGTCCTTGGTTTGTGCGTGGATTCAGCAGTGCAAACACCAGCGCTGCACCATCAGCGCTACCAACACGAATTTATAAACTAACCTCGGGACACAGTGTGGGGAAACAATGCTTGGTCATTAGTGCATGACTTGACCCAGAAAGGGCTACCCAAGTGTTCATCTGGCAGCACAGTGGGCTCATGGTCTGTATTAAAGGAACTATTTCCATAGGAAAACACAACAAAACATGAACAGAAGAGAAAACCCCCAAAACGAAATAGGGTGTGTAAAAGCTGGATGTTGCACGCACGCAATGCAAGGGAGGCCCTGCTGCAGGGAGAGTTGCCATGGAGACTGAAGGATGGCAGTAAAAACGCAACAGGACCTGAGAGTGAGGTGCTGGGAGCATCCCAAACCAGCCCTGGGCTCCCGGAGAAGTTGGAGCAAGTCGAGATCTGTCCCTGTTCCTTGCCAAAGCAGTCTGGCACTGGGCAGGATGGGACTGGGACAGGCAGCAGGAGTGGCGCAGGAGACATCAGGAGCTGTTACCTTCACAGGAGCTGCTCCCCAGGAAACAACCATCCCAGGAAGAAAGGATTTAATTATTGCTCACCAAGAACGCTGCCTGGGCACAGCTTTCCTTTCTCAGAGTGACGAGTAAATGACTTGGCCTGTTAAATAAAATATCTTACCTCAGCTAGCCTGACTGGTGAATCATGAGGCCTGTGTCCTATTCCCACCTCTCATAAAACCTTCTCTTTCCACAACAGGGGAGATTAAAAGAGCTGCTGCTTCCTTTCTTATAACTACACCCACAGCTGGAGCAGGGAGTGATCAGGGTGAGCCCTGTTATTCTGCACAGCAGAGCACAGAGGTGACAGCCCCATGCTCTGTCCCCACACAGCCCTGGCAGAGAACACAGTGATGCTGGCACAGTGAGAGGCACTCACAGGTTGCCACACTGGCTTTAAGCCTCCACCTCAAAACATAGGACTGAAATCCTGGCCCTCCTGAAACGAATCCTATGAGAGTCCTTCAAAGAGCACAGCAGGGCCACATTTCTCACATAAAATATTAACTCCAGAAGGAGGAGATGCTGTTTGCATGGTCAGCAGACCCTGCTGAGGCTTTGGGGACTGAGGCTGCTTAACCCCATGAGTTCTTTTCTGATGGGTTTTCATGCCCACCATGGCCCAAGCCCCTGAGCCCACACAGAATCCCACTGACCAAATGGTGCCAGAGGTAGGATTCAGGGCTTTGTGAGGATCTCTCATTCCTAAATCAAATTATTCTTCTCTTCCTTGCCCCAAATGGTCACACCAAGCTAAAACTTGGCTAATAGAAAACCAGACTAGTTACATCAACGGGTCCTTTCTCTTTGCATCCTTTTGACTTTTAAATAATTTTCCTTTTTTACATTTTTTTTTCTTTTGATTACACCTCTCGTTTGTCCTGTTGCTGAGTTTTCTACCAAGAGAAACTAACTGGCTTCCTACATGCTAGACCTTGGAAATTAAATGATGTGTTTATAGTCCAATAAAGTAGAATCTAGAACACTGCAGGTACACAGGGAGTGAACAAATTTATCAGTATAGATAACATAGTAGGTGTCAGTGGTGGTAAAATTATATAACCAGTAACTGCTTGTTAAAACAATTCTAAAAAAACCCCAAAATACCAAAACCCAAACTGCAGTTCCCAAAGCATTTTCAAAGCCTACACTCCTTGAGAAATTCTCTCAGGACAAGCAGCTGAAGTTTCTTTCATGTGTACAGCACATTGTTCAGATCTAGTTTGGAAACAGTCTTGAAAGAATTACCTTTTATTAAAGGAAAGTTACTGGGACTGCTTTTGACCCAAAATTACAATGTGTAGTTGATTAATGGGACATGTCCATGGAAGGAAATAAAATTTATAAATGAAACCTTGAAAGCTGCTAAAAAATCCTTAAAATGCCTAAGAACAATTTTTCCCTGAACAGTTATTATGGATGTAGGAGACCATTTATCACAACCAAGAAGTTTATGTTTTTTATCAGGTAAAAAAGTTAAATAATAGAGAAAACTTATACATAATTTCTAAATCACTGAAATTATTTCTTGTTGTACCCATGGAAAAACATCTCCTTCCACATATTACTAAGTTCTGCTCTCCTTTTAGTCATTTATCAGCATCTTTCTGAGTAAGACAATATTATTTCTTTCAAATCATCCCATCATGCACACATAAATAAAAGATAGCAATCACCTGCTACCTGTAAGTAGTTCTGCTTATCAAGTGTTGGGAATTTTTTAGCTGTTTTTTAATTTTAAAAATGCCTATTTGGAAAAAGCACATCATAACATGCAGTACCTAACACTTCTGAAGTTACATGTGCAGATATTTCTTGTGCTAAAGTGAAGGTGATCTAGTCGATCTAAATCTTCATTTTGCTCCTCTGTGCCTCGATACAATCCTTAACTGTGTGTCATTTCTTTTCCTCACCATAGGGATTCAACCTTTTGCAATCAGTGTTTTGAATGGTTGTTGAGGAAAGATGAGGAAGAGGCCTGGAGCTCTCACTGAGAAATCTGGGTTCCGTAAACCTTTTTTAGTTCAAGGTTGTCCAGATGAAATGCAGAAGAAGACCTCAATGTTCTCTATATTCATGATATTAATTTATAATGCAGCAGTTTCATGACTTGCCATAGTTTGTCTATTGAATTAGTAGATCCAAGAGAGTTGCTTTAGCAGTGCACAAACCCTAAGGATTACCAAGTTGTTGCTTCAGTGTTCCTCAATATTCCGTTTCTTCCCCATGCACCACAGTCTGTGCTGCTTCAGGAAAGTCCATATTTTGATAGACACAGTGGATTGAGCCTATTTTTACCCCTGTTAAATGGAATCAAACATAATACAGTTTCTTTATAAGTTAATTGTCCTGGTTCATGCAGTGTTTTGTGGCTTAGATGGTCTTCTTTTTGACCTGACACCACCTATCGTTACAAATTCTCTTGTCATACATAGAGTCTGTCAAAATTGTGAGCTTTGAATCTTAAACCCTTCAAAACTAGCTAGACTCGGCATCATGACAGTGCCTTGTGAAGAGGCACATATTTTTAAATAAGGGGAAAACTTAGGATTTAGAAAATTCACACATTTTCGATTCATCAGGTTGTCATTCCTATGTCAGACTTTGGCAAATTTTGCTGGTATCTGACTACTATATCAGCAGTGAGAGGTAAAAATAAATACACACAAAGTGGGGCTGCTTCTTCACCTTGGTACTGATCAACCACCCCACCTGCCTGGGGTCTCAATCCACGCAGGCATCACTATTCAAGTTGTTGGTTTTGGCACCTTGCTTTGATTGCAATCCTTCCCTCCACGATGTGTGGCTCGATCCTTTGCATACCCAAGGAAGCTTTCAGGGTCTTTTATAAAAGTGCCAGGTTTTAAAAAGTCCTTTACCCTGTTCCTGTTAGACTTGTGATTTCTACAACATATCAGCCTTCAACTTTGCACTGTTATCGATCGCTGCTTTTCCTATCAACACTTCTACTCTTCACATCCACTGCTGAAAAAGTCACTCTAAACATTTGTGAAGAACTTCTATTATCAGTTTCAAACCATTTCTTTAAAACCTGCCTTGTCTCAGATTATCTATTCCTCCAGTTTTTTACTGGCTACAAGGAAAGCTTTTTTTTAAAACACAACTTGCTCAGTGTCTACTTAAATTTGTATCTTTCTGCTGGGATAACTCACCAGCTACTCCTTGTTGACCTAAAGACCACAAACACCATCCTTTTCCTCCCTTGCACAACTCCTTCCTATGCACTATGAGCTCCTAAGGCTGCAATCAAGGCTTGTGTGATGCAATTAAGATTAATATTTATAATGATATTGGTATAGTGAGCCTCTAACAAAAATTGCCAATTGTTTTGGAAGAAGACTTGTGACGTTAGATATTTAAATCCCAGCTGCGTCAGACTTGTGGCTTTAAATATTTAAATCTCAGCTCCCTCAAGGAATGAAATAACCACCCCAAGGAATAATGCAGTTGATGATGAGTAGACCAAGTCACTTGCTGGATATACTTTTACTCCTTTCTGTGATTTATGAAACCACAGCCTCAGTCCTTACAGCTCCACAGATGTTTGAATATAAAGCCTGAGTTTCAGTACAAATCCTGGCATCTATCCTCTGGAGGGGTTGGCAAGCAGAAAGCCTTGCTGCGAAGCACACTGTGCTCTTGAGTTTCAGTCCAGCAATCTCGACTTGTAGAGCTCAGAATCGTCAAGGGAACCTGTGATGTGGTCAGCAGGGTATCACAAAAAAGGCAACTGGAAGAAGAAAAGTAGAAATGGACTAAAGCAAGCTGAGAACTGTCATCAAAAAACACGCAGGCCGTGGTGGGAGCTGTCATGGAATGCCTTAGTGATGCTGGGGGACATATATCAGAAAGGTCTGGGTTATTTGCTTGAGACAATAACTAAAGAAATAGATAGCTACTCAAGTAAAAGCACTGGGGAAGTTTTCTAAAAGATGTGTGGATCAAAAAGCACTTCAAAACCAGGCTCACATTCAGATCTGTCGGATGTGTTTGCCAAGTAACAAAAGATTGCAGTTCCTTTCATGTGAGGGAAAATATGTGTTTCCTTCTGCAAGTTAAACAAACCCAAAGCAGTTGCAGATTCCAGGAAGCTGAAGCCAGACCAGAGACAACTGCTGGCTGGTCACTCAGGATTCCTGCAAGTACCCTGGGCAATCACCTTGTTACATGCCAGTTATTATTGCCAGAGCATTTATGTAGTTATTCAGTTCATTTAACAAATGTTCTGTAGGAAATAAGAATTTTTATATTTTATTTTTCTCTTTGAGGTGGAAAAAATTCCTTCCTTCTAGAGGAAAAATGAGGGAGGCACACATAAAGCTCCTAAGACATCAAAAAGATTAAAAAGTGCCTGTCCAATGCAGACATAAACCCAATGTATTCAATTTGTTAAGTTTATGTAGAGTTGCTTCAGGGCATTCCAGCCTACCTGCTTCAATTACAAAACAAAGATAGAACAATAGAAAACAGGCAATATCACAGTTCTTCTATACCTTACATTGTCTACATCCTCCATGGAGGTCAAATGGGACAAGGAATTAATATGGAAATTCCAAGAATCATTCCAGTAGTTTACCAAGGAGATCTTGGAGCTACAAGGCCCCCTGCAGAACAAAGCAAACTATCCCATTCTGGACTCTCACACCTTTACGGGTATGAACATCTGGAATACACATCTCATAAATGATTGCCCTGCAGAGAAATACTGCGTGTGCTCAAGGCACACACTGCAAGTAGTGAAAATGCTTTGTCATAAGATTGGATATCAGGAAAAGTTTCTTCATGAAAATGCTGGTCAAACATTGGCATGGCCTGCTCAAGGGAGTGGTGGAGTCACCATCCCTGGAAGTGTTCAAAACCCACGTAGATGTGGTGCTTAGAGACATGGCTGAGTGGTGGCTTGGCCGTGCTGGGTGAGTGGTTGGCCTTGATTGTTTCAGAGGGCTTTTCCAACCTAAATGGTTCTGTGATTCTACAAGAAAAACAGATTAGAACAATTATTAATGAGGTAGAATGACGAATGTTTTCTCTTGGCGGCTTTTTTTAGGATACAAACCCATAATTTTTTACCCATTACATAGTTCCACACATCAAGTGAGATATTCCATGCCTCTTTTGTTGGGAAAGAACAACATGGAAAGTTTACTGTGACCGTAGCTCAGCAGACAGCAAGAGCGTAAGAGACAAAGTTGGGACCTTTGAGTCTTCTTAGAATCACCTAACTTCAATTGCAAAAAAAAAAAAAAATTTAAAATGAAGGAAACTGCTAATTACTAGTGCTGTTAGCTGTACACCTGGAATAGTACTGGAATAAATGTTTGATGACCAAGATGTTCCACTGTGCAGTGCTGACTTGTGCTGGAGTATTTCTGCCATCAGCAGAGTGTACTCCAGAGTACACTAAATCAATATTTTTTATTGACTGTGGGAAGCTGTACAGTTATGACCACCAGACACTTCTCCCTTGGTCACTTCATCATTTGCCTCCTCACGCTTGACCCCATTGTTCCTCTGCCCTTTCCCACCCTCACAACACTGCTGCAGATTCCTTTTCCAGACTGAGGTAGAGTATATATCTATTCTGTGTCTAAAAACATTTCTTTGGGGGAAATAACTGCATTTATTGATTTATTCCACCTCCCCTTTCTTCTCAACCCTTTAGCCTAAATGCTGGACACAGTAAAAGTTAGAATATCAGGTTCTGTGTCCTTTTGTAAGGCAGACATGGGCTTTAAAACATTGGATCTATTGCTGTACCAGTTATGGAGTGCACAAACCCTTTACAACCCTAATAAAAATCTCCCGCTCCAGTAAATCATATTTTCCATCCAAAATTTGCCTAATTGTGTTCCCATTTTGTCAATCAAGAGGACACTTCATGTATGACAGGAGTCAGATGGACTCTGACCTGACTTCAGCTTTGGTGTACACATTGAAATTCCTTTTCCACAAGAACCAGATCATTCCCTGCTGACTGGACAGGATATCCCTGGATAGGGAAGTGGGTTTGTTTGCCATCAGGGTATCAATGTAATCCATAGATTATTATTTTTTTGCTTTTGGTCCTTGGAATTACATCTACTGCTGGTGCAAAATTTTTATCTGCATATTTTCGGTAGGTGACATGAATTTGATAATAATAATAATTAATAATTAATAATAATAACAACAACAATGTCAAGTAACGATTATTTGAGTTTAGCATTAGAAGAATACAAAAGTGATTGCCAGCTGCTGTCTTCCCCTCCATGGCATTCCTCTCATTCCATGAGATCAAGTATTTTGTCTTTTGAATTATTATCAACCAAACAGATGGCAACAGCCCAAGTGTGCCTCACTGACAGGTATTTTCAGAAAGCTTTTCATTAAAGGATAATGGGACAAATTCAATATTCAGACACATGAAGGTACAGCCAGCCTGTGCCCCTGGAATTACTCCATGTATAAGCTGGGAAAAAACCCACACAGAGCAGAATTTGGTCCATTATCTTTAGGATTAATGCTTGAATGACATAGATCTGTCAGCTTTTCCTGCATATGTAATTGTATTGCACTTTATTATGGATATTATTAATTAACACTCCATTTGCAGGTGATCTAATCAGTTAATATGTGCATTTGAAAAATGTGATTTTGCCCTGCTGCAAATGGATGTTTAAGCTGACTCGTAGAAATCTATTTCTGGTCCTTTTCATTCCAATATTCCTATTTCTAACTTCATTGCTTCAACATTTGGCAGGGAACACTTAGACTGTGTCAGGCATCCCGTGATCAGTATCCATGGGCTAAAAATGTTGGGAGAAACCAGTGTGAAAGCTGCAGGGTTTCCTCTAAAAGTACGAGCTCTCTGCTTGATCTCCCTCTCAAACAGCATATTTGACAAGCAAAAAATTAAATAAATTATCAACAGTTTTGCTAAGATGCGTTCATGTCAGCATGAGTGAGTTCTCACAGATTTTGAATGGACATGTATGTAGATGTAAATCAGGAGAGAAAATGAATGGGAAGTGCAACATAATCCATTTAGGAGAAGTTCTTCATTTGTGCAGGAATAATAAAGAGTCTCAAATTCATGATTAGACATAAAAATTATGAGAGACCTTTCCTCCTCCTCTGCCAGTACTTCCACACTTCTTGCTTTGTGTGAAGCTATAATTTGTTGATTAAATTAACATTTTCTATAGGCATGCTCATGGAATGAGCAGCAAGGGTTATTACAGTCTTAAAGCAGTTTCCTTGGCATTTTACAAGGCAAGCATAAATCGCATTTCGTATTTCAGAGTTTCCACTTCCCTTGAGGGCCTTCAATGAGAAATGTGCTAGCTTAAACAAAAGAAAATGAAATGCCTGGAAATTGGGGAGCATTAGTGAAAGGCTAAAGTAACTATAGGATGAAGGAATATTTGGGAAAAAACTCAGCAAGGATACTTTCACCCAAGTTGTGTGGTCTAGAATGTAGGTGTTTTGCTAAGTATAGAAACATTGCAATAGTATTTATTGATTTACCAGATTATTATCCTGCCTTCTGTACTGCCATAGAAAGAAGACTGAACCATGTATATAAAAGGTTAAAGAATTGAATAAAAAAACTATCTGGAGTAGGAATTTGTCACCCAGATATTCTCAAGCAGTTGGAGCCAATCAACAGCACACCAGATTATCATCTAAGTATTACAGTGTCATTCATAGATCATTATATAAATATTCATAAAGAGAAATAAAAACTGTTTAGTCACCATTGTTTGTTTACAAGAAAAGTAGGGACAAAGTATCATCAGTGAAAGGGACAGTTTTAAGTATGTGGGGGTTATGTAAATGCTCAAGAAAAGCTTTGCAATTTAAACAAAGACATTTTAATGGCTTAACCAGCACATAACTAAAATGTATTTTATGCTTCCATCACAATCATAGAATAGTTTGGGTTGGAAGGAGCCTTAAAGACCACCCATTCCACTCCCCCTGGCCATAGGACATCTTCTACTAGCCCAGGTTTCTCCAAGTCCCGTCCAGCCTGGCCTTGGACACTTCCAGGGATCCAGGGGCAGCCACAGCTTCTCTGGGCACCCTGTGCCAGGGCCTCCCCACCCTCACAGGGATGAATTCCTTCCCAATATCCAATCTAAACCTGAAGCTTGACAAATTCAAGCAAAAGCACGTATGTCACCAATGACAGTAACTGGAACAGTTTATCTCAGCATCCCTTAAAATAACACCAACAGGACTCGGGTTCAGCTCTATCTGCACATCAACCCACAGTCATCAGCTTTGCTACCTCTGATCCTTTTCCTTGCCATGGTGCAGGCCCGGCTACAGCTGTTTATTCTACTCAGCATCATGTATTTTTTTGCCAGTCACAACCCAATTTATTATGCTTCTCAAGCACATCTCTACTCCACGAGGAGCACATCTGAGATCATCTTTAGGAGCCAGGCTTGCCATGCATGCAGACAGATGATTTGCAGCAGCAAAGCTGGGTTTGGAATAAGGCCCTAATGATTTATCCATAAAGCTAGGGAGGATTGCAAGTTTAAATCTACTGCAACAGCTTCTTGCTTTCCACTGTGGGATAGATAAACAGCAGCATGAAAGGAAAACAAAGTACTCCCAGATCAAGCCATTCTCATCCCAGAACAGTCAGTCCTGGTTATTATTACTGCACTTCTAGAGCACGGTATCTTCCAGAATGGAATTTATAGGCACTTTGAGTACTTCCTTGCAAAAAGAGAGGAAAATGAGTCTAGTGGGGCAAAGATTTGCCTTGCATAACCTCATGATTTTTGAAGTCTCCTCTAAAAGCCAGGTCACGCTGTCTGCAAGATGCCAAAGTGTTGATGAGAGTCAGAACTCTTCTGGAAAATGGAATGAAAGTAAAATATCAAAACTATGCTGAAAAAAGGAGAAGGCAGACTTTGTCCCTCACACCTCTGTCAGTGGTACATATAAATATTCAGATTATGATGCCAGTTCCATACCCAGCTCGCTCTGCTGCAGTAGCTCTCTCCTTTCAGACTCCTGGCTTGCATCTTACTCTCTTAGTAGCTCTTCATTTATTTTAGCTTCACTGGGCCAAATTCCAATTACCTGGAGAGAGAAAGTGGGATGGGAGGCTAAGAACATGTACAGAAATAGTACTTAAACCTTGTTGGACCTAGCAACAGCTGCAGAAGCTTCATTCCTATAAAAGATTATTACTTTTTCATCTTCAGATAAACAAATGAGACATGCTATGACTGGGATTAGGTGAGACAAATGATAATGGATAAGAAAACCACCTTGCTATATCCCAGTGGATGTAACTGGGGAGTTACAGTTTGGTTGTGGTTTTTTTTTTTACTCATAAAGGATATTTTCTTTATGTCAGTTTTGATCTTGTCTAAGAGAATGAGTTGTAAATTTAGAAAAAATTGCTTTGCTTGACATTCATTTCTTCATTACCAGAATAGATTTGGAGTACTTAAAAAAAGCTTTCACAGAGTGACTGCTTGAATGAGTGAAATAAAAAAAAAAAAAAAACAAACAATAAAAAACCCTAAATACAATCAAGAGAGATTATAAATGTCTCATTAAAATTGATGACAAAAGCTCACTCCCCCTCATCAGCATTCAAATCCTTAATCCCAAAAAGGACACTAAAAAGCTTCCTTAGAATGAACATGCTACCAAATTTTTCCTTCCAAGCCCATGTAACCACAGAGGCCCAACTACTGCAGAATTCCCAGTGTTTATTCACTGGAAATAACAACTGATTTATATCCATCTGTATGAGAGAAGCAACAAAACTAGCAGGTGAACTCTTCCATAGCATTAACAACAAAAACTCCTTTGTGTAATAATATTTTCCACTTTTCAACTTCAGCAGCCATTTCAAACAGTGCAATTTTGCTAAGTGCTGACTAAGAGAACATGGTAACAATCTGCAAAGGATATTGGGAAAGGAGAGTAAAATTTTAGGTCCTTCAGGGGAGCATAACTAAAAGTAAGGGAAGGTAATCAAACCCAGATAAATCAGTGGCCCCATCCTCTTAACACCCACCAAGCAGTATCACACTTCCTATTCTGATTCTCTAATTCACTGTTATATCTGGGTTTTGATAACATTTATCAGATATTTATAAAGTGCCGTCTTCTTGCTCATTGCCAAGTGGGGCAGCATTAATGGACTGGTTTCTGTAGGAATGTGAGTCCATACTGTGTGTTTATAGGACTAAGTCAGGCTATCTAACAGCTTAATAGGAACTGACTCTGGAATGTGTCGTTTTGTGTGTTTAATCTTACAAGCAAAGTGTGAAAACCCCAGAACTGAGGCTTTTGGAAAGGACCGGCAGTGAAAAACCTTGGTGCAGTTGTTTTACAAGTCTTTCAATCTGAATATTTTTCTATACAGCCTCCAGGCCGTTTGCAGACCCACCAGAACCAACCATCCAATTTGCAGTGCATTATTGCAGCCTTTTCCCTGAGTGCAGCCCGGGAAATGGCTGCTGATTACACGGATTTTTCAGGCAGTGGTGAGAGGCTATTTTGTGTCACTGGCTCTTTGAGCTGCCCCACAAGGTGACAGATGCTCGTGTGGAAATGACCCAGAGGAAATTACTACAGACTTCCTTCAGGCCCCTGGAAATGATGGTATCCAGCAGCAGCACTAGATTTACTCCAGGCTGCCACCCAGTTTGAGCCTGGGGTTGAGGGATGTGCCCTGGACAGAGGTCTACAAAGAGCAGCTTGTAAAATAAGTCACTGGCAGAAATCTGCTGCTGGGAGACATCTTTCCATCTTCCAGCTGTATTGCATACGTGCAGTAGATTTTGGTGGATAGTAGTGGCATCTTCTCACTCCAGAGGGATGTTTAAGATCTGCCCTGCCCGATGGAGGGAGAGCACAGCTCAGGCAGAAGCCCAACAGCTTTCACCAAATAAATTGAGTTTCATCATTTTGCTGTGAAAACAGCAGATCACAGAACTCACATTAGATATAGAAATTGGATATTAGACATTAGAAAATCTCTGGATTCTCATGAAACCTCAGGACTTTAAGTCCTCTTCAAATTAGCACAATCTGTTACCTGTATGACTGCAATTAAAGAGAGATAGGCATGCACTTCTCAGCTGCACAGAACCGAGGACTACTCTCCGTCTTTTGAGAACCTAAACTTTCTTTTTTTTCAATTGTGCTTCATCTTTCTTATTCCTCCTCACATACATTAGCTCCTACCTAAATCCTTCACACTGCATTTAGAACCAAATAAAGCATTAATATGTTCATCTGTGTGAAATGTTCTCTTAACTATTACCTCGGGCAGTCATTTAGTTGGATCTGATAGGGGAATGCATTGACATTGTTAAGGTTAATGACCCAATGATTAACAATACACATTTTGCAGCTCAATGCTCCCAGCCACTGCTTCGGAGTAACGTGAATAACGACATGTATATTATGCTACAATATATGGAATGGAGTCCTTCTTCCTACAGAATAAGTGCTGCAAAAGGAATCAGCCCATGCTGAAATTGGGAGTTTGAAAGGATGGGCACAGTTTTACACTTATCAAAAATGTGAGGAATCTCACAAAGCTCATAGATGATATTATATTAATCCTGATAAGCTCATAAAGCCAGACAGCTTGTAATTTGTGTCCCACCACGCTGAGCTACAGCACCCACAATTTTAAAAAGATGCTTTTCATGCCCACAATGATGTGTTACTAAAGCTGTAGCGCTACACTGGATCACCCACAGCACAGAGCTGAGCTGATGATCCACTTGACTGCACTCCTACCCAGAGCACGGGGTATGACCTGTGGGCTCGTACAGGGCACACAGCTGTGTTTGGGGTAAGGGCAGAGCAGAGGGGAGAGCCCCACAAAGCTGAAATAGGGGCGTGAGTGGGGGATATCTCAGTGTGTGCACCAGGGTGGTTTTCACTGGTGTAACACAGATGAACCATCCTCTGGAAGTGGGATCTGTGTTGGAGCACAGCAGTGGCCTCTGCAACAAGGTTCCTTCTCCTTGAATACCAGATTCTGTGGATATTTTTGACTCTCGGTGCTGCACATCTGACAACAGTAATCTCACTCAGTGTCCTTTGGAAAGCAGAATTTCCTCTCTCAGGTTTATCGCATTGTTTTGAGAGCGCTGATATCTACAAATAGCACAACGGTAAGAAATGTTATTATTGCCGCTTCAGCAATGCAATCCCCATTTGAGTATTCCAAAATAATTTATAAACATTAAGTAATTGGCTAAGTTTCACAGCACCCCACTTTTATTATTAGCACTGCATTAGCATTTTCAAGTATTTCACAGGATTCAAATCTGTGCTTGGACTTGCTTGTACCAGATAATTTTCAGGTTAATTTTAGCCATAACATAATGAACTAAGCAAGCAATCAGGACAGTGGCAAGTTTTGCCAAAGAAGGACAGGAACAAGATCATATTGTTAGTCATATCTGTCATGAAGGCATCTTAACAGATTAGTGAATACATTTCTTTTTATTTATTCGTTATTAATTAGGAGGTGAGTTGAGACATAACTGAGAATATATCAGTCTTATTTAGTTTCCAAATTTAGGCACTTGAGCGTTCTGTGTTTCTGAAGGCCTGCTCAAGAATATGTTCTGTTTAATTAGTGGAAGAGGTAAGTGTTCACAGTCTCTAAAAGTTTTAACAGTCATTAGGTGATTAAGCATTAACTGAAGTAACTTTCTTAATTATTTAGTTAAAAATCATGGAACTAGGGCACAGATTCCCATTCACACTTGCACATTTGGTCCTTGCAGCAAAAGATACATGCTATAAATTACACAGCAGATATGAATGGGTCAACACATACATTATGTTATTTTATATATTATTATGTGTTCCTTTTGGAACATGTTGCCCAGAGAAGCTGTGGCTCTGGATGTGTCCAAGGCTGGATGGGGCTTAGAGAAGGCTGAGATAGTGGAAAGTGTCCCTGCCCTTGGCAGGGGGATGGAACTGGTTGGTCTTTAAGATCCCTTCCAACCCAAGCCTTTCTGTGATTCTAAATTATTAGTCCTGAATAATGATTTTAAGGGCAGGAATCCACCCCAAAGGGTCACTGCATTGAAAAAAGCACATCTCTGTTCTCAACAATCAACATTTGAACCCCACAATACTCACCTTTACCTCACATTGGTTTATGCACTATGAGATTTTAGGGGTCTAAGATTTTAGGCAAATTTGTGAGCTGAAGCATGGGCAATTCCCGCTCCCCTACATCCCCCTGAAGCAGTTCTGCATGTGCTGCACATGGCAGACAGGCAGCACGTCCAGGCATTCCAGAGGGATCAACATCAGAATGCACCTCAGTGCCATGAAAGGTCACTTCTGAACACCAGCTGCAGAAAGTACATGGTAATCCACGCCAGTCATGTAAGAGGAGAAAATTTCATGAGGAGAAATAGCTCTCTTTTATAAGAAAATCAGGATGAAAGGCTACAACTTGAAGGCATGGATCAAAGAAGAAGAGGTGGGAGGCAAATGTTCCCTTCCACACTTGACAGACGTGGCAGATGCAGCCCAGGTAATGGCAGTGAAACAGACCAAAGACACGGAGCTGTTAAGCAAAAATGTCTTTTGTTTAATTCTCCCCCTTTACCTCTAAAACCTCGAGGAAATAGACAAGGCAGCCTGACTCACTCTGGACTGCTTTTGAAGTGATATCTTAATAATTGCTTTATTGGCTCTGGACCTGCCCAGTGTTTGTAACACATTCTGCTCAGGGATCCATAGCTTGTTTAAAGAATGTGCAACTTCCCCTTGTTCCAGGACAGGGAATCTTGAGTGAAGCTATGAATAGATGAAATCTCTTGAGTTATCAAGTTCATGGAATCATAAATTATTTGGGCTAGAAAAAACCAGTAAGATTGTGGAGTCCAACCCTTAATCTAACCCTTCCAAGGCCACCACCAAACCATGTCCCTAAGCACCACATCTACCTGTCTTTTAAATTCCTCCAAGGATGGTGATTCTACCACTGTCCTGGGCAGCCCATTCCAGGGTTTGACAACCCTTTCAGGAAAGAATTTTTTTGTAATATCCAATCTAAACATCCCCTGGTGTAACCTGAGGCCATTTGCTCTTGTCTCATACAATTTTGCCCTGTTAAGCACCTGCTTGTGCCAGGACCATTGCAGCTCTCTAAAGTAAATTCTCCTCTACTGTCTGAATGGTTGCTTGCAAATAATCAGAGAATCATGGAATAGTTTGGGTTGGAGGGGACCTTAAAGATTATCCAGTTTCAACCCCCTGTCATGGGCAGGGACACCTTCCACTATCCCAGGGTGCTCCAAGCCCTGTCCAGCCTGGCCTTGGATACTTCCAGGGATCCAGGGGCAGCCACAGCTTTACCGGGCAGCCTGTGCCGGGGCCTCACCACCCTTATAGTGAAGAATTTCTTACAAATATCTAATCAAACTTCCTTCAGTTTAAAGCCATTCCCCATTGTCCTGTCTTGTAAATCCCTTTAGGTACTGGAAGGAAAGGACTTCAGATGATCTTGTTAAAATTGTCCTCAGAACATCCAGTTATTAACAAAAAGCTTTTTAATTTTTATCAGTCCAGATTTAAAAACAATAGTGATTGTTCTGATTGTGACTTTTCGTTCTGCATCCAACAGTATAAACAGACAGCTAGAATATAGGCCAAGTTTTATCTTTTTTTTTCATCAAAGTTACTTTTTTGTATCAAAACTGGATGTTATTTTATGTTCTGTGGAATTTTCTTTGTCTTTTACTTTGTAAATGCTAAATATATATTGAATTGAAATGTTTTCTATGATTCAGGATAACACATGACTAAGATATTGCTAAATCTTTGCAGTATTGGAGATAAGCTCTTTGTCTAACAAGGTCTTTGTAGAAGGATGTGAAAAGTGGAGATCATTTATAGCAATGCATTCATCAGACATGGGTTTGGCAGCTATTTAAACAACAGTGTGGCAGCAAGTCAATCTTCCTTCCATCACAGCAGATACATGATACACTTCATTGTGCTTATGGCAAGAGTTTCACTGTCTCAAAAAAAAAAAAAAAACCACAGATATCGTTACATAACTTGAAATGCATATCTAAAAAAATGCATTTTATGGTCATGCCACTGCCCAACATAAACAACTGGCAATTCAAATTGAGGACAAAGACTTTGGGCTTCCATTTTCTTCCCCCCCCCCCTTTTTCCTTCAGGTATCACATGCTTTCAAGGCACAAGGTACATTTGACACATAGTTTTGATTTTTTTGTTAAAATCTCATTATGATACACAAAATACATTATCTAAACTGAGGATCACAGTTCAACAGTCTTCAGAAACTTGCAGCATTTAGTCAAATGCTGTTGACCCCACGCAATTATCACTGGAAGTTAATATAAAATTTAATACCAGCTACATGAAGCTTGCATTGAAATC
>VZTJ01001968.1:2622-37981 GCA_013397795.1 Orthonyx spaldingii
AGCCCCTTTAATTTCAAAATTATACTAATTCGGAGGGAAGGGGATTACATTTCCTATTCCAAGGGAGGCTCTTGCCTTCCTTAGCGGACACCTGTCTTCAAACTAAGACAACAGCAGAGAAGAGGAAACTGCAAAGAGAAGGTGGGGAGGGGAAGAAGCAACATCTGCTGTCCCGTAAAGGTAGCACTGATTTACACAGCTTAAGCACTGACAACAGCAGCAGCAGTAGCAATAATAATAATAGTAATAATATCTGCAAGAGGCAGGGCAGAGAGGCTCCTTTGGACCCACATGGCAGAAGTCACATGCCAGCACTGCCAGGAAATGTGATGGGGATGAAGGAGATGTTGCATCTGCACTGCTGGGTGTTGAAGCCTGATCCATATCCAAACCCTGCACTATCCCATGAGTTTGGGTGTAGGAACGAGAAAAGATCAAAAGCTTCATGCCCACCCCATAATCCATCCTGCAGGCTTTCCTCTCCAAGAGCACAGTGTTCCCAGCAGGGCAAACCTCTGCCACAGGATCTGAATGGCAGCTCTGTCCAGCAAGCAGGTGACAGATGAGCCCTTCTAATGACCACAACACCACCAGCAGATCCACCTCCCGTGGCAACCACACAAACGACATCCACACAACACAGCCTTGCCAGGCAGTGTGACTACAGCCATCAGCAGTGGCCACATCACATGCTACCCTGCACCCAAGTGCAAGGCCCATTCAAGCCCCATTTGCTGCAGGCTTGGCCAAGCTTTCCTGCAGCCCGCCAGGAGAGCCCTGCAGAAGCCTGCATTTGGGTCTAGGGCATGAATCAAACACCAGAGATCTGTTCTGTATGTAGGGTGTCCACAGGGACCCTGACTGCAGGCACCATAAAAGTTTCCATGCTCTTTAGGCACCAACTGATGCCTGGGGGCTGCCCAGCACCCCACTGCCCATTTCCCCCCGCAGCACTGACCAAAGCCACCAGCCAGCCTGCTGCTCCACCAGAAGCCCTGCATGGCTCAGCTCTGCCTCTCTGAGATGGTCAGGCTGGCCGTCACCAGCCCAGTCTATCCACACAGCTGGTCACAGAGTCCAACAGGTACAGCACAGGCAGCTTCTTTCACACAGCGGGTTTTGGCAGGCTGGTGAGCAAACACTCCAGCAGCCCCATCACCACCAGCGGTGTGCACAGCACAGACTGTTGTGTTCTAGTTGCCCAGTGTCTGCACCCCTTGTTTCCAGCTCTTAATCCAATGCAGCAAGAAGCTAAAAATATACAAGTGCCACCTTCCATCATGTCTGTGAGCAGGCTCTGCAGTCACCATGGGATGTGCGTGATGGAGGTGGGGCCTGGCTCTGTTCCCAAGATGCTCCACCACAATGCAGCCCTCAACAACTACAGCTTGAAAGCTGTGATGGGCGAGCCCTGGCAGTGGGCACATGTGTTCCACCACCCCAGCACATGCAATGGGTGGGGCAGAGGGCAATGCTGCTGCCCTGGGCTGTCCAGGTTGTCCTCCCCACTCCGTTCTCTCTCACAGGGAGGGAGGCCTGTGCAGCCCTTGGGCTCTGGGGGAGACCCAGCACTCCTGGCTGTCTGTGTGTGCAGGAGAAGGGCACCCTGGCAGCTCACTGCTCCCCCTGCCCTTCATCCTTACAGAGCAAGTGGCCAAAACTCCTCCTCACACCCAGCGCCAGGGGTCATCACACCTGACAATCTCATCATGACAAAAAAGCGCCCGCAGACACAGCCTGGGACAGAGCCACAAGGGCTCTCAGGCTTGGACAACCCCTTCCCCCCGTGCCAGCTCCCCTGCTCAGGACCCTGCTCCAGCCTCAGGGAACTCTAGTAAAATCCCCCAACAGCATTTGCAGCAGGTGAGACAGCAAAGCTCACTTTCACATAAACAGATCCATAAAATTTAGGAAAATCCTTCTTTTTATGCAGTGAGTGCTTGCAGCAAAGGCAAGCTGAGTTCCAATAGATGCTCCCAGGGGCCTCTCACTTGCAAGGGCTGCCCAGCAGCCACATGGTGCCTGCAGCCCTGGGCTGTTCCCCATTGCCTCCCACTGCTGTCTGCACACTGCAGGGGATCCAGCCGTTTCCACCATTGCCAAGCCCATGCTGGAAAGTCAGAAGAGCCCATCAGGAGAAGGCAGGAGCTAAGGAGTCACAGGGCTTCCCATCTCTCTGTCTCCAACGCAATTCTGCTCTGCAGTTCCATGGCTGTAGAATAAGGAGATTTACAGGCACTGTGGGATAACTGCATTTATTTTAGTTCATTATTTCTCTGGTTATTTAACAAGTCAGAGTCTAGCAGAAATAAGAAGACCCTTCAGTGCCTGGGGACAAGCAGGACACAGACAGGAGACACAGCCCAGGGAATGATGGTGCTGCTGAGCCCTCGAAGGAAATCCATCACTTGTCATTGCTCTCAGGGGTAACCAGGCACTCTTGTCCCACCTCCACCAGCAGACAAGGCACCCTGGCATGAAAACTTGTAAGTCATGAGACAAGTGACAGGTTTCACAAGTTAGTCACAGCTTGGTGACAAATGTACCAGATTTTTGTGCATTAATAAGGAAGAAGAGTTGTGGAAACACAGTCCCTGTCTTTGCTAACAACAGCCCCTCAGACAGTGCACCAGTTGGCAGCGCCCTGCACCCCAAGCCAGCATAACTTGCACAGGAAGAGAGGTGCTGCTGTGGGGGGCCCCAAGGGGGCACAGAAAGGAGCTCCTTCCCAGACAGTCCCCTTTGAGATCCCATCTATCCAGGTTTCCCAATCCACTGGCAGTGGACATGGGCAGGACAAAGCACTGGCTTAGGACAGCCAAGAGCTTGGGAAAGGAGAGAGCACAGCCATTACTTGTTTCCAAAGGCAGCTGACAGTTCCCCTGCCATCCCTCACCAATATGAAGGATATCAGCATTTTGCCAGCCGTTTCACCCCTGGGCCTGAACCTACATGATGACCAACATGGAGCTTCTGCAGGTGAGAGGCTGGCAGGGAAACCCATGACTTTTGAGAGCCTTGGAATCACATAAGCATCTCATCTTCTCCAGAGAGACAGTTCAGCAGAAGGCAACAGCCCCCTTGGTGCCTTGAGAAGTCTTTTTACAAAGTGTGGGTACTCCTGGGCTCAGGTGTCCAGAGCGATGTGGAATGGCACCCCTTGCTACTTTTGCCCCTAGTGCTGCTCATCTGAGCATTACAGGGAGCCACCCACTCCTTCCCCACCTCAACCAGGCACCCAGAATGCCCGCAGGACTCCTGCTTGGCCAAGCTTTCTTCCAAACATTGAATTTGGGAATGCTGCACCCCACCCCATGACACACTGCATGGATTGTCCTACACTGCTACTGGCTTAGAGAGCTCAGGAGATGAGCAGCTGGACCTCTACCCCTTCTTGCTCACACCACATGCCTTTATCTTCCTCCCAGATTTTATCTGCAGCAGCAGCTATACAAAACAATTTGTCAGTTGAGCCCTCTGAAATCCCCAAATGGTGGGGGAGGATGGTTCTGCCGTGCTTAAACGCCATGTCATTTCAGTAATTCCATTCCCAGAGCACCCAAACCTGCTATATTAGCCCAATGAGTGGCATGAATTTCTTACCTGGGTTTTGCTATCAGAGGAGGGAGATCACAGACCCACATCTCAAAGCACCCTGCTCTGCTCTGGGCCTTTGCCCTGCCCCATCAGAAGCAATCTAGACATGCTGGTACACAAGACCTTCCAAGTTCCCCTCCTCCTCTTCACCTTGAGGCTGGGTCTGGTTCTTCACAGCATCTTTAGGACACACTGCTAAACTCACTACTTCCTACAATACTGGTGCTCTGACCACACACCTTTCAATATCTGCAGCATCTGCCTTGCTGCAAGCCCAGAACAGCACACTGACCTCTTCCAAACACTTTCCTCCCTTCCTCCTCCCATCAACCTGCCATGGTAGTTGTGATCTGGGGTGCCCTGAGCAGCACACGCTGCTTCAGAGCTGGTTAGAAATGGCACTGGCTTGTGCTCTCAAACACATTTATCCCTTAGCTCAGTGCTCAATTTAATGGTTTCCCATTAAAAGCAGCACGGGCACAAATCAGCTCCAGGCAGACCAGTTTGTTTTATACCTCCAGCCATATTTCAGCCCTGCGGGCAGAGCAACACTCCATGCATGTAACAGGTCCTTTCCCCTCAGCAGAGTGCCAATGGTCAAGCTCTTCCCCTGCACACAAGTAATACAGAGACCACTGGCTCATAAATCCTCTCTGGGAGCAGCAGGTTGCTACGATCCAATGCAGCAATCCAGAAGTGGCAGTTTTGTGAGATGGGATTTTTTCTGAGTAAGTGAAGAAAATTCCCTGTCCAAGCTCTCACAGCTCCCAGACATGATCTTCCCGAACCTCCCAGCTGGTATTAGTCCTGGTGTATCATGTTAGTAACAGTAATCACAGCAAACCTGTGGTTTTGTAATGAGATTACAGCAAGAACCAATACTATAGACCTTGAGACAAAAAGAAGGGCTGTTCCTCCACTGGAGACAGCACCAAGTCAAGAGCATTTTCCACTGCTGAAGATGAACCCCACCTTGTTCAATGGCCCCATCAGACTCACCCACTCTGGGATGCAGCTCAGGTCAAATTTCAAGGAGCTGAGCTGCACCCCTGTCTGGAAATTCAAGACAACACTTCGCAAGCCTCCTTCCCACCACACATCAATTGCAACAATTTCCACATGGGACATAGTCCCTAGGCCTTGACAGCTGAACTGGGAGAAGGAGAGATGATCACAAACCTGCTTTTCTTTTTTCTGTATTTTCATTATCATCAAATCTGGAATGAATGTTATTTCTGCAAGACACAACACAGAAGAAAATTCACAGTGATGAGACTGCTGAACCTGAGGCACTCCATCCTTCCACTCACCCCTCCAGGAGGCCAAGCCAATTCTGGGGCTGCTCAGAGCAACAAAGCTGCTGGACTGAAACACTCTCAGGAACAAGCTTGGGGACATCTGCTCTGCTGAGCCATGGCAAGAGCCCAACCACAGATACCCCACAGCTCACTGCTGCCTGAAACCCACCGGCCAAGACCAACATGGCAGCCGCAGTCTTGGCAAGAAGTGGCATGCCCAGGGCTAGCACAGAACACACTCCAACTCCTCAGAGCCCCAGGTACAGCCCAGGTCCCTCTGAGAGATGTGTTGGATGTTGCCAGCCCTGCGGCAGCAGAGGGAAGTAAACAAACCAGCCTCTGCCAAGCAGCAATGACAGCAGAAAGAGACTGGAGAGGATGCAGGAACTGAAGGTGGGCTGCAAGCCCTGTACCATGACCACAGAGAAGCTGCTATGGGGAACGAAGATAGGGCAAGCAAGGAGGAGAAGAGCCATGCCTCCCCATAAGCAGCCCTGGGTGCAGTGCTGGGGCCAGGCTGGCTGTGTCCCCAGGCCTGTGCCCCTGCTGCAGGGAGGACACTGCACGAGTAGCACCCACTTCGCAGCCTGCAGGAGGATGAGGTGAGGGAGAGCTGATTTCCAAGCAAATCCCCCACACCAGGCCTGGTCAGAGGGGCTGCACTTGCAAGTACAGCTCTTAGCAGCACCTTAGTGCCAGCAGCAACCAGGTTTCCACACTGTACGCCTCCGGCAGATCAATGAGGGGTCTGTGGCAATGCAGCACCATGACAGCTCTCTGGGGCAGAGTGTTTCCCCAGGCTCCCTGCAACAGTGGCTGTGGTCCAGCTCGACAAGCAGCACTTTCAGCTGGTCTCTGCAATGGTCACAGCTCCCAGGCACTGCCAGAGCAGCTATACCCAAACTCAGGAACAGCGCCCAGCAGCCCCTCCCAGGCTCCATGCACCCTCAGGACCAGGACAGCTGGTGAGGTGACACACACCTGCCCAGGCCTGATTCCTCTGGGGACTGGGCATAGGTTGGACACTGCCAGATGCAGGAGAAATCTGGCCTCACTGCCTCCCTCCCACCAGTACTGTGGTGGCAGGAAGGCCAGGAGCAGCCCCGCCACATGCAGGATCAACATCACAAACAGCACCCATCCTGGGTGCATAGGCCATTGTTGCAGCTCCCCAGGATATGCAGGCTGTGACAGCACAGGGGACAGGGTGAGGTCACAGTCCATGGCCTCCCCACAGCAGCTCCAGCCACGGCACACTCCACAGAGCTGTCGGCAGCAGATGCTTTTTGGGCAGCCAACCCTCAGCAGCTGTCTGCTCCACAGTGCCAGCAACAGGTGCCAAAGAGCTCAAAAGTATTTGACAAGTGTTTTAAGACAGAAATCCCACAAACACTTGCCTCTCCTTTCCCTCCTGTACCATGCAAACCCCACTCCATGAGCTGTGAGCTGTCAGATTTGCTGGCACAAGGACGCAGCTTGAAGTGTTGCCAGTCCACAGCCCAACCCAGCAATCCCCCCATACCCCCATCATGTCTCCCCCCCAGCAGGAACACTAAAACCCAACAGGTCCTACAGGTGGGCAGTGCTCAGGCCAGCATGAGGTGACCAATTCTGCATGCTGATGCTGGTCCATGGCTCATGCCACCATACTGAAGAGGCAAAGATTCTAACTCTGATCCTGGCTACATAGCACAGGCCAGGCCAGCATGGTCCACATCTAAGTCAAGCTAAGTGGGAGCAAGGAAGGGCACCCAGTGCCATGACCTGAGCAGGGAGGAGTTTGATGGCATCTGTGGACAAGGTGACACAGGACTTCTTTCTCATGACTAAGCCTGTCCTGTATAGCCCCTCCTGTACTGCTGCAAATGTGTCCCAGGAGGGCCCAGAGAACACAGGGCTAAACCAAGCTAGAAGACACATGCAGCTGCAGTGGAGGTGCTCTCCAGGAAGGACAATGCAGAGATTTCAGACCAAGTGGGTGCAGCAGCTCAGAACAATCCTGGTGGGCTCCAGCAGAGAGCAGTCCCATCCCAAGGGTGTGCTTGGAGCCAGATGTGTAGGATACGTGGGTTTGGCTCATCTTTCACAATGGTCTCTGTGCTGCAGGAGGCTCCAAGGTGTTCAGCTTGCTCCTCCTTGCCAGCAGCATGAGCACAGTGCTCTTCCCCCACCTGCCTCAGCTTGGCTCACAGCAGGGCCTGCCAGCACCCACCCAGTCGAGCTGCCCCTACCCTGGCCCTAATTCCCAGCCCTCCCCTCACAGATTTTAGAAACACCAAATCATAGATATGCTGAGTTGGATTGGGCCCATCAGGATCAACAAGTGCAACTCCTGGGCCTGCACAGGACGTCCCAAGAATCCCATCATGTGCCTGGAAGTATTGTTCAAATACTTCTTGAAATCAGACAGGTTTGGTGTTGTGACCACTTCCCTGGGGAGCTTGTTGCAGTGCTCAATCAATTTTCTGCTGGAGTAACCCAGAAGATGGATCTGGGTCACTCCAGCTATTGAGGGAACTAGCACTCTCTTCTTGCTGTTTTCTTTCCATCATCAAAAGGCTGTGAAGTCCCTCAGAACCCTGGCAAGACATGGGATCCCTTCTGTGCTCAAGGAGCTCTCCCCACTACTGCCTTGCCCCAAAGAATCACTCCTTGACACTTAAATAAGTAGCTGGCACACACCAACGGTTTTTGCAGGCCAGCCAACCTGCTGCTCCCACAGGCAGAGCAGAACTTACACCACCCAAACAACTTCCAGGCTGTAGGCTGAGCCCTGGCACATGGCATTGCAACTCTAAGGTGCCTGTGCATATCTCCAGTCAACACAGCTGTGGGGACAGCACCAGGACAGAATCCAGCAGCACAGGACTCTCCCACAGCAGGAAAGCAGGACACTGGTAGCATCCATCTGCACCTCTCTGGGAACCACTTCATCTCACCAGTACAGTTCTGTCCACCTCCAAAGCCTGGGAAAGGGCCACCACCAGCCCAGAGACTGGGGGCATCTGTAGCCCTCTGCTCCTACCCAGCAGAGGCAGGGTCCCACATGGAGCACACAGGAGGTTTCATTAAGACCCAAGAGGTGACAGGGAAGGAGAAAGGCTCAGACATTGTCTGTACAGCAGCAAAACTTCTGGCAAGCTAGAATAGAGGCTTTTTTTTTTTTAATAAAGATTCAAATACAAAATCATATATTGTGCATCACACACATTGAGTGGCCTAGGCCTTAGCATGCTCACTGCCTTTTATTCAGTGTTAGCTCAGGCAGCTGCAGCAGATGAACGAGGGCTGGAGGCTGCCCAGACACTCGGTGCTGCAGTGAGAGGTCCAGCTCTGGTACCTGCAGTCCAGCCAAGGGCTGCAAGGCCCTGCTGCCACCAACCCTGGGGCTGTCCCAGAGCCCTGGCTCCTGCTGCCATGGGCTGCTGTTCCGGCACCACCCCAGCTGTTCCTTCCCAGGCACCCAGTGCTCAGGCAGGGTTGGATCCTGAGCAGGCTGCACTGGGCTGGCAGGACAAAGGCTGTGGGCAGGGAAGGGAAGGGCAGCTAGCGCCGGGAGCCAGCTGCACAGAGGAAAGAGCTTTAGCCTTGCTTCAGGAGCCTCAGCACCAGCAGCAGGAGGCCAAACACAGCTTCTTCACCAGGATAGTGAGCAGGCAGCTGGGCTCTGCCACACGTCCAGTGCTCCCAAGTGTGGCTGTGAGGGGTAGGGATCTTCCTGGGCTCTCCAGCAGAAAGGAGAGCCAGGTCCCCGCTGCTAAAGCAGCCCTTTGCCTGTAGCCTGTCATTCTTCTTCCCAGGGCATCTTCGGACCAGGTTGTGGGGCAGGGCAACCTGCCCATTTCATGTTTTCTCCAGGGCAACATGAGTAACTTTTCATGAGTATAACTCTTCCCAGGTTAAAGTCATTATCAAGGAAGGCCTTTCACAGTTCTCTGAGTGAGAACAGCTTTGGGGGCTTACAAGAGGCAGCACAGAAACGCAGTCACTGGGTGAGAGAAGCAGCGCTGCCAGCACTGGCACGCAGCAGTGCAGGAGGAGCTCCTGGCCAGCCCACTGGCACACTCTGATTGAGCATCCGGACCAGAGGAGACAAGGGCATGGGTTCAAGAAAGGACATGAGAGAGCAGAGCACAGGAGGGGGTTTCTCCCTGACCAAACCAGAGCAGTCACTTCTTGGCACAGACCTTTGTTTCTACTCAGACTCACACACACGGAAGGCTGTGAGGGACACAGCCAAACCCAGAGGGGCCCCCTGCACAGTGCCCACTCTGAGACCAGCAGGAGGTACCTACCAGGCCATGTGCCTCCTTCTGTCAGCAGCAAGGGCCACCCAGAGCCACAAACACAGCCACTCGCCCTTGGAAGGGAAGTGACAAGGAGTCCTCACCACTGGCCATAGCCCAGGATAGACTGTGCCCTGAAAGTGCTCGGCTGAGGCCACAGCCAGCACTGGACAGCCAGAAACAGAATGGGCAGACTCTCCTCTCTCTCAAAGAGCTAGGAGGAAATATCTATAGGTCTTTCTTCTTCTGTCTGTGTCCAGCTTGAGCATACCAAGCTCTACCTGGATAGAGCATTCATGTCCCACTGCTGTCAGAGCCCAGCTGCTTGGCACAGCAAGCACAGCAAGGGCCAGAGCACCCCAGAGCAGGGTAGTCCCATATTCATCAGTAGTCCCAAACCAGCAGACAGGTCTTCTGCATGCTCTGTCCTCTTGTTCCAGCTAGTGACAGGAACACAACAGTATCACATCCACCATAGACCCACATATTTCCATAGAACTGGAGCCACTTGCCTTGACAAAATAAGGCTGGGATATCAGTTAGATCCAGAGCAGACAGTTTAACCTCATGATCTGCTTCATCTGCTCAAGGGTAGGAAGGCTCTACAGAGACACCTGGACAGACTCAATCAACGGGCTGAGGACAACAGCATGAGGTTCAGTAAGGTGAAGTGTCAGGTCCTTCACTTTGGTCACAGCAACCCCTGCAGCTACAGGATGGGGGAAGAGTGGCTTGAGAACTGTTAGGCAGAAGAGGACTTGGGGGTGCCAGCAGTGTGCCCAGGTAGCCAAGGAAACCAATGGCAACCTGGCCTATATCAAGAATAATGTGGCCAGCAGGACGAGGGAAGTGACCATTCCCCTGTACTTGGCACTGGTGAGGTACCCTGAGTACTATGTTCAGTTTTGGGCCCTCACTTCAAAAAGGACATTTTGGTCCTGGAGCATGTCCAGCAGAGGGCAACACGGCTTGTGAAGGGTCTATAAAAAATATTTATCAGGAATGACTGACGGAGCTGAGCTTCTTTAGTCCTGAGAAGACTCATAGGGGGAACTCATTGTTCTCTCCAACTCCTGACAGGAGGTTGTGGTGGGGTGGGGGCTGGTCTCTTTCGCTGCGCCTGCAGTGAGAGAACAAGAGTAAATGGTCTTAAGTTGAGACATGGGAGATTCAGATTAGATATTAGAAGAAAATTTTTCACTGTTAGGGTGGTCAGGAACCACAATAAGCTGCCAGGGAGGTGGAGTCACCATCCCCAGAAGTCTTTAAGAAGAGGCTGGATCAGGCACTGGGTGATGTGGTTTAGAGGTTACAGTGGTAGTGCCGGGTGAGTGATTGGACTTGATGATCTTAAAGGTCTCTTCCAACTTTCATGATTCAATGATTCTAATCAGGATGCCCACTCCAACCATGTGCAAAGTCTTCCAAATGTAAGAAGAGGCCCTGCAGAGCCCCTGCAGGTGTCAGGAAAGGAGTCCCTGGTCTCCTGTCTGCACACAGAGCTGGCGCGCAGAGAGGGCACCCTGACAGGATGGCAGCATCCCAGGTTCTCCTGGGGCCCTGTTCCAGCTCCCAGGATGACATCCCATTCTGGTGTGTGGAAGGCTCCTTTAAACTGTGCTGACAGGGGCCAGAGTCACTGTGGCCAGCTGTGACCCCAGAAACCAGGGAACCTGCAGCATTTAACACATTGTACTATTTGGAAGTGCTCAGTTGGTTGAAGCATGGTGTTAATAATGCCAAGGCTGTGGCTCTGATCCCCATACAGGCCATTCGTGTAAGGGCCAGACTCAATGATCCTTGTGGGTTCCTTCCAACTCAGAATATTCTGTAATTCTGTGATAATCCTGTGGAGCAAGCATCTCTTGCTATCATCTCCTGGGGGAGAAACTGGACAGGAGGAAAGGAACACATTCATGTCTGCCCAGTGCTTTTGGCCTGCTGCATCCAGAGCATCCTGCCTGGCCTCAGAGCCAGGAACTTGTCCAGCATCCTAAAGGGAAGCACACCACCTGCTAGGGAGCACCACCGCACTGGTATGCGGATATATATGCACAGAGAATCCCATTTAACAAGCCATTTCCATACTAATTAAGAATTTGCAGATTAAAGAGAAACTCGAATCTTAAATGAGACAGCCCAATTTTCTAAATAAGCTTATGGTTTTCATATGGAGACCAACATGTTCTCACCAGCACATCATGCACGCACTGCAGGTTTATCACCATGGTCACAAGTAGGGAGTTTTCATTCTCCACGCTCAAGTTTTTATGACTTTTTACACCTTTTAATTGATGCATGCTCCACCCCCATGCAGCCAGTCCGTAACACTCCTGCACCAGGCAGGCACCAAGCACTTTCAGTAGCCAAGGACAAGTCCTCCTTCATGAGGTCATAGCACAACCTCCTCAGCAAGCCCCTGGTGCCAGGCACCACGCACATGCAGTGAGCACACCAACATGGAACATGCTGGCAGGCTGACCACGCACTAGGAACTGCCTTATTGCATTTCAAGAGACGAGAAGAGCAGTGCTGAAAGCTGTGCTTTGTCCCTCTTCATGAGCAGCCCAGCTTGCTATGGCACGGCCTCTACACAGCATCTGCTGCTAGCAGTGACGTTTTCAATTACACAGTTTGAGGCGCGTCAGGTTACTATCCTCCTCCCCTGGATTTATTTTTATTGTTCTGAAAGCACAAGCCATCCCTACACCAGACCAAGTCCACATTATGCCAGTATTTCCTTTTGCTCTTGCCCGGGCTCCTCCAGGAGCTGCAGAATCCATGCAGAAGCCAAGAAGATTATCAGAAATTCCACAACTGAGCCAACACCAACCCAAGACCAAGCACCGACCATGTGTTCTCTCTCTTCTACCAGCCTTTCCACAAGTGGCCAAGGTCTCCTCTGCAGTTGGAGGACTGATTTTCCCAGTTCAGATGCTGAGGGTCACTAATATGTGCTCCCAGTATCCTGTGGACATGCACAGTACTCCAGCCACACAGTCCCAACACAGGCATCACAAGCACTCTATGAAAGCAACCACAGCTCCCTGCAAGGAGCAATCTCATTTGTACACACAGCTCCGTCCAGCACACGTCCTGCAGAGCGGTTCACCTCTGTTTTCCCTCAGAAATGGGAGATCTTCTCAATATGATCTTCAGAGAAAAAGGGGCACTGAAAATGAGCTGAAAGCAAAGGCACAGAGAAGCCACAGTGGCTCTGACTAGTCAGCCTGTAAAGGGATAAGATCTCCAGGGCTTGAGAACTTTTAACAGGCATTGCAGAAACACGCTTGCTAAGTCTGGGAGAGGAGGTCAACGTATGAAGAAAAAGGAATAAAGCTCTGGAGTGGTAACAGGGATATCTACCCAAAGGCATGTGCAAACTACTCCTTTCAGCCTGGCTTAGCCACAGCGCTTGTGGGGCATCTGAGTTGGAGCCTAGGGAGTACAGAGCCACATTAACTCATTAACTCATCCACATGAACTCATCCACATGAGCAGAGACAAAGCAATACAACATTTGGAAGCCACAGCACTCAGGAGGTAGCACTGCCTTTTGGAACTGTCGCAGACAGCTGGGAGCAGCCCCAAGGACTGCCCAGGACAAAGCCATCATAGATGGGTCACCACTGAGGATGCTTTTCAAGATCATACCTGATGGAAAGACAGACTGCCACTGGCTACATCTTGTTGCACACCAGAAGGAGAGGTGGATGCTGGCATGAAAGCCAAAGTGCCTTTCCAGGCTCTCCACCATACAACATGTCTCTACACCAAAGTATCCAATCTTCTGCTTGCTCAACACCACCTGCTGAAAATCCAGCTCTTGGCAAACAAAATGCACTCTTGTGCACTTACCCTTAAGTGTAACCCGACTGATGCATGTGCTGGGCAACATAAGCACAGCACCAAGGACTCCATTTGTATGCGGAGTGATGCCTTAGGATTTTTAGCTTCTGTATCTTTCATGTAACTCTGGACTTCATATACAGTGCTAAGCTACTGTTCTCTCATGTTAGACAAAACAATTCCTCTCTAGGCCTGAAACTGAAGGACACCTTACTGTCTTAGGCCCCAAGATATGTAAACAACAGAGAACGGGAGGGAGTAAGCTTGGGGTGGATGACTTCATTGCCTGGAGCTGTGGTTGGAGGTTTATCCCCGACATGCAAATGGACCAAAAACTATAAAGCATGAAAATTCCGTGACAGGTCGTCCATTTTGGGTGCAGCCCTGGGTCGGCTCTGACTGCCCTGAATGTACCTTGAAGGCCCTTCAATAAACAGCTGCTTTTTATTCTCTTAATTTTGTCTAGCCTCTATTCTCGGTAGTCCCAAGAAAAGGCATCAGGAGCTGCTGCACCACTATCAGATCAAGAAATTTGTGTTCCAACAGCCAGCCAGCAGAATTGAGAGCACTCGGATGAAGCCAAGCCAGGAGAGGTTCTGAGCAGCAGGTACACACTTCTGCACATGATGGGAGCAGGTGTCAAGTGTATGGCACCCAATTCTGAGCACAACAAACAGGTACTAATGCACACCCCAAGTGCAGGATCCTGGTAAGCAGGACTCATGGCTGGTAGGACTCACTTGCTCCTACAGGGTCCTGCTCTGCCCTGCTACCTGCAGCACCTTGCTGTCACTGTCCTGGGTGTCCCCACAGGTCCCTTCTGCAACCCACAGCAGCATACACTTCTGCAAACACAGCCTCACATATGCCAGGAAAGGATTTTACAGCTACACAGGCAACATATCCTTCCTGGCTCCTATAAAGCTCTGAAGCATGGAAATGAAGCAAGAGGTGCTCAGAAAACACCTTGACAGTATCAAGGCTCCTCAAAGAGGCCAGCTTACATGGGCTGCAGTTCTCCTTGCACCTCCCTCCATCGTTATAAACCACTATGTTCCCTTGAAATTCTATGCCCAGCTGACAGTCCAGCCACAGTGCATGATCCTTCTATGTAGACATCTTCCAACAGCCAACCATTCAACACCACAGCTCCTACTGGGGCTGTCCATATGTCACACAGCACGGCCTTACTCCTCTGTGCTTCAGGGCGCCTCCTCTCCCAGCTCTGTCCTGAGCTTTTGTGAGGGACAGTGTGCTGGCACAGGAAGCCTGGCTTTCTGCACCTACTTTGCTTCTATCTTTATATTGTATTAGATTTCTATCCTGTATAGGGGGCTAAAAAGAGCAGACAGGCAGCCCCATGGTGCAAAAGCAGGAGGAAAGCTGCACGTAATGGACCCTGGCTCTCCCGCTGCTCTGCATACCAGGGGCTGCGCTTTTGGAAAGGCGAGCTTGAGGTCAGAGAGGACTGAAGGTGGAAAAAACACAGCACTCACCCTTTCTGCGTTCAACCCCCAAGAAAATCCAAGACAAAACTCTGCTTGGAGTGATCAGCAACTCCACAGCACATCCCATGCTTGCAAGGGCTGGCATGACTGAGTAAATGGGGCAAATTCAGCAGGCTGGGGAAGGCTTTGACTAATCTGTACCCTAAGGAAGAACTCCTTGCCAGATATGTTTTTCCAGCATGAGGCATGCTGGGACTCACTGCACTTCACTTCAGAGCATACTGCTGAGAGGAGGTCCCCAGCCCTACCAAGAACAGCTTCCAGCCTCTTTTCTCCAATTGTGCTGAGCCATCTCCCAAGGAGAAAGTATCCCCGGCTTCTTAACAAGCCTCTGGAAGGACATCCTTGGCCACACTTCCTGACCAGAGCAATGACCAGCCCAGGAGAACATTTCACAGCCCCTCTGTGAGTCTGACTACCCAGCACAGTTACCAAAGCATCAGGCTGACCCAGAACACTTTGTTCTCAGGCCCACATTCACCTCAAGAGCTGAACACATCCAGAATGTCACTGTTACCATCTGATCTGGGAAGTCCTTGGGCCACAGCAGGCTGGGTGAGAGGCATCTGTGGCAGCACCCCGAGCAGGTCTCACTGTCCCCATGTGCACCTACCCCAGCGTGTCCCACACAGCAACTGCCATGGCCTGTGAGGTCCACAGAGAAATCCCCAATGCCACTGTGACCATGAGCCTCTGAGAAGTATTGTAAGTCACAGTGCTGGAAACAGGAAATCTAAGACAAAATGCCACAGGACACCAAGCAGTTCCTAGTATGTGGTGTGCAAAAATAGTTACACTGTTAGCGTGCCTGCAATTTGTCACAGCGTGGAAACAACAGCTCTTCAGGGTCCCTCTTGGCCCACCAAACAGATCTCAAAAAACCTCAGACACATCCCACAGCAGTCTCAAATCCACAACTAAAAGAAATCCCCTGATTTAATGGAATATGCATATTTTTGGCCAGCTTTTGAAACTTTAAAGACAATAAAATCTCAAACAATATTTTCTAATATGAATTAAATTCACATAGGGCATAGCTACCAGTCTGTAACCACAGCAAGGAGAATTCATTGTTTAGTTACTTCAATCAGGCTGGGAAGATGCTGCAACACACACCTCCTTGCCTGCAGGCTGAGAGCAACCAGAAGGAAATCCTGATGGAACAGCTCCACCTGCACAAAGCTCCCAGACAAACACTAATGTGTCAGCCTGACAACCCGGCGTTCAAAACTGTCAGTGTTAAATTACCACAGAAGAATAAATAATTTCTAATACTTATCACCTTGTGTGACAATGACAGCGACCTCTGTGTGAAGGTTGCCCAGACCCAGCTCATTTTGGGAATGGCAGCACAAGCGAGCCTGCACAGGTGGGGACATGGACTGCAGGAGAGAACCCACCACAGCCAGCCCTGCACTGAGGGCTGCTAACGGGCCTCCTTCCACAACCCAGCCTGGGTCTCCCAACACAGGACCCTGCCCAGGCCAGCTGTTAGCTCTGAGAATAGCTCAGATCAGCTGCAGAGGATCAAATAATTGCCCTGGGGATAGGAAATACCAACTATTTTCAGTTTTCTGGGAGTACTGTTGGGCCAGGGGAGGCTGGCCACCCAGCCTGGGGGGAGGAGGGCCTGACAGCTTGTTACACACTTTCATTGTTGCTTATCCCAGGAAAAGGAAAAGGTTTCTAAGAGGGTTTAAATCTCAGACTTGCATTTTTGAAACCATTTTCCAGACTGCAGTTTCACACTAGGAAAACATAAAATACGCAGATCTTCCACTTGAAGCTCAATCCTGACATCTTCCACCCCTTCTTGCAGTGTAGCAGGGAGGGCACACAGCACTGCTGACTAAGCTCCAAGGGGCAGCCTGGATTTGAGCTCCTACCCCTCATCACAGGCACTCAGCAACCTGCTCTTGGCTCCTTTTCCATCAAATCTTTGCAGGTTACTTTTAAAAGCCACGTGAGATCCCTAAAACTATTTTACAGGCTGAGAAACTATTTGCATCCATAAAGAAGTTCCTTTTGGCAGCATGAGATGCCAGCTCCAGACACTGCTGCCCATCTCTCAGGGCAGCACCTATCCCGCTCTCCAGAAGCCTGAGGTCTGGGGTGCCTATAGCCTTTGCTGTGTTTCAACCACCCCATCTCACATCTCAGGAAGATAATTAAAGGACACTGATAGAAACACTCAAAAGCCTGAAAATACCCCACTGAAGGTCCAAACACGCACTATTAACTGAACTTCTGTAGGCAGCTGTTCCACGGGAAAGATCCTACCCACCAATACTGCATGCTAGCAGCATTGCCAGAATCCAAACCTGAAGCTTGGATGCAAAACTGGGAAGGAGCAACCAGTCTGTGCAACCATCCACATCCTTCAACAGCCCTGCTGACAAAAGGCATGGCTGCCTGGCATCCCTGTGGAGCCAATGAGAAGCAAGGGGAAAAAGGGAAGTGAGTTAATGTTGCCCAATTCCTGTCTGACTTTGAAACAGCAGTTTTCTGACTTAAAAAAAAAAAAATCCGTAAATATGCACATAAAATTTTAAGGAACCCCAGCTGAGCCCTGTTCTGCATCACTGGTAAGCCTGGGGAACAGGTCTTCCACATGCACAGGACAGCCGTGGGAGTGGGGCTGCAACAGCACTGCTGCAGCACAGAACACCTGGCCTGCGAGAAGCCTCCCCTGGCAGCCCTTGGCTGGGCTTCAGATGTAAAATTAAGATTAGGGCTGAAGTAAAGCCAAAATTCATAGCTTGAGAGGGGTCAGAAAGGGTCCACTAGAAGAAAGTAGGGGCTGCTAAAGACTCGAGTTTGCAGACACCTTCCTGAAGAATGAGCTTGGCAATAAGATTAAGGTTGGGATAATGCTGAGACAAATAAAGTCCAGAGCTGGAGCTGGAGTGGGGCTGCAAAAGTACATGGCAGCTTCCAAGAGTGCTGGGCTGGGAGAAAACACTGGTCCAGGTAATTAGTAGAAGACTTCCCTACGGCTTCTCAGGAAAATCGGGGCTATGGCTAATAAAAAGGAAACCCAGAGGTGCAGAGGCAGCAGAATCCACCTGAGCAAAGCAAGAATTGCAGGAAGCCTCACCTGGGAAAAAACCTTCATTACAAAAAAGGCTGGAGAGCTTAGCTAAGACTCTGGTGGAAAACCAGCATCAAAGTCCACAGAAAGTCTAGCGCTCATGTGCGGCTGGAAAGGGATGGCAAAAAGTAAAGAGGCTGGCCTGGGAAATGGTTTAGAAGGTTCCCTATAGTTCAGCTGGAAACCAGCTCAGGTCAGGATCTGGACTGAAAGGAAAGGTTACACCGCACCTGGGGAGAGGGGCTGCCAAGAGACCCATGTGGGACACCTTTTGCCAGGAAACGGCTGCGGGCCCTTCCTTACATCTCTTCCTCACAGTCCACAAGCAAACACGGGGTCGGGCTCAGAAGCAGAATGCCTGGTGTTACTGCTGGAGCGAAGCTGGAAAGGGGCTGCCAAAGGCAAGTGAGAGCAGCCCAGTCCCAGGATGAGAGAAAGCTTTGGTGTTAGGGGTCTTCCCTGTAGTTCTTCACAAAAAAATACGAGGTTTGAGTGAAAGACAGAGCTTACAGCTGAGCCGGGGCTTCAACAGCCAAGCAGAGGCTGGCAGGACAGCAGGGCTGGGTCAGTTTTCATCCACGCGATGGCTGTGGGGCTTTTTCAATTGTTCTGTGGAAAAATGAGAGCCACTGCCAGGATTAGGGTTAGGGTTGCAAGAGAGACAAAGCCTAGAGCTGCACTTGGACCGCGGCAGGAAAAGGGCTGCAAAGCCAAGTGGAGGCTGCCAAGACACATGGGCTGGAAGAACTCTATCTGGATTTCCAGCTCTAAGGCTCAAATGGAAAGCAAGAACTACAGTTAAGGCTGACAGAAAGTGAAATCTTAGGGTTTCGTTTGGAACAGGGTTAGAAATGGGATGCCAAAGATTATTTTAGTTTGCCAGGAGCCCTTGTCTGGAAATCACTTTTTGTACAGTAGTTCTTGTCAAACGTTCAGCTATAAAATTAGGTTCAGAAGAACACTGACGGACAGAGGAAGCCTTGACATACAACTGGACCAGGGATGGCAATGGGCTGCCAAAGCAAAGTGGGGGCCTGAAAAGAGACTAGGGCTTAGAGAAACCTTTGGTCTGGAAAATGGCTCCACAGCCTTCTCTAGAGCTTTCCCAGAAAGGGAGAGCTAGGGTTGAGACAGCCTGGAGCTGTAGGCAAAGCAGGGAAGGGGCTACCAGAAGGAAACGGTAGGAGATGCATGCTAGGAGAAGTCTTATGTCTGTCTACATGGCTTCAGAGCCATGTCCACCATTCCCAAGAAAAGGAAGGCTAGAGACAGGACTGAAGGATCAGAGCTGCCATTGGCGTAGGGTGGGAAGGTGGCTGCCAAACATTTGGGACGGGAAAAATTTTTATCCATGTAATCTGTGCAATGCCTGGGGGTCCATGTCTCAGACCCAGGAGGAGAATGAGGATGAGGTTTTGGAAAAAGACATTTCTCCATTTAAGGCAACACAAAGCCTGTGGTGGTGTGTCCTGGTTTGAAAGACAGGTATCTGTCAAGGGAGGCAGAAAACTCCCCTGGAATGGAAAATATGACCCCCTTCCCTCCCAGTTATTATAACTTTGAAATTACAGGGCTTTCAGGCAAAGCTGTGGGAAAAGGAATAACAGTTCTTTACCAGTCTGTCTGTGTCTAACGAGGCAGACAAACCCCAGCCCCGGCAGCACCAAGGAGCAGCAGCAGAGCCCCGGCACCGCCTGCTCTGGGCTGCGGCACCTTCCCTGCGGTGCAGTTCCGGGCACGGCCGGCAGGGGCGCTGCGGGCTCCCGGCCGGGCAGGGCGGGTGCGGTGATTCCCCCGCGCCTGCAGGGGGCGCTGTGGCGCGAGCTCGGCCGTGTCTCTCCCCACGGGGCGATGGCGGCGCAGGGCGGGACAGAGAAACGGGGCTTCCCGGCAAAGCCGCAGGGGCGGCCGGGCCCGGTGCCGCGCGGGGCCTGAAGGGGCTGAGGGGGAACCGCGGAGCGGCGGCGGCACCGGCAGGGACGGGCACACCCGGGGGGCAAACAAAGTGTCAGCAAAGACTCCGGAGCCATGCCAGAGGCTGCGGGGTATCCGGGAGGGCACAGGGTGTCCGTCGGGTTAAAGTGCAGCACAAAAGCCCAGAGAAACGGCAGACAGCCGCGGGGCTGGGCTGCCGCAGGCAGCTGCCGCAAGCAGCCGGGAGACACTCTCCCCAGGAAGGGATCGGCGATCGGGGTCCCCTTCCCAGTGAGGTCGGGTGTTGGAAAGGTCCCAGTTCAACAGCTGCTCTTGTGAGCAGAAGCTCACCCACAGTAAAAAGAAAGCAATGCAGGACACAACTCCGTGGTGGCAGTGAATTCTCCCCGCAGCAGCAGCCCGACCAGCTCACCTCCAGTCCCAAGACTGAGGAGCCGAGCCCAATTCCTCACCCAAAATCTTGTGGTATCTCTGCCCTTTCCATGAGGAAGGCCTCCAGCTAAGACACCACAGCCAGCTGCACCCCTCCCCCCCATCTTGACCACTTTTTTCTCTCTTAAGTATCCTCATTATCATCTCTTAGACAACAAATGGGAGAAAATTCCCTGAGAGAAAGAGAGAAAAAAAAAAAAAAAGGAAAAATCCTATCTCCAACATGGTGTCAGGCTCCTGCCCTCCTTCCTTCAGGTGCAAAGGGAATAGAGTAGAGCATCAAACAGAACTTTTAAAAATCAAATGTTTGTTTTCAGAGGCTGATGCTGTGCTGAGGCTGGCTGAATTTTTACAAGGACGGGTAAAAGATCAAACTTTGCCTTTCTCTGTAACCTCTTTCTCAAAAACAACACCCATTCTTTTTGAAACCTTAAAAAGAGCCAGCCTGAGGCACTGCACAGGTTTGCACTGCAGAAGTGAGAGCTAGACAAGGACTATTCCAGCTTCACAGAGAAGCTTCATCACAAAGACCACCAACACCACCTAAGATTGAATTACATTAAAACATACCTTGCAGAAAGGAACTGTAATTAGACTGGCCCACAAATCCAACAGTCTCCACAGCCAGCAAGCTGAAAACATAGCATGCGTTAACAATCAAAGAGGACTGTGCCCACAGGTTATGTATTCCAAGAGCAGGAAAGGGGATGCATCTGCACCATCGAAGCTGCTCTCAGTTTACGTCCTACTTGCCTTTTAGGAGAGTCTGCTGTGGGCTCTCACATCTCAAACTCCATTTGGTTTTTGCAGTGCATCCCCAAAAAAGGCTACATCCCCAATGTAAGTCCATTGATCACCAAAGTAACTGACAAAAAGGTGTTCCTCCTTGTAATATAACACATACACACAGGTGAGGGTCAGTCAAATAGGACCAGTTCTCAGGGCCCTAACAGGATAAACACCTTGGGGGGAGTGTCGCAGGGGGGTGGAGCTTCAATTCAGTGACTGGGTCCCTTGTGACAAGAAAGACTTTCAGGGAACATGTCCAGAAAAGGGCAACAGAGCTGGGGAAGGATCTGGAGTGCAAGTCTTATGAGCAGTGGCTGAGGAAGTGTGGGGGGGATCAGCCTGGAGAAATGAAGGCTCAAGGGGGACCTTCGCGTTCTCTACAACTCCCTGACATGAGTGTGGAGCCAGGTGGACTCTTCTACCAAGTAACAGGATATGAACAAATGGCCCCAGGTTGCACCAGGGGAAGTTTAGGTTGGAGATTAAGGAAAATTTCTTCACCAAAAGGGTTGTCAAGCACTAGAACTGGTTGCCCCAGGCAGTGGTGGAGTCACCATCCCTGGAGGGATTTAAAAGACATATGGCTTTAGCACTTGGGGACATGACTGAGTGGTGGCCTTGGCAGTGTTATGTTTACAGTTGGGCTTAATGATCTTAAGGGCCTTTTCCAAACTACTTTGATTCTACGGTTCACAGAAAACTGTCAAACAGCCCCCAAAACCAGTAAGGCACATGGGCACATTCAGGGGCTATCCCATCTTTCGCCTGGGGACACATCCAGACTTGTCTCAGCCTTTTCCTCTCTCCAAAAACTGCATGTGCTCCACACACCAATCCCTGTGCCAGCGTCAGCAGCTGTCCTTGTGTGTACACACCATTCTGAGCTGGTGGGAACACCCCACTACCTCACATAAGCTGCAGAGCAGCTCTCTGGGGAAAGGGGTGCTACTCCAGCCCTGGCTGCCCAAGAGCTGTTCTGCTGTCCACCACCTGCTGTCATTGTGGGAGCAGCCCTTGGCTCAAACACAGAGCAGGGCCTCATGCCTGACAACAAACCCTACAGCCTTGAGGAAAGGAAGTAGCCAGTAGCCATTCCCAACAATACAGGGATGACATGACCTGTGTCATTTCTCTGTCAGGGTCAGGCAGCACATTAGGCCTTTTTAGAGCTGAGACATCAGTACTGCTGCTCTGGCAGGAACTCCCAGAGTCCTGACTTGAGGTCAGAGGCACAGGAACAGCTTCATTATCTCATGGTGTGCCCCATCCCACAGCCTGGAGAGCCTCACACCAGCTCACTGCCCAAAGCATGTCAGGCCAAATGGGATCAGAGTGCTGGGTGTACAGGACCAGCTTTGACAAGCAAATGAGAATCATTCCCAAAGGAGCCAGGAAGGGTGCCTGCATCTGCCTGAAGTCAGTTGAGGAAAATAAGGACTGGCCACTGCTTGCCAAGAGGTTTGCTGTGTTCCCCTGCTACTCCTACTCTCTCTGCTAAGAGAGCTATGGAGTAGCAGACAACAGATCAGAACTGATGGGATCTGGCAAGTTTTCCCAGGCAAGCTGGAGCAGAAGACCCAAGGCCCTGGCAGCACCTTCCCATCAGAGGAACCTCCTCAATAGCTTTGCAGCTGGCAAGGCAGAGAGCAAACCCAAGGACAACCAAGCAGGGCCCAGGCATCAGCCACTCTTCCTACCTGCTGCACCCACACTGCAGGTGAGCAGCAGTAAAGGACTCACAGGTCTGGCTGGGACAGACCCAAGAGCAGAACTTGGAACCTGCACTGTTCTTTTTCTGCTTGGCTTGACCAACAGTATTCTCTGAGACCAAAGAGCAAAGAGACACATCTGCAGTCCTCTGGTGCTGTTTGAGCCTTGCTACCTTATCAATCCCTGTTCCTAAGCAGGGCTGCATAGGCACATCTCAACCAGCGGAGCTGCCGGAGCTTGCAACTTGAGTGTCTGCTGCAATCCAGAGGGACTCGGGGAACTACATTCCTGAGGGCTGCATGGAGAAGAGGCTCTGCAGAAACATCTCCCTGCCAGCGGATTTAGAGAGGTGCTCCCATCATGTGTGGAGTTCCAGGCAGGGAAGACATGCATTGACAACACAACTGCCTGCAAAACACTGTAGAGGCAGAGCTAGGGGAGGGGTAAAAGAGCACCACGGCGCAACAGTGACACTTCTCTCCCTGGCTCCTCCCTGACAGCTCTCTGCAGGTTGAATTAGGGAGGGCTCCATTGTCCAGCAAAGCCTCCTCCAGTGGGCAAAACAGCAACCTGGCTGGCTGCTCCTCCACAGCATGCTCCATCACCCGAGAGCATCTCTGCAGGACACTGGAAGTACCCAGCAGCTCTGTCAGCAGCTACCTGTCTGCAGGTTGTCACGCAAGCAGCCTGGCAGGCACAGCGCGGCTCTCTCCCCACAGCCTGCTGCAGCAGGATTTGTTTATGTGTCTGCAGCTGCTCTGTGCCTTCGCCATGGGAATCCAGGCTGCAGCTCCATCCGTGCCGAGGAGAAGCGGCCTCTCCACACAGCCTGGCGAGCAGGGCCCAGCAGGCACGGTGCTGCGGGAGGCACAAGCCCCTGGAAATCAGCCTGCTGGAGCGGCGAGCCGCATTGCCAGCCCTCTGCAGTGCCTCCCCCTCATCCTGCCTCCAGCCCTCCACTGGGGGTAGAGAATACCAAGCCTGGGTTGTAATTTTTCAAGTTAAAAATAACCCAGTAGTTTAGCAAGAGAGGAGCAGCAGCAGCAGCGATGCAGGGGACTGGGGAATCTGCAAGCTCACTGCGAGGCAGCACGGCATACATTCTCCTTCCCAAATACAGGCTGTGGAGCAGCAGCTTCCCAGCTCTGCTCACACAGTTACAAAAAACAAGACTCCCTCTGCATCCCATCAGGAGAGGCTTCACTTAGCAGCCAAGTGTCTTCATTTCAGAGCTGCTCTAACACTCCCTCACTGCTCTCTGGCACCAGTGGGAAGAGGGCACAGGCCCCACACTCCTGAGCAGGACACACAGCAGGGTGAGGGAAGCAAGGGTAAAAAGGAGAGTACATAGAGGTTCAAATAACCCGAGGTAATGGAGCAAACTTGCATCAGGCAGATGCACATGTCCAGGGCAAGCAGAGCATCACACCAACAGCCAGCCCCAAGGGACACAGCCATGCTGCAAGCAATTTTCTGTTCTCAAAATATTTTAATCATTAAAAAAAAAAAAAAGGTGAGGAGAAATGAACCGTGTTCTCTGTGGGGCCAGGGGAGCCAAGAGATCTGCTGATAAGGACACCAAATGCACATGGCAAATCTGCAGCACCTTCCCAGAACACCCATCTCCACCACCCCACAGGAGAACAGGCAACAAGACTTTGACAGGCAATAAATCACCACAATCTCCTTGCCATTTGCTCCCTTGGAAAAGCAACATGGTCATGCTGCATAGCATTCCCCTCCAAAAAGCCTGTTCAGCACCAACATTCTGCTCCCAAGCTCTCAGCCCTACAGCAACAGCCACGTCAGAGACCCTGGGGAGACACTTGGGCTCGTGCCATTGCCTGCGCACAGAGGATGCTCTGTTGGCACCCAACAAGCAAGAGAACACACGCAGGCTGGATACAGCCCCCGGTAATGCAGCTTCAATCAGCTACACTTCATGACTCTCATGACAAGCTCATGTGGTAGAACCAGCAATAGCTCCTTTTTGGAGGGTTTTCAAATGCAGCTCCTAACCCAAGACCATAACCATAATGACCTTCAGTAGCTGCACAGTGCCAGAGGGCTGAAAACTGAGGGCTCACTCAGAGTCCAGCAAGCACAGCAGTGAGCAGGGACCAATAGCACAAGGGAAGAGAAAGCAGTAGAACGGCTGAAACCCCTTCAGTTTGTTCAGTGAAGGCACATCACGAACACAAAGCCATGCCTGGCCACTCAACACATACACACAAAGAGATGCACTCCAGCTTGCTGCTAAAGAGAAGGAAACCTGATCTGAGCTCACCATAAAATGTATTTCCCTCATCAGCTTCACAAACAGCCCAAAATGAGGGGACACACCACTCCCAAGCAGCACCAGGAACTGCAAAGTGGCTGTCTGCAGAGTAGGGATGCACCCAGTGTCAGCTGTGCTCCCTTCCCCATCATGGGGATGCACCCAGCATCAGCTGTGTGCTCTTTCCCACATCATCATCCTGCTACCTGGGTATGCAGGAGCTGGCAGGAGCTGCCAGGAGCAAGATACGTTTCGCAAACCTACTGTGTCTGTTGCCTTCTGATCTGCTGGCCAAGAGTCTGCTCCAAACAGTTGCACATAAGCCCCAGGCAGTGGATTTTAATCCTCAACATCAGCAAGGCAAAAAAACAGACAAAAAACAAACCAAATCGCTACAATTCAGTACCTATGCAGTCAAGGGAGAAAGGAAACAGGCCAGGCTTGCCCAGGCTCGTAGCTGGCACCCAGCCGGCTGGGCTCCCACATGGACAGGCACTGGACCACCCTCAGTGCCAAGTGGCACAATTTCATGGGCAAGGTGCACTGGTATGCAAAAACATGTGCAGCACTCTTGCACACACAGGGGTCCACACTGGCTTCCTGCAGAGCAGTGTCCCACCAGCACGATTCATGTGCCCTGTCAAGAGCATCCCCAGCTTAACCTCCTGCCACATCAGCAAAGCCCACTGCACATCACTGATGTGGTGGCACTTTCTAGACCTCTGCTACCCATTAAACACAGACACACTCCAGTGTGGCATCCAATCCATGCCACGACACAGCCCAAATTAACTGCCCTGTCTGCCAAATCTTAATAAGTCATTTCTCCATTACCAGTGCCAAATTGTCCTTCCACTTTATTCACAAGCTCCAGCATGCTGACCAGCAAGCCAAGGAAGGACATGAATGGAGTGTCCAGGGAACAGATAGTGCCAGTGGCCATAAAGCCTGCACACTTCTCCCATCACACTCCCAGCACCTAATTTTCTACATTAAAATAAGGAAAATGCAGTATCTGTATCCACATGCTACAGGAGAGTCCCGAGCTGCACAAGCCAATAAAGCCTATGGACAAGAGTGACTTCCACAGCACCCTGCACAGCTCTGCCACCCCTCTGGCCCCCTGCTGCAGGCTGGAGGCCCCCAGCTCACAGCCCCTCTCCTGGCCTGTGGGAGTCAGAAGCTCACTGCTCATGGCAGCTCAACACAGTGCTATGTCCAGCTTGCTGGCAAACCAAAATGATGCCTGGTGGGCAATTTCTCTTAGCCTGGGGCAGTCCACCCAATCTGCTCCCCCACAAGGCAGGGAGCCTTGCATGCCAAGGCAGATGTGCTTCAGCTGCCAAGGAGGCTGTGGAAAGCCTCAGGTCAGAGTGACAACAGTACCCTAGTTACATTTTAGATGTAAATGGGCAAAGAAGCTCTGAGGATACACTCTCAGTGCTGGAAGCAGGCTCTTTCCTGAAGTGCCTGGCTGTTACCCCTGGGCAGAGAGAGAATTGTGGGTTTAGCTCCTGCTGGCTTCCTGGACCAGCAGGCATGAGGAGCCAGACTTCCCAGTAGTGTAAAAAAAAAAAAATCCTCTGATGAATTACTGGGCTCAAGGGAGCACAGGGGTTACTGTCAGCTGCTTCAGAGGCTTCTTGTATTAAGGCAAAACATCCAGCTGCTCTCCAGCTACCAGGAGGGAAGTAGAGGTTTCAGCAGAAACCAGCGCCCTGTTGCACTCTACTCAATTCCCTGCTGCCTTTTATGTCTCACACAGAAGTGCTCAGGGCTTCACTTAGCTGTCCAAGTCCATCCTCAAGGTCACTGTCCCTACAAAGAAGCCACCAGGCACATAATTTAACCTTTATTAGTAAGAAAGGTGTACAAAAGCCAGTTCAACCAGTAGGCCTTGACAGCTGGCCAATTGAAAGAACCTTTTATAAGGTTACTGTTTGAGAGCTGTACACCAAACTGCACCAAACTCATGCTATCCCAAGGCAGATGGCCAAAAAATGAGACAACATTCCTGAAAGCACATATCTTCTCTTGCTGTTGTTAATATCCTGCACAGCAAACTGAAGCTGTCAGAAACCAGCTTTGCCACACCGCAAACAGCTCCTCGGAGGCAATCATAACCCTTTGTGCCTCTATTTTCTAATGGTAGAATAGAGACAAAAAAAGCAACATTGACATCAGGGCTAATGAGAAGGTGAACAAACACAATGCACAATGTAGACATACATGAAGGACACATGTGACACCCTGAGCAGATTTCCTGCTGGGAAGGCACAGTAACACCGGCCACAGAACCATATAGTGATGGAGACCCCACTGTAGAATCCAGTCATGCTGAAAATCATTCCTTCAGGAATTTCTGTCAGTCTGCTCCAGTTGAAGCTCCCTGACACAGAACTCCACAGTGAACTGCTCTTACCCCTGCCAGTCATTCACCTGGTGTCCCTACAACCCTGTTTGCTCCTGTTATCTGCTGACTAAGGTATTCCCCATTGTCCTCCTGCTAAAACCACAGTAAAAAAAAGGGTGAAAGAAAAAGTTGGTGCCCGCCTGCCAACCTCCTGCTTCGTTTAATGAGTAGCTCATGGGAATGCGCCCTAGGAAACACATCCAAGGGGCTGAATGAAATGGGGCCAAGTCACCAGAAGCTGGGACACAGGAACAGAGTTAGCATTTTAAACATTTGCAGGGCCTCACAAGATGGACACCACTGCTTTGCCAAATGCCCCATCTGTGCACAGGTGCCAGAATGGTGAGGGGTGTATGGTGCATGAAGTGAGCTCAGGGCCAGCCTTGCTTTGCCTGCTGTGGCCACATCTCAGACCACAGCTTGTGAGCACCGGCATTGAAGGCTGATCCCGAGGTACATCTTAGTGTGTGATAACTGAGCAGCTCTTCTTTGGGCCAGGCAGCACTGCATCCTGGTCCTAGGGATCTCAAAAAACAGGAGATAAAGGAAGGACATCTCCAGGAGCAGAAGGATATTTTTCTACATTGCTCACTCTCCAAGCACAGGACAGCTCCGACACCATCTTACAGAGTTGATACTGCTCTGTTGGAGAAGAGCTCCAGCACCCACACAGGCTGTACCTGCCCTGCCAGCACTGCATACCCAGGCCACCCAGTCCAGGGCAGGACTGAAAGGTTGGCTGGCAGACCCCTGCCTGCAGCAGGGCCAGGTACTGGGGGAGCCAAGCTGTTCTTCCACATCCAGGAATATAACATCCCAAATAACCACAGTCTGGGAGTTTACTATATGCTGTGGGGAGATCCCACAGCTCATGGTATCTGTTCTGCCTGTACACCCTAAAAAAATCTAGCAAGCCTCGCTCCAAAATAGCAACAGACAGAATCTGCTGTTCTCCAGGTCTAGGAAGTTACTCTGAGAGAACAGTCTCCAGAGTTCAGATGCCATCTGTAATGAGACATTATTCTCAATCATCTCTCTTTCCTTGCATTTGTCTTTCATACCATCCCAGGAAAGACTAAAGTATGGGAGACTGAGAGCAGTGCCAAAGAGAAATTCATCAATTCCTCATGTGTAAATGCTTGAGGTTCAGTGATGCCAGCTCCTCAGCTATAGGCAGTGCTTTAATACACTTGGGTAGCCCTTTTAAATGGTGAGCACACAAAGGCCTGCCCAGACACACTGCAAGGAAAACGCTACCGAAAGCACATATGGAGAGGTAGCCCCTTCTTGCCTCAGCTCATAAAGCCCTTTAGTCAGAGACCAGCTCAGGGAACAGTGAAGAGAGCACCAACCTTGCCAGTCTGGAAAGCCACAGCTGCACAGGCAGGGAATGCACGGGCAGGAGGGGTTCCTGCCAGAGGACGCCAAACCACTCTCACTAATGCTGGCTGCAGAGTACCATCTTTGCAGAGTACCTTTTACCAAACAGAACTGGAACCCCAGAGCACACCAATCCTCTTTCAACAGCACACAGGCAGAGCTGCTGTTGAGTCTCCTAGACTCAAGCTGCATTCATTCAGGGCACAGGTACAGAAGATGCCCTGGACACTCCTGGCCAACCAGCACCACTGTCATGGGGTCAGCCATGTACCTGTCAGAAGTCCAAACCAACATGGTTTTCACATCTCCTCTCCCTCTGTACTTTGATAAGCTACTCACATCCTGAACCCTTCCTTCAGCAGGCATCTCTGGAGGAACAATCATGCAACAAGGTCCAGAAATGCACTTCTGCTCTGTGTCTGTCTCCCTCTTCCAGCTAAGGGTGACAGAAAGAGTAGGAAGAAGAGCTGGATCCAGGAAAGAGTTTAAGAACACTGTCCTCAGCCCTAATGTCATGCTCTACTCAGCAGAGCAGCCACTGGAGAGCCTGTCTAGAAACCAGAGAGCAGCATTTGCAGATAACCACATTTCCACACAGTATCCCTTGTCAGATGTGGGTACAGCTGCACCTATTCAAACACATAGGTCCTGCAAGCTACAGCATCACACCTCAATACAGGGCCCTTGAAGAGGGCACTCTCCTTGAAATTACAACTACCAAAGCTTCAAAGAGCCTGTGCCCACAGCCACACACTCCTTCCTTTGCCTTCGGAATTCAAGACCCTGGTCCTCGCACTCAAAGCACAATGTAGGACTGGCCTAACTCCAAACCAGTGACTTTATTTTCTGACAGAAACTCTCACCTTCCAGAGCAAGGAGGTGCAGCAGTCATTGTGACTGGCCCACAAATCTGCAACCACAAACCTCAGCACCTTTACAGTAAGCACAAGCCTTGGTTCAGCCAGCCTCCCCGCAACATCACTGCACAGCAAACAGAGCACAGTCTCTGCCGTCTGCGGTGGAGGAGAGAAACCTGCTTTTATGTATGCACCGAAGTGCATGCTGGGAAAGGCTCAGATACTCTGGTGAGGGGCACCCTGCGGGGACTGGGAAAGATCACGGAGAAACAGGGCTTTGCTTGCCCTAAAGCAACAAGCAGAGAAGCATACAAATAGGAGCAATGGGCTGTGCATTCACACACCCCACTGCGCTCCTTCCCAGGCTACGCAAGCACAGGGTACAGCAAGGATGCACCGCGCACTTAGAGAAGGCATCAAAAATGGCTCTTTTCAGATCCTCAATTAACACATCAAACACTTAAACTTCATTTTATCTAAAGTATATTCTAACTTCAACCAAAGCAGATGAAAGATTGAGGGTTAAAAGTGCTCTGTGCACAAGACCTAGAGAACTCAAGGCAGCAGCTCACACAAAAATAGCAGCTTTCACAGCATGTCTATAGCAAAGCACTAATGTTTATTCTTGTATCTAGGACTAACTTTAATTCTGCCTCGATGCACATATATAACAAGGCACTAATGTTTCTTAAAGAACTAATACTTCACCTACCTATATGTCAAAGAAGTGGAAGTTCCCCATAACTTTGCAGCACCTTCGTTCCTGCATGTAGCTAATTGCTAATGCTGGAATTCACCTTCCACAGCAGCCTCACAGTGTAAGCTGAAGTGCAAAATGAAACTATGTCCACAAAACAAATATCTATTTCCAGTGCAATGGAGAGGGAGCACAACTCCCAGCAGTGGTTGCCAACAGGGAGGGCCTGGTAGCTAAAGTCCCTCAATTAACTAAAGTCCTGCTTTTGCCTTCAAAGAAGTGCAAATGAGATACCTCCTAGGGGAAGAGGTGGGGGTCTTATATGCCAAAGGGTTTTAACACTAAGGGCAGTAAGTTCTTTCTCCACACAGGTCCGCTGCCAGTCACAGGGGCACAGCCCCCCCCAGCCTTCCCCACCAGGCCTTCCTTCGCACAGGCTTTTGGCTGGGGTCCCCCACAGCTGCACATGCCCTTCCCACCTATTTTCCTGCACCAGAGCTCCCAGGCTGTAATTCAAACAAATAATTTAGGACCACATCGGATAGTGAACGAAACAACCTTGCCCATCCACTGCCTACCTGTCCCTCCTTCGCAATAACAGGCATGTTAGCAAGACATGCAGTCAGCTCAGGAGCCTAGAGTAACACCAGTCTGGCCCCTGATAATGTCTCCTACTCTAATGCAAAGCAGGGCTTCATAGATCCCACACTTTTATAGAAACATTTAGAAAATACTCTGGAAATTGACACTGACAAGCATAACTTTTCCCTGCTTTCAGCACAGTCATCCCAAAAGGAAGCAATAAATGACCTGCATTTCAACCCAGACTTGCCATCACAACTGAGCCAAATGGCAGAGAGATACAGACAAGTGTCAGAAAGCTTCACCAGAAGAGATCTAAACTTAATGTCACCAGGAAAAACACAAACAAAAAAATTCCCAAACACCAGAGTAAAACAAACCACCCCAAAACAACCAGCATAAAGTTTGGGAGAACGCAAACCTGCGCAAGGCATGCTGTACCTCAGAGGACAGACGTTCATAATATCATGAAGCAGCATCCCTCAAGGGGAAACAAGGGCTGAAAAATATGATGGGCACCCCACATCCAAGTCAACATCTCACCGTCACAGTTAACACCCGCACTCTTTGAACCATACCCAATGCGTCTCTGCAAGCACATTTCTAGCGCCCACACGAAAAACTAAGAGGGACTGGGACTTGGTTCCCACGCTTCTCATTTTCTTTTCTGGACTGAAAAAGAATGTTTTGCTCCTGTTAGAGCAAGATTTACACTCACTACAGGCTGAGAATGCCTTGGAGACAACAGGCTGCAGTATGGAAAGAGTACGTACCCCTTCACCTCAAGGCAGTATTTCCTCCACAGGGAGAAGGTCCTCACACAAAGGATGGGCCAAAAGCTCCCCTGACCCCACCTGGTTCTAACACAACCCAGCACCTCTCTAAGCACTGGGCCCAAGCGCAGCAAAGAGCAGGAGCTCTACACTCAGGCACAAACTCTCCCAGCCTTTAGCTGACTTCCAAAAGAGCCAATTGTGCTCAGGCGTTCCCCAGAGCTCAGTCATAACCTTTCCCCAGATATCTGCCAGGGACCGGCTTCAAATATTAAAGCCCAGCCACAGTGTCCCAGGTATAGCCCAATTCTTAGGCTGACTGGACACATCCAAAATAACAATGCTAAAAATTATTAGCCACATATTGGCAGATTGCTAGGCTGCATCCCAGATTTTCCCATATAAGGGAAAGTTGAAGGCATTGTCCTATCATACGCATAACATATTGCAACAGCCTGAGATACTAGAAACAAAATCAGAGTCTCCTTGTGTCACAAGCTGACACCCACAGAACCACATTTTTCCCCTTTTGCTGCCAGGTTGGTCAGCTTTCCCCAGCTCTGTTATTCCACCAGGGGCTAGTGCCAGATGATCACTGAAGGCTGGGACAGGCGTTGCCCAGCGTGGCACTCACAGCATGCTGCTGTGCAGGGTCCAGCACTTCCTTAGAGGATTTTGGTCCCACCACCACCACACTTGGAAACACAGGCACTGACACCTCTCCCACAGTCAAGGGTAATTCTGTTTTCACAGGGTTTTAGGATGCTGAGAACCCACCACACAAACCCTGCATGTTGCCACTAACACTCTGCCCACAGCAAACACTGCTGCTCCACTGCATACAGACCCTGCACCCTAACCATCTTCCCTTCTGTTGAGAGAAGGCCTCTGCTTTCACAGACCAGGGCAGGACCACCAACACTAGAGGCTGACTCCACTGTCCCAAGTAGGAAATTGGGGATGAGCAAGAAGAAATGCATTCACTGCTACTTGTCAGAGCAACGAAACAAGCCCTCTCAACTGCCTCAAGGCCCAGTGAGACATCCAATCCCTGAGCTTGACAGTGTCTCTTTAAGACACTCTCAGAACAGCTGCCCCATCCATGCCTGCTTTCCAGACCCAACACAGGAGCCTGCATTCCTGCACCAAGGGCTCACTCTCAGCACAAGGCTGATCAGCTCTTCCCCTTGATGAGGGCAAGCTTCTCTTGCGCACTGATGAGGACGATATCAGTTCTTATCTGCACAAAGCCCAGACAGGCGAGGACACCACAGCAAAACACAAAGGCCTGCTCTGGCAGCCTCTCAAAAAACAAGTCTCACAAAGTCGTCCAGCTCACAAAAACAAGTTCACGTGCTTGTACAAAGCCCTCTTGAAATAATACAAACCACTACAGTGAAACTCTTTATATTATCGACTTCTAGAAGTATATGTGTTTGGAGAAACTCTTGATAAAATATTAAAGATCACACAAGGAAGACTAAATCTTAAAAACTGAGATTGCACTTTTGAGGGGGGGAGAAGGGGGCAGAGATTTACTTCCTGTTGAAGAAATACAGAAAAAGCAGTCAGGAAAACTAGATACTCCTCTGACAGCCTCCTCCACCACACCACTAGAAATCAACAGACCCCAAAAAGACCCAAAGCACTGACCCCTGGGTCTAATATTGGAACAGGGCCAGTTGCTTGAAGATAAGCAGCATCGTCCCCTAAGGCCACCGTGCAGGACAAGGAGGACCTCCTCCCTGAGGATGAGGTAAACTCAAGTGATTAAAAAGGCACATACTACCAAACTAGACAGCAGCACTCAGAACACAGTAATGAGGCCCCTGACAGCACCTTCTACGAGAGATGTGCATTATTCACAGCTGCAGCATGGATAAACACTGCAAGAGCTGCCTTAGTGTCCGATTCACACAGGGTACCCATACTGGTCTGCAGCAAGGGGCTGCAACTACCTCCTCAGGGATGGGGCAGCCGGTGTTTCTGCTGGGAAGAATGAGACAACAGGCAGGAATAAACAGCCATGGCTGCAGGGTGGGCTTCGAACTTCATCGAAATGCAAATGAACCAAGATCAGTCATTCTCAAAGTCCTCTCCTTGACTTCAGCTTTTGTTTCAAGAATAAAAACATGTACTTTCAGTTCTGCTGCACAAGGAACACACATACATTTTGACAGGATCCAGCTCTCCTAGTTATTGTGTTTTTCAGCTTGAAGCACTTGAGGGGCAACATTCAATGAGCTGCACCCCACTGCTGTCACACTGCCCATCTCTGCAGTGAAGGCAGTGCAGCAGTATGTCCAGCACTCCTGAAGGACCTGCAAGAACAGGCAGCTCTACCAATTCAGAGACATAGGCTGAATTAGCATTCCCAAAGACAAAAAGACAACGTTACGCTTTGTAGTGGAAAAGGAATCCATTTTCAGGAAAGGAACACAGAGGCAGCCCTAAATCAAAACCAACCTGGCTCAAGGCCAAAAGCCTTGGGAGAGAAACAACCTATTTACTCCAGGAAGAATTTACTCCCAGAGCAAAATATGCTGTTGTTGCTTCATACTTCAACAGTTTGACCAAAACTACAATTTCTCTGCAAAGGAGCACAGTAGAGCTCCTGCATGAACAAGGTAAACAAGGGGTGAGGAGAGGCAAGACAGTACCTATTCCCACACTATCTCCTGAACAGGGCCCAAGAGAAACACTTCATAGCAGAGAAAACTCTCTCTCAGAGCTCAGTGTTTCGTCTCCTCCGGCAACACCCTAATCCAACCGACTCCACGGCAGTTCAAAAGATATTCTGCAAGGGGTCAGGGATAAACATTTAACATCTAACAACACAATATCATCTGTCTGCCCCCCAGGAGCCCTGGGCCAGGGAAGCCAGTGCCAGCTGAGGGGTGCTGGAGGCTTCTACCCAGACCCATAGGACACTGCACAAGCACAGCCAATCATCTCCATCCATCTCCCCTCATTCTCCAACCTCAACAGCATTTGCTGCATTTCCTGAGCAGGACGTAAACAAGAAAAAAGACCGGGCTTTTGGCTAAAAGCATCCCGACTCCCTGAAGAAACAAAGCAAGCATTTTTCATAGCAAAATTACCAAAAAACTCTACCACATCAAAGGCCAGCAGCAGACCAGGCGGAACAAGTTCTGCGCATGCTGAGGCAGCCTGCCTGGCCCCGGCGGTCCCCGACTTCACTACGAGTTCAGTGTAGTTGTCAGCAGGCAGATCGATAACCAGAGGGGCACCCGCTCTCAGGCGGGTGCACCTCCGCAGCTGCAACCTGAGCTGACGATTTCGCTTCCTCTTCCCGGACTGCCTGCGTGCGTGTCTCTCACAGCCTTCATCCTACAAAGCTCATTGATCCAGGCTAAAATCCACCTCCATCGCCAGAGAACGCCACTGGCGGGCACAAGGCAGCCCCGCGGCGTGGCCACCGACACGCAGCGGGCGCGATGACTGCGGCGCGACGCGGCTCCGCCGTGACTGCGATGCTCTGTTGTGACATGGCTGCGGTGTCACAACCGATCCGCGTCTGCTCCGCGCGCAGCGGGACGGAACCGCGGCAACAGGGACGAGCCCGCAGCGGCGGGAGCGGCCCTTCCACCGCATCGCGCCCGGGCTCGGCGGGGCCGCGGAGCGAGCAGCCCGCGCCCCGGGGCCTCCAGCACGCAAAGGGACCCGCTGCCCCCCGACCGCCAAGTTTAAAGACTTCATTATTGATCTTCTTGAGCACCGCAGCCGAAATGCCGGGGGGAACTGCGCCCCGCTGGCGGGCTCCGGCACCCCGCACCCAGGGGGGGCTCGCTTCCCCCTCCCCGGCCGGGAGGAGCCTCCGCGCAGCGCCGCGGGGAACCCGCCCCGCCTCCGCCCCCAGACCC
>VZTJ01001968.1:38577-55307 GCA_013397795.1 Orthonyx spaldingii
CGCGGCGCTGATTGGCCGCGCCGCCGCCCCCGCGCGCCGCCGCCCCGCCCGCGCGCTCCACGTCCGCGCTCGCCGCGCGTTGCCCGGATGTGAAGCGGGACCGAGCCCCGCCCCGCGCCCGCCTGCGCCGCCCGCATCGCCCCGGGACCTGCCCGCCCCGCACCGCCCGACCCTGCCGTGGGGCTGCGTCCGCCCCGTCCCCGCGCCGCGCTCCCCGTAGGCGCTGCCGCCCAGGTCCGCCGAAGTCCTCGAAGTGCGAGGGCGCCCGCGGGCGGCCCCGCGTGGAAGCAAAGCGCGGGAGCGACCTCGGAGGCCGCAGGCCTGGAGGAGGGAATGCTGCTCCCCGGAGGGGTGCTCCGGGAGATGGGCTTGGAGCAGGCTCAGGGCGCGGGCTGGCTGTCCTACCTCTCCAGGGAGAAACTCAGCATGGGGCAACCGGCAGGGTTCGGGTCGGGCAAGGTTCGGGCCCAGCACCAGTTACCGGTGAGCCAAGCCTGCCGAGGTGGGTTTCCCACTGGAACTCCTCACAAGCAGACCTCCTTGGGATGCCTGTTCCTAGTCACACAGCGATGAGGGCTTTGCGTGGTAGCCACAGTCCCTGCTCCGCCTCAGCACCCGCAGCTGGACCAGCAGCACCCTCGGTGTGGTGGCCTGCTGTTCTGCCTGGGAAGGTGGCAGTGCTGGGGAAGAGAAGCAGGGCTGGCAGTGTGCAGTCACTTCATCCTCCCTGCTGATGCAGAGATGCTCTGGCACCAAAAGAAACACTGCTGGAGATAATTAGCTCTGCTGAGACTCGGAATGATGAACTGAGTGCAGGGCAGTCCTCATGCAGCCATACTGCCTGCCAGGACCCTTGGGAAGCTGGCACAGCCCTGTGCTGAAGTGCTGGCCTGTTCAGCACCAGCTGGTGCTGATGTCCTGTGCTATGTGGCTGCCATGTTCCCTTTCTGCCTCCTGGCTTTCCCCAGATGCTCTCTCCGGAGCTGTACAGCTCTTCCACTGGTCATAGAGGTCTGCTGGGCAGCACCACTGGGCAATGCTGGTGTCCTCTGCATGCAGCTGTCACTGCACACTTGTAATTAAACACAATCAAGGGACACGGATCCCTCACGGAGCTACACACACCCCATTCCATGGCTCCTCCAAGTCCCCCACACAGACTAGTGTACTGTGCTCTTCCTAGTGAAGCAGGACTTCCTTCTCCACAGCATTCTCCTTTATCATTTCTTGCTTACTCCAACCCACATCTCCACCTGCCATCCTTTCTCCTCCCTCATTCTGGCACTTTGCCCATGGATGGCATTGGTGGACACTTCTGAGATCTCACATGTATATTTTGTCTCTCCTGTCCCCCAGTTCAGATTCTTTCTGCTGATAGATGGCCAGCACATGTGCAGTATTCCTCTCCAGTGCCTTCCGCTTTCCCTAGTTCTGCCTGCTCCTTCTCTGGCCAGCAGCCTTGCCTGTACCTGATGTGTTCATCCTGCACCAGGCAACCTTTGGCGAACCAACATCATCCTGTGTTGTATCTTCCCTCTGTCTCCAGAGTAGCACTTCAGCCTCAGAGTGAAGAATGCCTGATAACATGGAATTAATTGGTACTTTATGACCTTATTTGCAGATTAACCACTTTCTGCTCACTTGGTCTCAAGAGGAGTGACTCACTGCTGTACAGGTAAAATGGGCTGGCTAGGGCTTAGGGACCAATAAAGCAAGGCACAAACAAATTCCCTTGCCAGATTTACCTGGCAAGTATCATTTGGAAAGACATTGTAACACCTTTGTTACAGAATTGCAGACGTTTGGATGGAAAGGGACCACAGGAGGTTATGTAAGGAATTTCCAGAGGTCTCTGCCTAGCACCACATTGATGAGGAACACAGGGTGAGATCAGCAGTGGCACCTTCCATGGCCAGACGTTCCCCCACCTGTCTGGTGAGCTCTGTCAAGGCTGCACCATTCCAACATTCTACCTTAGCCTTTCAGGACTTTGTGGTTACTGCTCCTTAAAGTATCACCAGACACAGCCAATAAAGTTTTGACTCCATCATCCTTGAAACTCCCTTATCAGTACTCGTAGACTGCTGTTGGGTCAGGTCCTGCTACCTCTTCACCAGGAGAAAGCAGCCAGCTCCTCCACCTCTATTCAAGGGCCCTGTCCCCACCTTGGTTGTTCATCACTGATACCTCTCTTGGCTTCTCAATGTTGTGGGTTCCAATACTGGACAAAAAAAAGAATGTATGATTTTATAACAGAAACTCATCTGCCAGTTCAGTCTTAATCCAGGCCACGTCTGTTTATTATTTACAGAGTGGGATTGCTGTGTTTTGGACAAGGTGACTTGGAGAACTGTTCCAGAGTCAGTAATTCATTGTGCTTGCAACCCCAACACAGGACTGAGGAGTGTGCCCAGACTGACTTTTCCCACCTGGTCCACTCACAAGGCCAGCATGAGCTCTGTTTTTGAGTGACCTCAGCATCCTTTGATGCCAGAACCTCCCTCAGCCTCTCTGGAAAACAGGATTAAATCTTGAGTTTGGCTGTTCCCAAATCCCCCTGGGCTCAGGTTGTAACCCCTGTAAGTGTAGCTGAGCAGAGCTGGGGTCAGGCATCACCTGGAACACAGCGTTGCTGCCAGCACCCATCATTGTAGGCAGTCTTTGGGATGAAGATGGAGTCTTTGGGATGAAAATGGAGTCTTTGGGATGACTCTTTTCTGATCTGAAGAAATAATAGTAGTAGTAGTAATAACCATCATCATCATCATCTGACATTTTAGCATTTAGAAATGGGGATTGTGGCAGTCTTCCCTGCGAAAAGTCCTCAGGGCTCAGGATACCCCCATACCTCACTGCCCAGATGGAACCTGCCTCCTGCCAGGGAGCTCGGCCAGCCCTGCAGCAGCGTGCATCCTCACCTGCATCTTCACCTGCAATGTGCTGTGTGGATGCTACTGCCCACCATGTGCACAAACATCCACTGTGGCCCTGATTTACAGGTGTCCTGCACCCTGAAAGAGTAACTCATTACTGTGATGTACTTCCCTTAAAACCAGTGTTACCTGGAATCAGGAAAAGCAAAATGCAAACAAAGGTGGTTACTCACAGCATCAGCCATCCCCACGTGGGTGGTTGTGACCTGTATTGTGTTCCCAGTGTCACTGGTGCAGTGACTCTGCTCTGGCAGCCCCTGAATGCAGCTCTGTGAGAACAGCAAGAGCTGAGCTGCCACCAAGGACAGGGGATCTCCGTCACATGCCAGTCACAAATGTCACTGATTTTTTCAAGCCCAGATTTTGCAGCAGAGGGTGCAATCTCCCCCCAGAAGCGCTGGGGTGAGAGGCAGCACAGCTCTGTGCCATGCCTGCAGACAGTGCCAGAGGTGCTGCATGTCCTGGCCAGGAGCCCCGGAGACTTCCAGTCCCTGCTTAAGATGCAGCGGCAGCACGGATTGTCCGGGCAAACCTCGGGGCTGCAGCACTTGGCCGGGCGAGTGCCTGTGCCCAGCTGACACACACGGGTCTGGGCAACCCTGGGGCATCCACAAGCACAGTACTGGGTATGCTGCCACCACAGGGACAGGCCCTGGCAGCTGCAGGGACAGCTTTGGCAGCAGAAAGCACAGAGTCCCTCAAGGCTGAAGAAATGCCAAGTGTTTCCAGACTAATCTCATTCACTTACAGCGAGGGATACTCTAGAGATGCCTGCAGGGCAGGCTGGGTTTCAGCAGGGGCAGGCAGAATGAATGGCGTCCCTACACGAGTCCAGGGAGATAAAGGTTTCTCTGTGATGGCAGCCCTCACCTAGCATCAGGGCAGGTTTTGGAAGCTGGCTGAAGACACCTTTAAAGAAGCAGCTAACTGCTGTTAGCCATAAGCATCTTGTGGCAGAGGGATGCAGGGCTTTTTCCAACTCAGGAAATTAGTCTCAGCTGCTGATGCAGCAACCCCTGGCTTGTTGTGGCCTTTTGTATGTTTGCACATTTCAGAGCATCCTTCACTTGCCCAGTTCTGGTGAGGCAGGTGTGTCTCCAATGGTTACCCGTGGTCTCCTTACAAGTCAGTGGCTTTGTTGGAACTCGGGAGCTTTTACACAAAGAATAGTCTTGCCAGGCTGTCCCATTTGCCTCAGCACAGGGATCCCTCTGCTCCTTTCTACTGGGCATCTTCCCATGCCAATGAATGGCCATACAGCACCAGATCCAGGCTGCAGGGGAAGCTTGGCTCTCAGTGCCACCAAGGTGCTCTGTCTGACCTCCATCCTGGCTTTTCAAATGAAGGTCAGAAGGAACTGAGAACCAGGAGCTTCAGTTCTCCCACCCCTCTTTTATGATCTGTTTGTAAAGCGAGGCAGAAGGGTACATTTCTCCAGAAGCTGTCCTGCAGACTTTACAGTGGACACACCAGATAGTTTCTGAATGGACTATAAATGACATATATTAAGATGTACACCAGCAGACAGTGCTGGTTTTACTGCATGCTTCTCTAGATGCAGATTTCAATACAGATTGCTTATGCTGATAAAAACCTGGGCAAAACCACTGGAGTTATTGTGCTGGAGTCATCAGCATGAACAGCCCATGTTCTGGCCATAGCACGGGCTCACAGCCAGCCCAGGCAGGCTGCACCTGGCAGTCAGGTCAGCTCAAGCATCCTCAAGCATCCTCTCCCCATACATGGCACAGGCACAATCAGAAAGTGCCAATCTATCACTTCAGACTGCAGTTTGTGTGTGACAGGGTTATTGGGCTGTTCAGCCTCTGGTCATCTTCTGCCTTCGTGGTGCAGACGCTGACAGAGGCTCAGCATGGGCAAGGGGGTTTGTGCACATAGCCCAGTACAAGAGTCCTGTGTCTGGGAACCACACACAGTGCAGGACCATCTTGGGAGCTGGAGACACACATAATCTCTGGCCTGGGGTTCAAAGGGGGGATGAGGAGTAGTTACCAGAAGTCACATAAAATCATGTCCCTTAGAGCAAAACCAAATGTGTCTGACTCTCTGCTAGAACAAACTCCCTTAAACTGATTCAGGAATGTCACAAAAGTAATTTGATTTGGGAAAGATTTGCTCTGCTAGGAGTGAGGATCAATTCCTTTGGGAAATGCTTTGGCTAAACTCATCCCCACTTGCATCAAATATCTCACACCCTTGAAAGGAATATTTTCTAAAGCTGGACATCCACGGGCCCATGGCCCAGTGCCAGACACAGGGAGAACTACCTCGGACCCAGCACCCAGCAAGGCTTGGCCATGGCTCTGCAGACAGGCTGCATGGAGATTTACCAGCCCTTGCTGCTCATGCTGTTACGTCCCAAGAGCAGATGCATCCCTGCTGCTTGTGCTGGTGGTCCTCCCTGTGCACAAGTCCCTTGGCTGCTGTCATGCATCCCCTTCAGCAGTGAAGGAGTCACATCAGCAGCGAAAGCATCAGCTGTATTTGTAAAGGGCTTTTAGGAGGATTTGCTTGGGAATGACCCCCAAGCTGCTTGGTCAAGGGGGACGTGTAAGTCCAGCCATCAGGTCCCGCTGCCACACTGCAAAAGCAGAGCTCAACAGCCAAATGCCTGGGGTGAGGCAAACTCGAGGATGGAGCTGCCCTTGCAGCCCTTTTCCACCAGCTGCAGCCATAGTTCCAGCCAGATCCAACACAGCAGGAAGGAGAGGGAGCTGATGCTGCAGCATACCTCTTTCCCTTCCCTGCTCTTCGGGCACACCTATGCCCCTGTGAAACACAGAGCCTGCAGGCAGCTGGAGCGGAGGGATCAGATTTTAAAGCCCCTGTGAAGAGCCACGAGTAATTAACCGTGTCACCAAGGCAGAATTCAACATCTTCCAGACTGGTGTGGCAGAGTGAATTAGGGCAGAGTAAGGTCCAGTGTGAGATCTGAAGACCACTCTGAACCCAGGTGAGATGCTTGGACACATGTGGGGCACCACAGGACTCCTCAGCTCCAGGGGTCACTATGGCCTGACCCTTGTGAGAATTTCCATCAGGTGCCCTTCAGTGGAGCTGACAGCGAGGAGCTGGGAGGCTCCTCCATGGGCAGCTGAAGGGATGGCCAAGCTGTGCATGGGATTGGAGGTGCTCCAGCCCAGATGCCTTTTGGCTCTGGTTTTGCTTGTTGCCTTTGGGGTTATCCTGCCTATGTTCCCTCTGCCCAGCTGTGGCAGGAGCAGTCAACCTCCAGCCTAGGCAGGAGACCCCAGTGTTCCCTTGGCCTTGGTCTGGGGAGTTGGCAAGGGAGGCTGCAGCTGGAAACACCTTGTTCAAGGACAGAGGTTTCTGTGGATGTGGTTTGAGGAAATTCCCTTGTCCTGAAGAGCTTATATCAGATAAATTATCTGATTGCTGTTGTAAACTTTCCTGTGGGATCATTTGGGATTATTAAGTGGTTTCCTGAGCGTTGTTGCTGCAGATAATTGATGTCAGGGAAGGTGGGGTGCTGTGCACAGAGCCATCGCTCACCCTGTTCCTGTTTGAGCTCTGTGCTTTGTCAGTGCTGTGAACCTGGGGACTGTCCAACACTGCACCCTGCTCATGGCACAGGTGTAAGATTGTGATGGATCACACAGAGAGGACTTGGAAGCCTCCTTCCCCACAGGACCCCACATACCCCATGGGAGGTTGTCCCCCAAGGCTGTCTCCAGGACACGGTATCGCAATCCACCTTATCCTGCAGGCAAGTATGGAACAAAAATGACACATAAAGCTTTAAATCATGAAGAATTTATACTTAATCTTCTTTTACTGCAGCTGCAGCCCTGGACTGAGGAAGAGGGCTGAGCAGGCAGCTGTGGTGTTGTGCATCCTCCTGCCCTGTGCTGTACCAGCCATGTGAACCGCACGTGGTGCTGCCAAGGTCAGCTGCAGTGGCAGAAGCTGTCACCTTCATCTGGTCAGACGTAATCCCAGAGGCACCTTGTGCACAGCAGCTTTACCTGGGGGGAGAAAGATTCACCACCAGCAGTTTCCCAGTAACATCCCCTGGATTTAACTTCTTGTTCAAGTTTTGTGGCTCTTACTACTTTGGAGCTGCCAGCTCAGAGGTGCTTCTGAGCACTCCTCCAATTAGTGAGAGTGAAGGGTGCTTAACACGCTGCTTTTCATCAGCCAGGTCCCTGAGCATCCATCATCCACCTCTGCATGAGCTCTGCTCATCCAGTGTGTGCAACCAAAGCAGAGCCATCAGCCATCACTGCCCCTGGACCGAGACTGCAGAAATTATTGCAGAAATTCAAATTACACAGCCATTGTCTCTATAAACACTGTTTCTTGCTTGGCACGTTTTCCTTGCACTGTCCCCAGCTGATTTTGTTTTCAGACAGTTTTCCTCTCCAGGCTCCTCTTTCCCCAGGCTCCCATTGAGCACCCAGTATGGCAGGGGGTCTACTGCCCACATGAGCTTCATCTGCCTTGTTTTACCCCAGCATTTCATTCCTATGACTTCTCCATCTGTCAGTTCCTGGGGGAAGCTGGTTTGATATTCCCAGCATCAACCTGTGAGCCTCTGTGACAATGGTGCTCCCATGCCCCACACAGACCTGTTTATCCCTTTAGGTCTCTTGTCCAGTTCTACCTTTGCTTCTTCACAGGCCATAAAGACAGCCAGGCCCCTGCTGTAAGGGTTTTCCGTATGCCTGTGCCCAGAAATGGTTAAATCCTGGAAATAAGGGAACCTTTGGGATCAGCTAATGCTAATACCAGGTAATATCATGCTGTTGTGGACCCTACTCTCCCTAAAACCTCAGCAATGGAGACTCCAGCCACTCCTTCTTATGACTGGGAAGATTATTCCCGCTGCCTACCTTGATTTTTCCTGTCATAATCTAAGCCTGATTCTATTTGTGTTATCTGGCACAGGCAGAATCCTTGTTGCAGGAATCATTTATATTCTTGCAGACTGCTGCCACAGCCCCCTTCATTCCCTCCTACCAATTAAACAGCCCTACATCTGCTATGTTTTCTTGCAGTCATGTTTTCCAGGTCTCTGACATCCTTATCTGGATCCCTCTAACCAGCCCAAAGAGCAATGTCCACACACAGCTGCCTTCTCCAGCCACCGTGCCCAGCTACTGTGGAGAAGGGCAGAGCTGCCTCCAGCAGCTCCACAGCCCTCTCACCACACATCCCAGCATTGTGGTGCCCCTTTTTTGCTGTTAGCCCCCTGCTCTGCAGTTATTAATTAGCGTGTCAGTCCCTCCCCCAAAAGTTGCTTCTTGCAAGTGAGTAATTTCTTTGTTTATACAATTCCTTGTTTATACGATGTGCTGGCTGTGCTGGGATGCTGCTGGTATGGGGCTGTGCTCCATGATGTCCTGCTCCCCAGGCCTGTTTATCTAGTTTCTTAGTGAGGTGTTGTGTAGGGAGAGTTTGGGGTTAGGAATCTGCCTTCCAACATAATCCCCACATTTCCTTCTTCCTATTGTACCTCCAGTCGTGTATCTCATTATGTCACCCGCCGACAGCCACAGCCTGGAGGCTGAGCTGGGACCAGCACTCATTTCACACCAGGGTTCAGGTGGATGTGACCTGCAGCTTGCTGCTGAGATACTTTTATGGGCCTGTGTCAAAGTCTTTTAAACACCAAGCATACATACTGTGTTTGCTGTTCTTCTGTCAGAGGAGAGAACCAGACCAGGTTTGCCACAATTTGCCATGAGAAGCCGGAGTTGGCAACTGCTTCCCAGTGTGCCACCCTGCAGGGTTCGGAGCTGCTTTGCTGCTTATCCTCGTTTCCCAGAGGTCCAAAGTAGCACTGAGCACTCAGGTTTCTCCTCTTTTTAAAATGCCACACAGCGTTGCCCTTCTGATGTCCAAATTCCCCAATTTTGGCTGCAACCTTTCTGCTCCTGGCTTTCCTGCTGACTGCTCTGCCTGTACCCACATAGGGCTGCTAAACCTGGACTGCCTGCACTGCTCTGTCTCTCCAGGCTCCCCAGTGCTGTTCCTGGCAGGGTTATTGCCTCTCACTGATACTGACTGCACACACTGGCTGGTTCAGGCTGAGGCACTGAGGCAGTGAATGCTCTTGGCACCACAGTAGCCATCATTCCCCTTTCCACTCCACAGCATCAGCCGTGGTTTTGCCTGTCCCTTTACTCTCCATATGCTCTCACTGCCTTGCCTGCTCAATCCTTTTCCTGTTCCTTTTAGCCTTCTTAATTTTGCATTCTGAGTGGACATGTTTACACTCAAACCTGCCTGCCTGCTTCCCAGTTGCTCTGGGAGTTTGGAGATAGCATGGGATGTTCCCCATCCTGACATGGCCTTTGGTGTGGCCATTGCTGTGGTGTCCTGCAGCCTCTCTCCAGCTGGGGTGGTGAGCTGTGAACACCAGACATGGCCAATATCAGGGGGGTTGGAGATGCCTGCGGTGCACAGAGGGCAGGGCAGCACCCAGCAGGATTGGGAAAATTGGTCTAAGGACAAGGTTTTCCCCATGAGGGTGGCCAGACTGTGGCCCTGGGCTCACAGTTTTGGGCTGCCCATTTGTGGACCTGAACCCTGAGCATCCTGCTCCCATGCCCCAGAGTTTCCTATTCCAAGTCCCAAGCTCTAGCTCTTTCCCTCTGCAAAACAAGGAGCTTTTTCATGTCTGAGTGGCATTCATCCCACTGATTTTCCCCCACACTCCATGTCCACACCCTAAGGTTAGAAGCAAAGCCATAGCCTTTCTCTTCTACTTGCCTCTTCCCAAAGAAAAAAAAAAAGACTTTTAAAGCCTTGGTAGTGTTTTCTGGACAGTCTGTCCCTGCTGTCCTGGTACCACACCAGCAGCTACTTGGGTAGGGACATTCTCTATCACCCTGATATCCCAGTTTCTGGGTGAGCCTGGCAATTGCTCATGGAAAACCCCTCAGCTTGGCAGGATGGCATTCAGGTTCTCTCTGGATTGCAAGCTGTAGCAGCAAGCTCAGCAGGAGCGGGGGGAAGATGGTACCAAGCAGCTGCTACTTTCCCGGCGGCGTCTCCAGCTCGGGAACTGCCTGCCCGGTCTGGACCTGCCTGCTCGGTGGCTCAGTCGGCGAGAGACAAGAAGGGTCCCCATATAGAGTTCTGTGGGGTTTGGTTTATTGTCAGAGGGTGGAGGGACAGCAAACGTGGAGGGGGTGCACACGAAATGGGTCCAGGGACGGAGACGGGGGACAATGGGGTGACAGCAGGTTTTATACAGGGCAGGCAAAGTCCGATAACTGGCAGGTATAGGGAAAAGGGGTGGAGTGCAGGCAGGACCAGGACGGGGGAACCAACTGGCATGGGCAAGGGAGATATTGATAACTTATAAACGAATGGGGTAACTGGGAAGGGAGAACCTTCTGGTAACAGGGGATGAACAAGGGGGTGAAGGGTGGGCTAACAGCAGCCAACAGGGAGGAGAGAACTGGGGTACATTAACATAATAAAACCCAAAGGACTGTGGCAGACCTTTTCCTCACCATGAGGCTAAAGGGGGCTGTTGAAGGTATACTTGTCCCACCAGGGGACTCCCCTGTGGTTTGCAGGGGCAGGCACGCCTGCCCCCGCAGCAAGCTAAATTTATACAGCCTTCCTATACAAAACAGTACATTTCCCCTTAATCTGCTGCTTGTCTTTTCAGAACAAGCTTCACCCTTCCATATTAATATTCCAATCATGAGCCTGAGCCCACCAAGTCTTTGTTATGCCAATTAAATCATACTCTTGATTACTCATTTAGACTTCCAGTTCCTTTTGTTTATCCCTCTGGAGTGCCCCAACAGGGTGGGCATGCAGTGGGCTGACCCCCATTCTCCTCTGTGCCCAGGGGCTGTGCTGGGAATGCCACGTCCCTGCCAGGTCTCCTGTGGCTTCTGCAGGTTGCAGATGTGCAGCTTCACACCTATCCATGTGCTGGGAATGCCACATCCCTGCCAGGTCTCCTGTGGCTTCTGCAGGTTGCAGATGTGCAGCTTCGCACCTATCCATGTGCTGGGGCTGGCCACCCTTTCCCTTCCAGCCTAGTGCCAGGAGGTGAGTGAGGGTGGCCAGAGAGGAAACAGGGCATGGGGGAGCAGTGAATACCCAAGCTGGGCTCTTAACAGCATCTGTCTCCTGGAGGCAGCTTTGGGCCAGGGGTGCTACTGGCTGGGGATGGTCTGCACTGCAGGCACCAAGGCAAAGGGCTGGTGGGAGGGATGTGGCTTCCAGGCCCCTCTGTGCTGGCTGCAGAGTCCGTGATGATGCAAGAAAGGGGTCCATGTGTCAGTGTGCATGTGAGTTCTGTTCAGTCAGCAGGAGAGCACTGGAGGCAGGGAAAGCCATGCTTAAGTTATTCCTGGTGCAAGGCCACACTTGGACATTGTTGGCATCTGCTGTAAATTCAAGCTGTGGACATACTTCCCAGGGGTGTGAACCCTCTCCTGGAGCTTTGTGCTTTGTCATCAACACTGGATGGCAAAACAAGCCCACTGCCTGGAGCAGCCTCAAGCAGCAGGACGCTCCCTGCCCGCACCACTCCAGGGCATCCCGGGGATTTAAGGCAGGGCCCAGCTCAGAGGTGCCAAGTCCTTGTTTCCCGGAGGCAAACCAACTCACAGCAGAGCCCAGGGAAATCAATAGTGCAAAGGAAATGTACTAGTTTGAAAACAAACCAGTGGGAGATTGCAAGTCAGAATTACAACTTAATAGAAAAATTAAAATAAATGCAATAGTACAGAAACACTGACAGAGTCAGAATACAACCTGACACCCTGTCAGTCAGGGTGGTGGTAGCAGTCCAGTTAAATGGTGGCAGCTGTCCTGATGAAGTGGTTCTGCTGAAGTGGTGATCCTGTAGAAGGGTCTGGTTTCCACCTGAAGGTCCAGTGGTGGCTCTTGTCCTTTGGCAATCCAGTGGCAGGGCTACCTGTGCAGTTCCAAAGCCCAGCTTATATCCAGGTGGGAATGCTTGGTTCCTCCCCCCTGGGCGGAGCATCTCACAATGGGATGAGGTAATTTTATGAGTCATGAAGTGGGTCCTTGATGGCCCATTAACAGAGACAGCGCCCAGAGGGAGTTATCAGAGGTGAGTCATGGCAGGAGATAAAGAACACTGCTCTACCTGCTTTCACAGTTTGTAGAGATGGCAATAGAATACATACCTTTGGTTACATCTTACATTTTTAACCTAAGACAGGAAAACAAACAGCCATCAGCTCAATGCGAGAAGCCTCCTGTCTTCCTGCTGCATCCCTACAGCTGTTGCCTAGATCTGGCCAGAGCCAAGCCGAGCTGCCAGCCTGGCAGCAGGAAGAGATGCTCTTGCTGGGCTACCCAGTATTCCCAACTCCTATGTGGGTGCTGGGCTCCCCTGGCTTGGGGGGTGAGTGGGACAGCTGTGGGAGCTGCTCATCTGGAGCAGCCAGCGCCAGGCACCAGGCACAAGATTTGCCACTGGCCCTGCCAGACCCCCAGGCACAGGCAGCACCTTCTCACCACAGGGACCCCTGGCTGCCAATGCCCGCTCTTTGCCCAGTACCTTGCAGAGAAGCACAAAGCTGTCAGGACACACTGGCCCTCCAAGAGAGGAACACAGTTCCCCTGATCATCACCCCAGCCAGGCTGTTCCCACAGCTTTCCGGGGAGTTGTTTTTTCCACGGGGAATATGAGCTGATGGGGGTGGGAGGAGGGAGTTGGGGTGAGGGGGTGGCCTGGCCACAGAGGACCAGGAGCACCCAGGGCTGCAGGAACAGAGGCAGAACAAGGTTCTTTGCTGTACAGTGAGGGGACAAGGAGCAGACACTGGGACAAGCAAAGCTCATGCTGGGGCTGGCAGCTTCCAGCATCCCATGAGTCATCCTGCCATCCTCTGAGCTAGGGTCTCCACTGAAGATGAACAGGGAAGGAAACAAGGGTATGTTTTAAGGTCTGTGCTGGAGCTGAATGCTGTGGGATAGGGAAGTTTCCTTTCTGAAAGCAAGACTCAGTTTCATTTTCCTTGATGCAATGAAATAATTTATTACCTTTGGATATATCAAAGCAATACTTGGGGAACCAAAAAAATTCCATTCCTTATCATTTTGCTACAAACCCTGCTGAACCAGCAAAATTATTTAATGGGAATTAATGGTACTGACTATTTCCAGTCCCCTATGTGGGCAGGGTGGGTCCCACCACAGACAGTGCCCTGGAACAGCACCCCAAGACACCTTTGGCACGCCCAGGCTCCCTGGCACTGCACAGCCCTAGCAGGTGTGTGATGTGGCCCTGGGGCATCAGCTGTGTGTCACTGATGGGAAAACTGAGCCAGGCAGAAGCCAGGTGTCATTAAATTTGCATCCACCACGTGAAGGGCTGGTGCTGCTGTTCCTGAAACACTGACAATAAAACAGCCCAAACCTAAGAGCCACCAGGGTGTCAGTTCAGTAGTGAGCCCATTGCTGGCATGGAGCAAGGGCCCCACTCATCCTGATTTGTCCCCTTTGGGGGATTTCTTACAGGGGACAGTGATGCTGTACCAGGGGGAGGACAAGATTTGTTCAAGTCCACAGCAGGTAAGTTGTGGGGGAGCAAGAAAAATGGGGCAGGGCAAGGCAGAAGCAAACAAGAAAAACTTCAGGTACATATTTTTGGGGCAAAAATATGGGTTTCCTGCAGGACCGGTCAGGCAGGTGGGAAGGAATAGGGGCATGAGGAGCAGTCATTTCCAGCAAGTTGCAGCAAGAACAAACTTCAGGGGAGTGGGAGTGTCTGGGGGTGTGAGTGTACTTTGGGGAGCCTCCAGTACCCTTTCAGGTTGAGAAACCCTGAAGGATGACCCCAACTTCAGCCCAGGGTTGCAGCATATACAGGAGAACACCATGCAACACTGTGAGGGAGGTGACTCTCGGCATTGTCCCCAGCTGTCACCCTGTCCCACCACCTGCCAAAGGTGCCCCGTGCTCTCTGTCCCCTCATTCCACATGACCCCAGCTCCTGTGGCTGTGCAGGAGGCAGTGGCACCCTGTGAATCAATATTAGCTTGTCAGCTGCTGCTCCCCTGCCCCAAACGCTGGTGGCTTTTACAGCCACGGCCTGGCTGCAGGCTGGGCCTCTCATGGCCATGGGAGTCGCTGTGCTGGGGCACCTCAGCAAGCACAGCACCATCCTCGTGTGCTCCAACCCCATGTGCTCCATCCCATAAGTTCCATTCCTGTCAGCACCATCCCTGTGTTCCCTGTCCTTGTGTGCCATGCCCGAGGTGACCTTGTTTCGTGGCTGTGTTACTGCCATGGGAGCTGCCATGAGGAACCCTGTGCCTGAGGAGGCACACGGGGACTGGCAGCACCTCTGCTCTCCCTCTCCAGGGCTCTGGGAAGCCCTTGGTCTGGAAGGTAGCAGCAGGATGGTTCCCTCACCACCCACATTCCCTGCCTGTGTCCCTGGAGTGGGGATACTCTTAGAGAGAGAGACTAGAGCTGGGAGCAGAGGTGCCTGCATCAGGTGGCCAGTTGATCTCTGCTAAGCCTGGGTTGGCTTTCTGCTCCTCTGTGGGATCTCCAGGGAGACCTTCAGCTGCCCAGGGTTCAGCCTGACTGACCTCTCCAAGGTGTCCTCTGCTCTAACACAGGCAGGGTGCCCTCGTTCCTACCACCACTAAGCACCACTGGGGCCAGTGCTGCCTCCTCACATTAATAACACCATAATTTGGGAGTCATAGATGGAAATCTGGAAGCTGAACATCCTAAAAATGCTTCAGTAAAACTAAATCTGTGTCCAGGGTTGCCCAACAGCAGTAGCAAATCCCCACCATGGGACCTCATTCTGCCCAGGGCCATGCCAGGAAGTCCTGCTCTGCTCCATGGCAGAGGTGGCTGCATGTGGAGGCTGGTAGACCCACTGAACAAGGGAGTCAGGGAATCCCTGAGTGGGAGGGTCCCTGAGGTCCTCCCCCAGGTTAGGGTGAGAGAAAAGGCTTCCCCCAGGATGCTTTGTTCTATTATGTTAATGTACCCCAGTTCACCTCCTCCAGTTGGTTGTTGATCTCCCCACTCTTCTGTACTCTATTTTGTCCTGTTTCCAGAGAGTTCTCCCTTCCCTGTTTTCCCATTGGCCTCTGCCCTATCACCACTCCCCCAGTCTTTCCCAACTGGCTCCCCTACCCTTGCCCCGCCTGGGTACCGCCCCTGTGCCCTCAAACCATAGGGCTTTGCCTGCCCCTATTTCGCTCCATATAAAAACCCCGGACCCTGCTTTGTTCGCGTCTTTGGCCCTGGCTCCCTTTGCAGCTGTCACCCTCTCAGTTTGTTGTCCCTGGACCCTTCCTCAATAACCTCCTGTGCGGAACCCACAGGAAGACCCTTCTCGTTTCTCCCCGTCAGAGCTATCCAGTGTGCATGTGTGTGGGCGGCTGCACTGCACCAAAGCGACTCCCCTGGGAGATGCTTTTGGGAAGGTTGTGGCACCTGACCAGCTGTTGTGGCACTGCTGTAACAGCTGCATAGTCCTTGTAAAGTGGATTGATCTCCTAATTAGAGGCAGTAATTAGGTTACTTCTTGCCACCTCATTGTGTGGTAGACTGGAGTAGGGATGCAGCTCGTGGCCTCCTGTGTTGTCTCCCCATTTCCCTTCTCCATCCCAGGCATTCTACTGGCACAGCAAGAAAAGGATGGATCGTGGTGCTGCCAGCAGTACCTGGTGTGCCACAGCTCCTGGCAAAGCTGCCTGGGCTGCCCACCCCACTGCCCACCACACTGGCCACCCCATTTCCCACTGGCCCCTGCACTGGAGATTCAGCTCCACTTGAAAGGTCACTGATAGTTGAATAAAAAGCCTGCAAGTTCTTCCTCTGCTGGCCTGCAGGACCAACACAGGCCAGCTGGCTCAGCCTGTGCCTTGGCTTTGGTCCTGGTACCCTTTCAGGGCTGGGGTGGGGACATTGCATCCCCAAATCTGCCTGCAGAGTCCGTGTGGTTTCCCTGTCTGCAGTGGGGTGTCAGCAAGGAGCAGCTCCTCGGGACACCCCCAGTGCCATCCCCAGTGTTGTGGGGCAGCCTGGCACCAGCCACCCCCGGGGTTGGGGCACCAACCCCGCTGTCTCCTCCGCATCCCTACCACACTGACTCTGCTTTTGCTCTTCTCTCATGGTAGTCATCAGCCATAAATGTTGCTTTGTATCCCAATGGCCGACAACAGCTTAGGGAGGGAATTACCACTTAATTACACAAAATTACAAAGAAATTTATTATCAGAGTGATAGCATGTCTGGTCTGATGTGAATTCCTCATCACTGGGGTATTATTCTCCCTGAAAAAGGGAGCTGCTTCTGTGCTGGGTTTGTGCTGCCACCAAGACACAGCTCCACAGTTTTGCTGCAACAAGTTTCTGCAGAATGAAGGCAGGTCTGTGGGTTGCAAACAGCTGCTCTGGGTGGTCCCCTTGTCCCCAGTGTCCCCAGCCTTGCTAGAAACCTGCAGAAGATGGATGTGCATGATGGTGTCACTGAAAACTGCCTGAAGGGGGAAAACAAACACCCTCTAACAACATCTTTAGTGTTAGAGAATCAAGGCATTACTTTATTTCTGGCCAGGATGTTGTTCTGGCCAGGATGTGCAACAGAAATAATTTCATCCATGTATAGCCCGGGTGTGCGGAGAAAAATCATTCCATGACACATGAATGTTACCAGATTTTTTAAAAAACTTTATGCAGTCAAAACCCATAGAGATTTATTGTTTCAGTGTTCATTGGTTCTCAGTTACTTAGCTCTTAGTAGTTGGCTTCCTATTGGACTGCGGGAGCTCAGGACTTC
>VZTJ01001971.1:0-85616 GCA_013397795.1 Orthonyx spaldingii
GCCGCGGTGGGTCACCGATGGCAGGAGTCAGTGCCGGCTGCCGAGGGTACAGCATCCCGCTGCTGGGCTCGCTTTCCAGCGCTCCCAGTCACTTTCCTCTTTCCAGACGACGAGAGCTGCCCGAGTCCCTGCGGCGGAGGGCGGTGCGAGAGACCTCGGCCCCGCGGGCGGCGAGCGCTCGGTGCGGCGGGGGAGCCGCGGTGCTGCGAGGCCGCCTCTGCAGACAGCCCCGGCCCCTTCGCCTGCCCCGTGTGCGGCCGCTGCTGCGCCCCGGAGGCTCGGGCGTCTCCTGGCCGCGGGAGCTGTCAGCAGAGCCAGCTCACACAGAACGGTTCCCTCCCGTTTGTCCCTGAGAGTGCCATGCCCAAGCTGCAGGCCGGGATGCCGCAGGGATCCTGCTGCCTCTGGGTTCAGCGCAGTGTTTGCTGGCCGTCGGGATTTGCTCCGCGTGCTGTCAGCATCGCTCCGTGTGCATGAGCGCTGTTTTGAAAAACTCGCCCTTCCTTCCCTTAATTCTGTTGTGTAATTATGGGAGACTGTCGCTCTCTACAACTGCCTGAAAGGAGGCTGTAGCCAGGTGGGGGTCTGCCTCTTCTCTTGGACACCTGTGACAGGATGAGAAGAAATGGCCTTAAGCTGTGCCAGGGAATGTTTAGGTTGAACCTTGGGAAAAATTTTTTCACAGAAAGAATGATTAGACGTTAGAATACGCTGCCCAGGGAGGTAGTGGTCACTGTCCCTGGTGGTGTGTAAGGCAAGATTGGACGTGGCACTGAGTGCCATGGTCTAGTTGACAAGATGGTGTTCAGTCACAGGTTGGACTTGATGATCTCAGAGGTCTTTTCCAACCTGATTGTTCTTGTGTTTGAAATTCAAACACATTAAGAGTTGCATATTCCAGCATATTTCTGTTGGCTTTGTGAGTTATCAGTTAGTGTTTGTTTGTTATGTTTTTTGGTTGGTTTTGGGTTTTTTTCCAAGACCCTTCTAAAATTATTTGGAAACAGGAATTCTCTTCTGTTCCAGCATAAGCCCCTTCAGCATTAGGATATGGTGTCCTGGATTTAGTAGCTTGGAATGTTTTCCTCTCATCTTCATACATTCTTCAAAAGTTGTATGCACAAGCTGAGTTGACACAGATATCTATACTGACAAAATGTAATATGAGGTCATAAATCTATTGCTGTGTTCAGGCTCCTTATAAAAAATCTTTTCTTCAAAAAAAGATCCTACTTGTTTGAGTATTTAATTATGTGCATGTGGTTTTGGGTATGTAGTTATTAGTTTCCCAGATGGGTCTAATATTCTATAATTTGCTTCTTCATATATACTGTTTAGCAGGTGTACTTTATTTTCTGGTATTTTATCTACAAAATTTGTCCTGTGCCCGGGTTCAGTTAAGGAGTTGAATATCCGTCTTGACTTAGGTTTGCAGTTAGTCAGAATCAGTGAGGCTCTGTATTTATTTTGGTGATTGGTCCCTCTGAAATGTACAATGTATAACTAAGGGCTCTTCTGCAAGCACTTTGTATATCCAGGGTCCAGGACGCACAGTTTCCTGGCAAAATAAAATATTTAATACTGGTAGGAAGGTCACGGGGTACTTTGAAGGACAGAACTTGATAGCTTGGGCTCTAAACCATATTTTATGTAGTGGCAGCTTCAGACTAGCCCTGTGTCAAGTTTGCTTTAAGTTTTAGCTCTATGTAGGCTTTGAAAGGAAAGAGTAATTTTATGTGTATTTACCCCATACCCGCCCCCAAATCCTGTACTTCCTGCACTTTTGTTTGCGGAGGTTGTGGATTTTTTTTGCTGTCTCCCTCCACCCCCATATTTGAAGGATTCCCCTGCTTCTTGTTTTATATCTGTCCTACAAGATTCTGAGTAACAGCTGTGAAATGAAGCACTCCTGTGGATCTTTGTAGCTGTCTGGCAGAAGTATAAGATCAAGTATGAGACAATGCTTCACATCCAGCTTTGTGTGATGGTGCGGGAATATGAGAGGCCCTTTAAAGCTAATAATTCTGAACAGTTGGAGTCCATAGTGCATATATTTGTGTCCCAGCATTTTGCACAGTGAAATTCTAGTGTGGGCATTTGATTCTGTAATGCTTGTTGATTGATTTGCTTCACCTTGCAGATACTGAAAATACCGTTGAGAAAACGGCAAAATGAGCAGTCGTCGAAAACGTGCACCTCCATCCAAAGTGGATGAGGAGAAGAAGAAAAAGCTCTGCTGGAATATGCACGAAGACCGGAGAAATGAGATGGTGACATTGGATGATGAAGTAACTAATGAGGACCGTGTTCCAGTTCCAAGCACTTCTGCATCCTTCATTGTTATAAATGATGATAGCACTGATGAAGATCTTGTGCAGAAAGAAGGCAGTGGCTCAAAATCTGTTAAGTTTTTGACAGTTAACGATGAAGAAGACTCGTATTCCATTTTGACTCCTGTGTCTGTACAGCTAAATATTATAGTCTTGCCACACCGTGCAGATAGGTCCTGGAAGGCTTTGTTGGGAGAGTTTGCTCTTCGTCTGCCTTCTGAACAAATTCTAACTGACGAATTCTGTGACAGGAGCTTTACTTTAATGAGAGGAGACTCTGATGATGAGCTGCAGGTCTGTGTGCATGAAAGAAGTGAAGAAGAGTGCAGTAATGAAGCAAAAGAATACCTGGGCACTTATGAACAACGTATTTTGGTGGAATCAACTTTAAGTGGTGAACTATTGGAAGGCTTGAGGTGGTTGCAAAAGAAAAAGATAATTGGACTTTATCAAAGACCTGGAGAGGCTCAGGCTTTAAAGGTATGCCTTCATTATACTTGTTTTGCATTTTGAAAGTTCTTTTTTTTGTTTGAAATATGAAAACATCTGAATAACAAAGTCTGGCAGCTACTATAAATTTATAATGTGATGAAAATGTATCATTTCTACATGCTTTTGTAATGTTTTCAATGTATTTTTCCTAGAAATATATTTCTGTTTTTTCACCATTAGCAATATATTACCTGAAGGAATCACAGAAGCTTTTAGCTGTAATTCCTCCACCTAATGTCTTTAGTAGATTTATTATATCTGTCTATACCTGTTAATTTTCAAAGCACTGTTGTAATTTTCATGCTTTTCTGTTTATAATATTCTTGTCAATTTAAAAGTTAATTAAATTGTTAACTGTATAACCTTTTCACAGGTTGGAATTTACCTTCTAGAAGCTGGGCTAAGTAAACCAGAGTTTCTCAGTGATGGAGGTGGAAGACCCAAAAAAGCTAATCAGATGATTCAAAAACTCATGGAAAAGTTCTACAGTTTTTTAATTCCAGGTAATGCAATAAAGTTGATTGTTGATGAATAGGAAGAGTTTTTGTTGTTAAAGCTTGTCTTGTGTAGTAATTGTAAATGTGAGGGAAAATAGTGGTTATTCCTGTCATCTAGAGCATTTTCCAGGCAATGTTATTAGGTAATTCATTCAATGTTATCTGACCATTAATCATATGCTAATTAGTTTATGCTGAAATTAGATGTGATAAATCTTCTCTACAGTCCTTACTTTTTTGGGAGTAAATACAGTTTTCACTGATTCATGTGGCTTTTTGAACAGATCTACAGTCGCTTGTCTGAATTATATAGGAACAGTTTAAAAGAATCAGGAATTAAATTTGGAAAACTTGTTCCCAGATTGGTGCCTGTCACACGACTGTGACAATAGATTTCTACTTATTTTGTATTGTACAGCAGTTACAATGTAAATACTACAAAATGCAGCTTTATGACAATTTCAAGAATATACCACTGCAGATTGAGAAACATGGACCTTGCTATCATTTTTGAATTGAAGATGGGTTTGCCAGATTACACTTAGTAGTAATACATATTTATAGGGTGATAAATGATGACTTTGTGTTGTGATGGCTCAGGAAACTTGTGGGGAAAAAAAAAAACCCAACCAACCTTTGTCTCATCCCTGAGTGTCGAATTGATTCAAAATGTTGGCTGAAGACTCACTCAGTGTCTGTAGTATACTGATTTTGTGTTCTTGTGACAGAAGCCTAACACTCCCCCAAATATAACTGCACTTAATTAGAAAACGCAGAGTTGTATGAAAAATCAGGCAACTTTGCTAAAGAGAAGCTGAAGGGAAGAGCTAACAGAATAAAATCTGAATATCCTTACCTGCTGCGAAGAACAAACATGCAACTGTAAGGAAAGACTTGAGATGTACCAAGGGATGGGCCAGGATAATTCAGTAAGTGGGAAAGGGAAGATACTGCACGTAAGAAATCATCCTTCCAAAAGCTGAGGTCTGACTGACACAAATATGTCGGTTTAGGTTTGAAAGCTCAATAAAGCAGATCCAAGAAGAGGTCTGAAGAATAAATAGTTTAAGGTCTAGAAATGAATAGTAATGGTTTTAAGATCCATTAGGGCAAGTATGTTATCATGAATGCATTAGAAGCAGAATAGTTGCCAGAGAATTCATAGATTTGATATGTCTAAGCATATGATAGAGTGCTGAAATAAAGTAATGCTGTAGCAGAAAGCACAGGTTTTTTCTCTACATGTCTTCTCATTGTGGAAGAGTTGGGGAAAGAGGTTGTTCCTGAAGAAAATGACTGGTGACTTATTTTGAGGTCCAAAGTACTTTTCTGCTGGAACCTGGGACATTTGTCTTCAGTACACTGAAGGATGTTTATATGGACTTCCTGGTTCAGTGTAGCTGACAGGTAAAGAGGCACTTTCTGAAAGGGAAGACATGCCCCTCAAAGTTACTGGAGCAAGAATGTGGACCTGAGCATTTGGGTTGTTATGCCTTAACTTTTCAGAAGCCATGCAACCAGCTCAGGTTCATAAAGGAGCTGTGTTGCCAGCTGCTAAAGTTTCTGGTTTTCAGCATGTGCATTTTTATGTGCTGTAAAATAATAATAGAGTCTTGATTTCACACCAATGAATGCCATGTAAATGACAAAGTAAAATAGCTGACATGGAGAACAGAAATAAATGATTGCTAATCACCAGTCAAGTCCTACAAAGGCATGTGCAGCTCAATGTATTTCTAATGCTTTGAGAAAAAGAATGATTAGTGAAATGATATCAACAGTGTTTAAATGTATTGTTCAGCATAACAGAGATGAAGAACAACTGAAAGCTTGCAAGCATGCTAGGCAATGGAATTTCAGTAGAAATTAATAGATGAATATGAAGCAATGCCGAAGAAAAAGATTGTGGCCTCTTTGCCTACTGTTGCAAGTAGGGTTGCAGTTCAGTAGGTAGGTGTATAGCTCAGTAAATGCATCAATTTAATGTTCAGTGTTAGTGAAACCAAATCAAAAGTAAAGAATTACCCTGAAAGTGTTAAAAACCAAAACATGATCACTAAACCACTACGTAAGTCCATAGTGTGTGTTATGCTCTGCTCTAAATTCAGAAAAAGCATGTCACAGAAATGAAAAATATTTGTGAGGGAAGACCCCAGGTGATTATGCACTGTGAAACTAGTTTCATTTCCCAACAGTTTTTGAGCACCTACTTACTGATGTAGTATAAAATAATATAGCCTTGTTTCTGTGCTGATGAATGCATTCCTCTTAAATGTTTGTGACAACTTAGTCTCTGTTTAAATTCTACCTGTTTTTAAATAGAATTGGTTGAGCTTTTTGTAAAATTACACCTAAATATCTATTTTAACACTTGTCAATATCCATCTAATGTGATATCTATACAATAACATTCCAAGATGAAGCTTCTTATTCCCACCACTGATAAACAAATTCTCATGCTGATGAAGTTGTGCTCAAGGATTTACACAGTTAAGGGATATGACTTCTCTAATGCTACATTTAATTTTTTTTATATATATTTGTTTTCCTCACTGTACTCTGTTAATTCTGTTAATATCCTTCTAGATGGTTTTGAGACTTTGTGGCAGGAAGTTAATCTATATTATGGCAATCATAGCATAGATTCTTTAAGTAATCTGGAAAAAAATGATAAAATATTTAAAATGGAATCATTGAACCATTTAGATTTTAACCCAGCACTGCCAAGTCAATCACTCAACCATGTCCCTAAGTGCCATACTTCCATATCTTTTAAATATTTCCAGTGATGGTGACTCAACCACTTCCCTGGGCAGCCTGTTCTTATGCTTGACAACCCTTTACAGGAGGAAATGTTTCCCTGTTATCCAATCTAACCTTCCTCTGGTGCAACTTGAGGCAATTTCTTCTTGTTCAGTTGCTTGGGAGAAGAGACTGACCCCCACCTCACTACAGCCTCTTTTCAGGTAGTTGTAGAGAAGACCAAGGCCCTCCCCCGTCATCTACTTTTTATGTACACTAAACAAGCCCAGCTCTTCCTCAGCTGTTCCTCATAAGTGTTGTGTTCCAGATCCATTACCAGCTTCATTGCTCTGCTCTGGACGTGCTTCAGCACTTCCATGTCCTTCTTGTCATGAGGGACCCAAAATTGAATACAGTAACCTCACAACGTACTTGTAGTCCTCTGGAAATGGCAGCCCTTTCTTACAAAGGTTATAAACTCTTTTTTCCCTGAGTTTCAGCCAAATCTCCCTGGTCAGCTAGATGTTCTCTGCCATCTTGTCTTTTGGCACATGGGGCTGGTCTGCTCCATTACCTTTAACATTTCATTCTTGAGGAATGTCCAGCCCCTTGGCCCTTCAGGGCTGCCTCCCAAGGGACTCTGTCAGTCAGACTCCTAAACGGGCCGAAGTCTGCACTCTAGCAGTCCAAGCTAGCAGTTCTGCTGGCACCCCACCTTACTTCTCCAGGAACGAGAAACATATCATTTCATGTTTGCCGTACCCAAGACAGCCTCCGGCCATCCCATCCCCTGCCAGCCCTGCTTTCTTTACAGGCACAGACAACATATCCAGCAGGACACCTTCCCTGCTGGCTCCATAACCGTGCAGAATATGGAGAAGCTGCATGAGTTCCAAAAACTGCTTGCAGAGTTAACCACCTTTTTTGAGAAAATTGTTTGCAGAGATTTATTTTGTTTGAATAAATTGCTGGTTTTATAGTAGCTTATATCCGGTATCTGCTGTATAGTATTACGTGCTGCTTCTTGTAGCTCCAGTGAGCACACGGGCATAAATTGCTTATGGATCCAGCAAGATGTTTTCTTAGTATGAAAGCACCCCATAGTCTTTATAATTAAAATTTAAAAAAAATAAAATGAAAAAGTCTGTTGAATTTTTGTCTGTTCCAGTGAATGGTAAATGGCTCAGATTTTGTTTTCCCATAGTTGTCGTGGAGCTAGAGTAGCTGTCAGTGTCATGTATCCTATACCATGTGCCTTCAGTTTTCTTAAGAAGAGTAAATTCTTTGTACAAGGATGTTTTTGGTATTTGTTTGCATTATTTACTACCATATGTGAGGCAACAAATTTTCCATTAATCTAGGCTGTTTTCATTAATGCAGATATTGTTATACAGCAGTCTAGGAAAGGAAAGATCCTACTGCAGATTCAATAGCAGAACTGTAGTTCAGTCATTGAAGGAATTAAATACAGTACTTGAAAAGCATCAGAGAAATTGAATTTTTAAATAGTACAACACCATCTGTTTCTCAAATGTAAAAAAGATTCAGATGAGACTTCTGTAATTGAATTACATTTTGAAATGGTTGAAAGCATAATTAAATATTCACCATTTAATAAGTAACTGAGAGATGGGTAAACTTCCCTAGCATCCTTTCAAAATCCCTGTAGTACATAGAACCATTTAATCATGAAAAAGAAATATCTGAAAGAGGGAACAAAACAAGAGAGGTATATACAAAAAAATCCAATTGTATTAAAACTTTTTTGCTTTAAATTATATTGTAGTCTTTGCTCCCCTGTAAAATTCGGGATAAACTTAGTTTATATAGAAGTCAATTTATTGTGCTTAAAAATGTGAGATTTGAAGACTGTTATTTTAGCAAGTATAATGATCATGTCATATATCGAATTCATTGATCAAAGTTATAGGTTGCAAACACTCTAATTTTCTGTTCTTTTCCTAAAGTGAGGGATGTGTGTTAGAGGATCCCTTTGAATGGTTTCTTTAATATATAAAGCTGAGTGCTTTGCTTGGTGCTTTTCATTTGGCTGGATCATTAATAACCCCACATGTGCACTCTGATTGCCTTCTTTACATTACAAGTCATATATATAGTTTTCATCAATATGTAGAAACTTAATGTCTTTTAGTATTCTCATTTCCCTTGTGAACTACTGGAATTGTTTCTTTGATTTAAAAGGATTAGGGAAAGTCACTTATGGCTGCCATATAAAGGCATATAATTTCCTGCTTTTGTTTTGGAAATCATTCTTCAACTTCACCACCCATTTGAATGAAAGAAAGCTCTTGCTTTTCATGAAAAAGAGTCCTAATAGCAGCTCCTGAACGTTATTTTAAGATTAAGCTTTCTAGTTTTTGCCAGTTACATCTCTTCCTTCTTAGCCTGGGGCATCAGAATTAAAATTTGATTTAAGTGTGCCAGCCATTAGCTGTTTTATTAGAATCTTAAATATACTTTAAGGTCACTTTATGCTGAAAATTATGGCCTTGACTTGCTTCCAACTTATTTTAAAAAAAATTTTTTAATAAAAATTCTGCAGGGTAAATTTATCTCCGGTGCTAGCTAAGGTTAGTATCAGTTTGTATTTTTCTGATACTGATGTTTTAATTTTGGGCCTAAAACACTGTTAAAACTTGTTCTCCAAGTCTTCATTCTCTCATCTTATATCAGTTTATAGAATGCCAACCGTTGAATCTTTAATGACTTTTTGTTCTACTTTGTTTAAGTTCTGTATATGCCGATAGATCCAAATAATGTGAAAAATACCTAAGCACAAGGCCTTCTTTCCTAGAAGGTAGAAAACAAGGGTAGGCCTTCTGTCCTAAAAAGTGCATACTTCTCTTGAGGTGAGTTTTTAGTTTTGAAAGTATGCCTTGTCTGAATTCTTCCAGTGATGCCAGTAGTGAGAATTACATGTTGTCCTCCTGCTGCAGTTTTCTTACCCAGGTGAATAAATTAAGGTTAACTTGAAAGGTCTCTGAAGAGAATCTCCTGTATTGTTTTTTTAAATGTGTAATTTTGTCAAGAAAGACTTTATTGCATGAAAAATGTGTGAATCCTCAACAACCACTATGTTTTTCTCCTTTCTATAAGGTCATTGACTCATATTAATATTGAAATCTGAAACATGAGATACTTGTGATTCTGTACTGATTGGAATTTTTTAGTGGAAGGTTTTTATTAAATAAATAAGAGCTGGCCATTCTATACTGAAATTCTATAGAAAGAGCTTTGCTGATTATGTATACATCTGTGATGACTATAGCATGTTAACTTTTAGGTGTCCTGGTTCCAGCTGGGATAGAGTTAGTTTTCTGCTTAGTAGCTGATCCAGTGCTGTGTGTTTGGGTTCAGTGTGACAATAATGTTTGTAACACAATGATGTGTTACTTCTTGCTGAGTGGTGCTTACCCCAAGTCAAGGACTTTTCAGTCCTTGATCTGCATGTGAGCAGGTGCACAAGAAGGGAGGTAGCATGGCCAGGACATCTAGAGGGATATTCCACACTATGAAACATCCTCAGTTTATAAACTGGTGGGAGTTGGCTCACAGTTGCCACTTGGGAATGGGCTGCAAATTGATCAGTGAGAGGTGAGCAATTGTATTGCGCATCACTTGTTTCTTGGGTTTTGTTAATCTCTCTCTTTTTCCTTTTTATTGCTATTACTATTATTATTACCCTTGTTATTATTACAATGTCTTACTTTATTTCAATTATTAAACTGCTCATTGTTTGCTGCTCCTGCTAGCTGAGTCAGATGCAGTCATGGCATATGTTCAAATGACATTTTGCTTTGCTTGTTTTCTTATGTGTAAACTAAATATGTTGCAGCAAAATTTACTGAAATGTTGTCCCAAGGTGACTGATAATGCATGTCGTGAATTATTTGGTGTATGCAGATGAGCTGGAGGAGGATGAGGAAGAATCTGACATGGAACTAGAACGACAAAATATTGAAGAGCTTTATGACTTTGTAAGGCACACCCATCAGCAGGATATCCAATTACTGAGAAAGGATGTGCAGCATCCTGCATTAATTCCCATTCTGAGGCCATACCAAAGTGAGGCTGTGAACTGGATGCTTCACCGAGAGAACCACACAAGTACTCCAAGTAGTGGCAAGTATATGGATCTGAAAAACTTGCATAATTGAGGAAAGTGTAATTGTATTGTCAGCAGTAATGTTTCCTTGCTGTTTAATTAGAAGTTTTATTCATTATTTCATTAATATTTTCATAAAAGCTGCTGTTTAGGTAGTACACTAAATGATAAGCTAGGTCTTGCTGAACAACAGTTGATGTATTGTGTTGGTCATGAAGCTCTGTGGAGGTGGACTTCAGTTTTTTGTCTCTTAATGTGACAAAAATGCTGAATAATTCTAAGGAGTGTGCTGGTTATAGAGAAACCTCATCATAGTAACATGAACACTTTCTCCATAGAAAATGCACTGCACTTCTTATGGCGGGAGGTGATCACTCTGGATGGAGTAAAAATCTACTACAATCCATTTACTGGCTGGTATGTTTTTATAGTTACTTTTTCTGAGGACACCCCAAGGTTGTACTTCGTGAAGACCATATTGGTAGCTTTATCCTGCAGGATGTAAGATATTCCATAACTTTTTTTCAGTTAGCAACTAAAGAATGAGAACTTTAATTTGAACAAGCCACAAGCTGGAATATGTAATGCACAGATAAATATGTAGATTTCAAGTTGAAGATGTAATTATTAAAGCTTTTCTTAAAAAAATGTCAATTAATGATTTAATATTAACATTTTTTGAACTTAAGAGTATTGGAGGCCTTGGCCTTCTGATCCAATGTTTTTAAAGTCCAAAGGAAGGGGGCAGTATAATGCTTTTTATTAGTACTAGGTATTGCATTGCTAAATCTGTTTCTCTTTTCTCATTAACTTGTTTGGAATAGAACCTTTTGATTGCTAGTTTGCTTTTTATTTTTTCCTATATAACTTTCAGATCTTTGTCACATGTGAATATAAAAATAGTTCAAAGTTTTTGAGACTAATGCTACGATATGCTAAGGTTAGCAGGGCAAGGCCTATTAGGAGGTGAAAATATTCTAAAAATTCTGGCATACATACTTGTATTGATCAGGTTTATACACCCAAAAAGCTTCCTAGTTTTTGTTAATCTCAGTTTAAATAATAAAAGATAATGCCTCACCTTACAAACTTTGCCTTGCTAAAGCTATGCTGTGTGTCCCTGAACTCACACTTCTCTGTCACACCATTCTGTAGTTACTGACTTTCACTGGGAATGTACTTGAATTTTAGTATTATCCGTGAATATCCGACTGCTGGACCCCAGTGGCCTGGAGGTATTTTGGCAGATGAGATGGGTCTTGGAAAAACAGTAGAAGTGTTGGCTCTTATTCTGAATCATACTGGACCAGACATTAAACAGGATGATCTGACATTACCTGAGGTGAGGAAACCAGGGTGAGAGTTATTATGAAGAAAATGCTTTTCAGCATTAATGCAAGTGCACTTCTCTTGAGTTTATTGCTTTCTGGTTTATAGAAGTCCATATTTAAAGCTGTATTACTGTGAAAGTTTATCCCGTTGTAGGACATGATACTTGGCAGCATAAACGGTGGAATAGTTTGCATGAGAAGCTGTTGATCCCTTGCCATTGTTCAATGGTTTTATCAGGCAACTGCACTTCTAATATAGTTTGCACAGGCTTCAGGAGTGTATAAATACATAATTTAGTTTACTATGTTGGAGGTCATTCTCCTTCACTTCATTATATTGATGAGTGTCAAACATGCATTAGACACATGTTCTATGCTGAAATAGGGATGATTTACATTTGCAATAAAGATTTCTGCTCTCCCTCTAGTTCATATAATAAATGAGCTTATTTAGCAACAGTTTTCCATCTTTTCACTTTTCTCTTCATTCATACTGTGAAAACTTGGCACATCCACTAAACCCAAAAATTCTTTCTGAAGGGAAAGAACCATTATTCTTAAGTAAACTCTTACCACTTCATGAGTTCCATCCCTTGGATATCATGGCAGCCAGTGTCACTGTATATTTGTCACAGTGATCTCCTGCCTGCTTGTAATTTTATCAGTTAAAAGGACTCAATTCTTAGAGAGAATAAGATGATTCTAAAATGTATAAGAGGGTCAGCACCGAGGAGTGCAAAGAGGGGAATGTAAGCACAAAAGTGCCTGGACACCGACTGACAAAAATAGCTAGAGACCAGAGCTTTTGGAGGGCTGGAGTTAGTGAAACTGTTTCATGATAGAAGTAGTTGGGACAGACATCTTAGCTAATATATTACTCTAAAAATAGAGTAAAATTTTGGAAGGCAATCCCTATAAAGAGTGATATACTTTTTATACACCTAACTAGGGCTCTTCATCTATATTGCTTACCTCCTTATGTGTTTCTAGCTATATATTAAATATATATTTTCCTCCTGCATTGGTAACTTAAATCACTGACAGCTGTAGATTCCTACAACTTAATGCTAAAGCAGTGGAGGACCCAAGAGGCTTTCAGAGCTGCGCTTTGTGCTGAGCACTGTTTGCTAAGAAATTGAACTGAATGATGTGTCGCTCTGTACATTAAAAATAAGCTATCTGAGCAAATTAGTGAGATCAGAACATGCATCTGTAGCAGGTTATGCTTATTTTCAGACGTGAAAAGATTAATGAAGGTCAGAGTGACTGTGAAGAGACAGGAGCTAATAACTATTTAATGTTGTCTGCATTAGGGCAAGCTTGTGAACTTCTTTGTTCCACCTCAACCTTTAGAGGGAAACAAAAAGAAAAAACCAAAGGAAATGGAGCCTAAATTAAAGGAAAAAATTCAGTATCCCAGTAAGTATTTCTGATGACTTCTAAAATACATTTTGCTTTTAGCATTGTCTTATATTGGCCACTGACTATGAGTTCAAGGATACTCTTCACTTCTTCAGAACGAAAATATTCTATTTGTGAGCACTGTCATGTAGGATTGCCTGCTACAAACAAGTGACCCATAGTTAAAAGTAAAGTTACTCAGAACTCTGTGCGACAGAGCTCCATGTAACTAGAGGTCTTTGTAAAGAGTTTATGCATTTAAATGAAAGAAGCTGTCTTTTTTATACCTCAGTAAGAAAATTGAGTGATTTATTTCTACTGCTATCCGACATTGCTTTAGAATCACTGCAAAACAGCAATTTGTAGAGCTACCTCAAATAAAAGCTTGCCAAAACTGCTGCCTGTTTTGCATTTTTTTAGATGAACAGTATGTTTAGAGTTCCCTTAACACCCGTCTGTGAGGTACTTCCATTTTATCTAAAGGTGTAAGTTGTTTTGTTTTGATTCTTCATACAGGCTTACGAGTAATGATACTAGCAGCTGTAAAGGAAATGAATGTGAAGAAAGGAGCATCCATTATTGCAATATTTAAGTACATCAGTTCTATATATAGGTATGACACACAGAGAAATAGACGGCTTCTCAAAAGAACTCTAGAAAAACTCATTGCAGAACAGATGGTAGAGCAAGTTAAAGGACATGGTCTGTCTGGGTCTTTCAAGCTGGGAAAGAATTACAAGGAACAGAAGAAGCGAGAAAGAACCAAAGAGCAGGTAAAACATGCTGCTGTAGTTACTTCAAAGAATGTTGCAAAGTCTGTTCTCTTTTCTGCCAGTTGCATGCTACTCTCAGCTGTGCTCTCTCTGTGCACTAGTTCAGTGACACTGACTTAGTGGTAAAAATGAAGAAAACTGCAGCAATTGCTTTGAAATTCATAAATAAAAAAGCAGAAGTCATAAGTAGATCAAATTTGGGGCTAAAATATTAACTACATCTGCCATAAGTCTTTTAAAATAATGTCACTAGGAGTTGTATTGTTCTTACTGTGAAGTTGTTTTTTAAACACTGGTAAACATTAAACAAACCCTCAAACTGGAAATTGATATAAACCCTTAATTTCTATGTACTGATGTGTTTATACGTTCATTAAAAAAAAAAAAGGGTGAGGAGAAAGTTGTTGGGGTTGGAAGGGACTTCAAAAATCATTTAAATCCAAACCCCCTAGCCATGAGCACACCTTCCACTAGACCAGCTTGCTGAAAGCCCCGTCCAACCTGGCCTTGAACACTTCCAGAATTGGGGCACCCTCAACGTCTCTGGGCAACCTGTTCCAGTGTCTCACCACCTTCACAGTGAAGAATTTCTTCCTAATACCTTATCTAAACCTACTCTCTTTCATTTAAAAACTCTTCCCCCTTGTTCTGTTGCTATGTGCTCTTATAAACAGTCCCTTTACAGATTCTTGTAGACTTCCCTCAGGTACTGGAAGGCCATAATTAGCTCCCCCTGAAGCCATCTCTTCTCCAAGCTGAACAATCCCAACTCTCTCAGCCTTTCCTCATAGGGGAGGTGTTTCAGCCCTCTGGTCGTCTCTGTGGCCCTCCTCTGGGCTTACTCCAACAGGTCCATGTCCTCCTTATGTTGGGGGTCCCAGCGCTGGATTGCAAACCTCCAGGTGGGGTCTCACAAGAATGAATAGATAGGCAGGATCCCCTCCCTGGCCCTGCTGCCCACACTGCTTTGGATGCAGCCCAGGACACGGTTGGCTTTCTGGGCTACAGGTGCACATTGCTGGGCCATGTCCAGCCTCTCACCCACCAGCATCCCCAAGTCCTTCTCAGCAGGACTGCTCTCTATCTGTTCATTCCCCAGCCTGTGTTGGGACTCCAATCCAGATGCAGCACCTTGCACTTGGTCTTGTTAAACTGCATGAGGTTCTCATGGGCCCACATGTGTCAGCTGCACCGCTCAACTTGCTGTCATCTGCCAGTTTGCTGAGGGTGCATTCAATCCCTCTGGCTATGTCATTAATGAAGACCTTAAGTAGCACTGATAGGTGTTAAATGTCACTGTACAAGTCTGAATGTAAAGTCTGACCTTCTTGGTTAATTTTACTTTGTAGGTAGCAAGGACTTCAGAAAACATTCAGAAGAAGCAAGTGATTGATGCTAAAACTCAAACCAAAGAATCAAGAAACAGTGATGTAACATCTGAAAATGTCTTTAAAACTGCTTCACATGAGAATATCGCCATGGAAGAACATGATTATTGTACAATTAGTAAAAATAACAGGAAATCTGAAGCAGATCATGAGAACTCTGTGGAAGAGAAAAATGTTAAGCAGGAAACTGTCGTCCCAAAGTCTCCCCATTTGCATGGCAGCCTCCATGTCTCCAGTGACATGAACAGTCATCCTGGTGTTGATGTTTCTAAAACTGCAGCTGATGTCCAGCAGGAAATCCCAAAGCTCCAGTCCTCACCTTCCCAAGAAAATGCTGGCAGTAGTGTACAACATAGCAGTTCTGTATTTCCATTTAATACCTCTGAATATCGTTTTGAATGCATCTGTGGTGAGCTGGGATTGGCTGACTACAAAGCTCGTGTGCAGTGCCTGAAATGCTACCTGTGGCAGCATGCAGAATGTGTCAACTACAAAGAGGAAAACCTGAAGAGCAGGCCCTTCTACTGTCCCCATTGCCTTGTGGCAATGAAACCAGTTCCCACAGGAGCGACTCTGATCATTTCTCCGAGTTCTATTTGTCACCAGTGGGTAGATGAGATCAACAGGCATGTAAGATCATCATCTCTTCGAGTCCTGGTAAGATTATATAGCTTCATATTCTGGGGAGTTATTTTATCAAGGCTCAAGGCTTCCTGTCTGACATTCTGCATCACTCAAAGTTCAGAGGTCTTTGTCCTCTGTGTCAGAATTCTGCATTTCCTGCTGCTAGACCAATGCTTTGGCATTATATGGTGCATCAGTGTCCCAGAAAGACAGTCTGCAATTAGTTCTTTTTTTTTTCTGTTTTAGTTGGTCACTGGGAGAGAAATCAGTGGATTAGATTGTATAGCAACTGGAAGCAGATTTTGAGCAGTTGCAACATCACATGATTTCTGAGCGGGAAGGCTGTTTGCAAGACTACCAAAGAACTTAAAAAGGCCTATAGGTGTTTTGAGTGTTGTCTCATTGAACACTTGCACTTAAGCAATTCTCTGACTGTTGGTCCTTATTTCCTTCTAGATAAAAATGTTTCAGTAGGCAAAGCCTGTAGTTTTGCATTTCTGGTTCTCAGGCTTTATAAAAGCAGTCTTGGGCATTGGTGTTTACTGAAAACAATACTGTTACAACTTGGGTGTTGTCTCTATAACATCTGCCAAATTTATTAGGATGTTGCTTGTTTGGAGACCATATATTGTTCTTTTACTTGATTTCTAATAACCCTGTCACTAGAATAAACCTAATTATACTTAGAGTAAAAATGGCTATACAGGATTTTTCAAAATACAATTATCACAGTATTCAAGAGTCTTCTAATACCAGTGCAGTCAAATTTTTTGTCCTTCATATTTTTAGCAGTCAAGAACCTTTGTAATGATCAAGAGCTTTGAAAACCATCAATCCCTTGTATTTTGAACAAAGTAGTAGTAGATTGATATAACTTTGTATTCAGAGATGTATCTGGTACCTTGAGCTATTATAGTTGCCCAATATATAAATGAATTCTAGGCCTCCAGTGCTATTTGTGTGAGCAGTCTAATTAGATTTAATGCAGGAACTAACAAATGTGTAAAACTCACATGATTTTCCTACGGCCCAGTCCAAGTTTAATACCAGCTTTGATGAAAATTATCAGAAATAGATTTACATGGTAATAGTAAAATAGTTTAAATACTGAATGTCAGTACAGTAGAATCTTCCATTCTACAAGATTGTTTTCATTTTCTTTTAGCTGCCAACTGTGAGACTTGTTTCCAATGTTGGTTCAAAATGAAAATTTGGTGTTTTCTTTTCTGAAAAAGCAAAATGAAAGTAGTGGAGATGTTTCAAAGAATCAGTTTCCCATGTTAACAGGTTTTGCATTGCATGTGAAGTGTTTTTTGCTCTTCAACTGCTTACAACCCATGGGGAATTCTAATGGGTTTATGTAATAGAACAAGAAATTAAAATTTACCAGTAGGTCTTGCTTTCTGGCAGATTGTCTTTTCCTGCTGCTGTGAATACAACCAAAATGTGGCCAAGTTATAAACCTCCAGAAAGTCTATTCATAAATACTTGAAGAAATAATTAGACTTTGACGGCTGTTTCTTTTTTCTTGGTTGCTTCAGAGAGCATGCTCTTTTTGGTTAATTTGTTTCCTTTTTCTTCCCTTCCAAGTCCCCCTTCTTTCTTTGTTTCATGTGCAATGCTCTGGTTGCTCTGGTGTGCCACTCTGGGACTGAACAGAAAGAAATTATCTGCAGGTGTTTCAGTTGACAGAAACACTGTTGCCATATGCACAACTGTAGAGGAAGATAATTACTGGGAGAAAAAGTAGGTTTAAGAGTGAAATTAACAGTGAAATCTTGTGCTGATCATCAAGGGGTAAAGAGCAGTTATTTTAACTTCTGTATGTTTCTAAAAGGATTTGGCTTAACATTATGAAGGAGATAAGAAAAATACTTATACTAGAATAAATGCTAATATGAAAGGTTTCTGTTAGCGCACAGGGATTGTTTCTTACCCAGGGTATTTTTTTTCATCTCGTAAATCTCTGTAGAAATCCTTGTGTATGTAAAACTTTACTCAGAGTATAATTTCTATTTTTTATATATTTTGATGCATATTTCTGTCTTTGCCTAATCATCCATTAAATTTTAGTGAGTAAAATTTTTGCAAGAAAGGTAATACATCTACAGTAAAGGAGAAGACTGGACATGTAACAGTGACTTACATAGTGTTGTTCCATACAACATTACAGAATACTTAATCTTCAAACAATTGTTACAACAAATAACTGTTGTAGAAAATAATGAAGTCCTCTCTTCTTCAAAAGAGGAAATAAATGTTTTGCAAAGTTATAAAAAATTATATATACAAATTTTTATCAATGACTATTGCATTTATGATTAGTTTACTGAGCTGAATGTCCTATCATAGTACTATATGAATGCAGATTTTATGAATGGTTTCTTTTTATACGAGCAATGCTAGAAATATGTGCTTAAAAGCATGCACATATTAAGCTGTACTGATATTTTGGCATTTTTATCTAAGTGTCTCTTCCCTTCCTTCAGTGCTGTTGTGCTATTGAATATCAATCTCTGTAGGTATATCAAGGTGTGAAGAAGCATGGCTTTTTGCAGCCACACATGCTGGCCGAGCAGGAGGTGGTTATCACCACGTACGATGTCCTGCGCAGCGAACTGAACTACGTGGACATTCCCCACAGCAACAGCGAGGACGGGCGCCGCTTCAGGAACCAGAAGCGCTACATGGCCATCCCCAGCCCCTTAGTAGCAGTGGAGTGGTGGAGGATCTGCCTCGATGAAGCACAGATGGTTGAATGCACTACTGCAAAGGTATGACATTTCCTGGTCAAGCCTTCATTTAACTTGAACATGTTTTGACAAGTTTATTGTAAATAATGGAGTAGTCTTTCCTCTCCCCTTCTTAGTGTTCAGTGTACACTCCTGTAATTTGTCCTTTGTTCTTCAGAAGTGAATTTTCTGTTGGAGATACTTACTGTTAAGTGGTTCTCCTGTTGGAATTTTGGCAGATTGTGAAGTATATCCAGCTCAAAAAATACTTAGCATAATCTATACTGACAGTTTAAAGAACTAAGTCATCATGTTATATATGGTATTTGATAGTTTCAAACTAGTTTTCACTGCATTAGCCCGTTCAGTGATGTGGTTCAGAGGCATAGATATGTCCTTTGGGTCTAAAAGCTAAAATAACCAGTGGTCTGTCTGCAAACTCAAGTGATACAGTCTGCACAGGGAATTATTTTAATCAGTGTTTGTCCAGTCTTTTTGCCCAAGACAGGGAGACAAAAATGCTACTTATATAATGGCTTATGGGCTTTAATGTTTAAATTTTTTTATCATACAGTTTATTTTGCTATTTGTTTGCCTTCTGTGCATCCTTAATTGCACTTGATTACTTGGAAGAGGACATGGCTTTTATGAGCTTTCAGTTACCTTCAAAAAAGATCAAAAATCGTATATAAGTTTTTATAATATATTGTACCAATGCTGCTTCTAGGTCTGCTAATGGTACGTACTGAAAAGAGGTTCAGACTTCTCAAAATTAAGGTCCACGTGTCATCAGACTGTGTTCCACTCTCTTTTTCTTTTCCTACCATTGGCTCTATGTCCTTTCATTAGGCTGCTGAAATGGCGCTCCGTTTGAGTGGAATCAATCGCTGGTGTGTCAGTGGCACTCCTGTGCAGCGAGGATTAGAAGGTGAGATTTTATGCAGCAGTGTAATCTGTGGGATTTCCTTATGCTGACAATTAGGTAGAGCTTTGAAGCAGTTAAAATATCTGCTAGTTTTGTTCTGAATTCATTAGGTACTCTAACTTTGTAAGCCATATAAGCATGGTAATAAAGCCATCAAAACATGTATCAATATAAAAATTGAAGAACTGAAATCTTTTCGTCTCCTTGAGTTAGACAAATACTTTGGGGAGCAAAGAAGCTCTGTGTCTAATAGCTGACTTGAGTCTATTCCTCAGTTTTCACTTAGCAGAGTGGGTAAATATTAACCCTTCTCTACAGCAGCTATAGATAGTCTGCTCTGGTTAGAGAATCCTTTGAACTGTCAAATACAGCAAGCAAAGCTGTAATGCTTTTTGCATAGCTCTGCGTGAACTACTGTGTGCATCCACGGACATGAATATAAGTTCTCAAAATTGTGCTAAAGCTTATGAAACTCTCTCAAGTCCTTATGTAAGGACTTAATGAATTGAGATGTGTGGAGTAGCTAGCTGTATGTTAGCAGGTGTCATTTATTTTGTCTTTTTTTGGTGTGGTACTCAGTTTCTGTAGACAGCCTTCAGACAGGGATAGAATAAAAGAAAGGGAACTGGCTAGCTGCTTTGTTCCCCTGTGTTCTCTGATGGATTTTGGAATATATGGTACACATTGGGGCAATGCATTTGAAAGTGGATAAATCAGTGTAAGCATTTGTGGACTGTTGTTTGGATATTAAGTTGTAGAAATCAATATTTTAGATTAATTCATTATGGAATTGTGAATTAAATTTATAAATACATGTATAAATAGTTGCGAGAATACATAGTTTTTATAGAAAAGAAGTAATTGATTTTAGTGACATGATTAACTTCTTCAAGGCCCTGTGTGTGATAGTGTTGATTTAATGCATATCTGAAATGTCATATAGTTCATAATACATGCTGACAGACTCTCAGGCTGTACTAAGACAGCCCCCATCACATCGGGGCTGAAAACTGCTGACTCATTCCAATCTGTGCCACTGCTGCTGTAATGCAGTGATATAGGACCTCTGGGTAAACAACTGTTTCTTGCATAGAAATGATTCCCAGGATTTTTCTTCCTCTGATCTGTCATGTATTTGGTGATTGTCCTGATGCTTCCTTCTGAATACTCAATTACCATGAAGCTAACAGAATAAGGAATGTAGCCACCACATTTTTAAGAACTATAAAACATCATCACATATCTCTGTTTCTGCAGTATCCACATGCAGCATTTAAATGTGTGCTTCTGTATTTTTCCAGCAAGATTTAGACAGAAGTTTAAAGTCAGTATGTCCTTAAATTTAATTCCAAAAAGTGTCAGGTTTCTGAATTAGGCAGAATTAGTAAGATGTATTCTCTCTATTAGCAAGAAAACAATTTAAGGGTCTTTTGTTAATATCTTATGCATTAGTAGAGAAGTGAAAATTCTTCTGAATTGCAGCCCCTTCTAGGACTGTGGGCAGCAGACGGTGCACAGCAGGCTCTGAAGGAATGATGCTGAGCAATACTGGTTTAGAAAAACCTGGCAAACCCAGTTAACCATATGCAATCATGTAATTTCTGCCTCTTGCCTCTGCCCTGAATAAGTTTAAATTCTTCGCTCTCTTCTGCTAAACTTTAAGTTAGGAAAGTGTCTCACAAATAACTGTATTCTCGCAAGTGGTATGGAAATCAAAAACAAGCTAAAGGAGAGAATCCCCACCTTCCACCACCCAGTCCCCTGCCTCAAATTAAGTACTTTGGTGAGGGAATGACTGCAAAAGATAAAGACCAGAACGTAGATGCTTTATGCCTGATAGCCGTTGTATGAAAGTTAATTTCTTTTGAGACATATTGTGAAGTACTAAAACACAAACACTTTCTTTTCTTGACAGATTTGTATGGATTAGTCCTTTTTCTTGGAGTTGATCCTTACTGGGTGAAACATTGGTGGGACCAACTTTTATATCGACCTTATTGTAGGAAAAATCCCCATCCCCTGTACAGTCTAATTGCGAAGATAATGTGGAGATCAGCAAAGAAGGATGTGATTGACCAAGTAAATAAGAGTTTTGAGTTTTAAAATTCCTGAACATCATTGATCAATAGTTTTATTTGCAAATTACTTACTTTCTTTTTTAATTTCAGATTCAAATACCCCCTCAGACAGAAAATATCCACTGGCTTCACTTCTCTCCTGTGGAGAGACACTTCTATCATCGCCAGCACGAGGTGTGCTGCCAGGATGCATTGGCAAAACTCAGGAAGATTTCAGACTGGACTCTTAAGCTTAGCAGCCTAGATAGAAGGACTGTGACTTCTATTCTGTACCCTTTGCTACGGCTGAGGCAGGCCTGCTGTCACCCACAAGCTGTTCGGGGAGAGTTCTTGCCATTACAGAAAAGGTGAATTTCTGTCATTTCTTAAATGGCCGACTTTATCCAAAGCAAAACTCCAATTATCCCCAGCAGTGCAAGTTCTTGTATAGTCCTCAAATAAGCCTAATTTTAAGCTTCTTTAGTTAAATGTGCGACTATGGCACACCAAGGTAGTCTGACCTCAGAAGCTGAATGCGGCACAGTGGGGTCATTAGTGTAATTCTTGTGTTAAAGAACCTAGTACTGAAGGCATTTGATTCTAACCTTACTATGTTAATAGATTCTGGAGTGTTGCAGGTGACAGATTGGGTGTGAAACAAATGAGATTCTTTTTTCATTTTAAATAAGCCCACTGCCTTTTTTTTTTTTTTTTTTTTGTCTTGTACTGATGCCTTCTCAGGACTACCCAAAAACAGAGACTAGACAAAATCAAGAGAATAAAAAGCAGTTATATTTCTTGAAGGGCCTTCTGGTACATTTAGGGCAGCCAAAGCTCACCCGGGGGCTGCACCCTGAAATGGATGACCGGTCACGGCTTTTTCATACTTTTATAAATTTGGTCCATTTGCATATTGGGGGTTAATCCTCCAATTACAGCTTCAGGTAATGAAGTCATTTACTCCAAGTTTGCTCCCCCAATTCACTATTGTTTGCATATCTCAGGGCCTGAGACACGAAGGTGTCCTTGAGTTTCAGGCCTAGAGAGGAATTGTTTTGTCTGACCAAAATGGGAGAACAGTAATTAGCACTGTGTATAGAGTCTAGAGTTGTACACTAAAGAATTACAAGATTAAAGATACATGAAAAATGTAGAAGCTAAAATCCTAAGGCATCAGTAGAAAACTCACAATCATGAATAAGAATAATGAACAAACTGAATCAATAGAATGGAATAATTCTTTAGTTCAAAGAAAACGTTAATGTGAGGTTGCAGAATTTGTAAATGTAAATCCAATCTTGAAAGCTGTTCAAATGCTCTTTTCCTTCTTTTGCATGCTTTCAAGATCCTCTTCCCTCACAAGAGCCCTGCAAGTATCAGTTTGGTTTCAGCTTTTGTTAGACCAAAAACAAAAGTATATTGCTAGTCCTATTGTGAAATGTAGCTGCTACTTTTTCAGTCAATTAGAAAGAGGTTGTAAAAGAACAGGCTGTTTCCATTCCAGACTCTCAGAGCACTATGTTTCTTTTTTAGGCTACAGCTAGGGAAGAACTTCAACTTTTAGCACTGCCAGTGTTACTGCTACTGTTGCCTAGTCCATTCATTGTAATCAGTCTCTTTCAGTCCTTGTAAGAAGTTTTGTGTCCTGCTCTTTGTGATTCAGGGCACCTACATGGCCTAAACAGCTTAAACTGACTTTGTATCTACTTGAGCAGAGACCAATAGTTACACACTGTGCTGTAGCACTTTTCTGTAGCAGTCTGTTAATGTGGAAGCAAGGACTCAAACATAGGAGAAATCAATATTCTCACCCATCATACAAGACTATTTGCATTAAAATGAGCCAGTGTAGTATAAATGAAATGTGTAAACTGAGCAGAGTGTGGTGAGAACAGCCTAGTACAGTGTTGATTTTGGTGGAATGGTTGCACAGTGACAGCTGCATAGTAATTGGTGGAAAAACCAGCAATGAAAATTGCTTTCTTAAAATCACATGTACAAAGAAAACTAATTTCCCAGCACTGTTTACATACTTTTTTTTGTGAACCAAACTCGACTGCAGCAGTGGATATACCCGAAATAGAGAGATTTGGTTCCTGTCTTTGGTTATATATAGAAGAATAATGAAGAAATTCACTGCTAGGACCTTTGATGAATAAGAGAAATTTACTGAAATAAGAAAGTTGATGCTGGAGCATACAGATAAGAGGGATGGGCCTGGAATAAAAACCTGAGTTTGGAGCATATTCTATGATAGATAACTTTTTTTGCCAGCTGTGTAGTGAAGGCAGTAAATGAGATCTCAGGGAAAAAAAAAAAAAAAAAGCCCTCAAAAGAGATTTTTCTAGGCTCTCGTAGTTTAAATGAGTAAAAAAACTCTGTTCTTTTTGCCTTAATTGGTAGTCTCAGGCTGTGTATCAAATTGCATATTTTATATGTACATCCTTTTGCTTCTATAATTTTTGTTGGAACTGCTGATGGTTTTGAAAATTACAGATAAGTAGCAATAGTGGAAGTATCAGCATATGCAGGTGCTATGTATATTTACCATTGCCTCTGCAGAATTCAGTAATTATGAATAGTGATTATATTGATCTAAAGCTCACTCTGATGTAACACTGTACTATAAAACCAAGATTCAGTTTCTACAACTGGAACAAAGTTGCAAGGAGGGTAAAATAAAGGCCTAGGCAAGGGTATGCTTCCTGCATAACTTGGACCCAGTCTGTGCAGGAGTTATGTCAGCTCTTACTCTGTTCCACAGTGCTAAACACCAAATAGTAAAGTCTTCTTCTGAAGGTGAATGAGGCTGAGGAGCAGGGTTTCAGGAGAGGAGGGTGGTGTCTGGTCACAGCAGCAATTGGTGTTGGAAGCAGCCTCAGGTCAGCTGTTATAGGCTGTTGCTACTGTGGTACTCTCCTGTCTCTTCATATCAGTCCTCTGATTCTTTAATCTGTGGCCTTACTCCAAGGTATCCTTCAAGCTTCCTTCTTGCATTCTCCTGATTTCTGTTCCTGCTTCTCTCTCTTTTTCCTCTCCATTTCTGGTATTTTTATGTTAAGCCAGTTCTCTTCTGGTGAAAGTCCTCTCATAACTTGCAAATATGACAAATGTAGAAAAGGAAGTTTAGAATGATTTTTGCTAGTCATCTCTGTTCTCATTTCACACATTTTCTTCTTTACATTGACACTTTATGTGTTTTGTATTTAGATTGGTAGCAGAGGGTAGAAGTGTAGTCTGTCATAGCTGTTTTCATCTGAACAGCTTTTGACAAAATGAGGTCTATTTTGCGTGTTTCCAGTTCACCACTAATAGAAGGAGAAAAATACTTTGCCCCACGAAGGATTGTTTTACCAAGTTCTAATTTTTTTCTTGCTTCTTATTTCCTTGTGTTCTTAGGAGATGTCAGCCTCTGGGCATACTCAAGTTAGGGTAAAGCTCTAGCCGGAAGAAAAACTGACAGCTAGAGGTCTTTTAATAAATAAAGAAATGTTGAAAAAAACATTTGCAGGATGTTGGATGCATGTAATGTTCTGCTATACTGCTCAGCATCACTCTTACTTTTCTACTACCTTGATTTTATTTCAAATTCGAGCCATTTGATCTCCTTTTCAGTACCATGACCATGGAGGAACTGTTGGCATCCCTGCAAAAGAAATGTCGAACGGAGTGTGAAGAAGCTCACCGACAGCTGGTGTGTGCTCTTAATGGCTTAGCTGGTATCCATATCATTAAAGGTAAGACTGAAGCATATTCTTTACTCCTTTCAGTGCCAGAGTAAAGAGTATGCTCCATATCTGTGTCTTGGGAGGACAAAAGAAGTCATGCTTATGTAATTGTATTTAATCTGCTTTTGTTTTATCAGTACTGCTTTCTGGGCTTCCCTTGTGCCCCTGGCCATGCAAACTGTTGTGCTGACTGTGGATTCCTTTTGCTGCTCCTGCTAGACAACTCTGTCAATATAGATTTTGTCTGAATTATAAGGGGAAAAAAAGCTCTGAATGAGAAACAAAAGTAATTACATGAATCTTGAGCTAGTCCACTAAACAAAATAACTAAGCAATTTTAATTTCTTTTTATGAACATGTAAAAATGCCTCTTTTCAAAGTTCTTCTAAAGCTGACAAGCAGTTTGAATTTTTCCAGCTCACGTCAAAGTCTTCCTTCAAAGAGAACAAACAAACTGCCTTTTCTCTTATTTGCCTCACAGAAAGACTATATTCAGGTTCTTGAATCTGTAGTTAGGAGGTTTGAAATACTTTGTTACAATTGCAGGATGGAGATAAGCCTTTCTAATAGAGTTAAGTGCTTAAAAAGAGTTACATACAGATGTAATGCTTCTAAAATACACTTGTAGCAAATATTAAGTTTGGCCTATTTTGAAAACTAGACTGATAACAATTTCATCTGGTGAGAAACGAAAGCAGGACAAAAGAGGCAGAGTTCTGGTCTGTAACTCCCTCCCCAGTATTAACCTTACATTCAGTCTTCTTTATCATGAAGGGGGAAGCACACCTTGTATAAAAGTGAGGCCATGAGTTTATTCTTGGTATAATTGAAATCTTATAGGTCTAATTGTTCTTAGTCCAAACTTAATTGCTACAGGCAAAGAAAAGAGTAACAATCACACTTACTTGTTTCTACTGCTTGTCCTGCTTTTATGCTCACCTTTCTATTTAGGTCCATCTGGACCCTGAGGTCAGTGGTTTCATAGATGTGGTAGTGCAATGGCTGGTTGTCACTACCTTCATCAGCAGGAATAAGATGTTTATGTTGATGGTTTCTTTCTCACACAAGAATACAGTGAGGGTCATTTTTATGTTTGCATCTTTCTCTTTCTTCATTGGTCTGCAGCTCCATGAAAATGCCAAATTTAGTGTACATGATGCCTTTTATAAATGTTACATACTCTTTCTTTGTTCTCTTTGTTGCCCCTAAAACCAGTTTTGTCCAGCTCTAAGTCTGCATTTCTTTGACTGTGGGTGAGTTGTTTATAGCCATGGCTTTCTTTTTCACTGCCAAGCCTGTGCACCATCTCTTAGCATCCCATGGCTGTACTCTACACTGCATCCTGTATCTTTACTTGTCAATAGCCTCTGCTATTGTTACTAGGGCTGTATTTGCCTACACAACGTCATTGTGGTAGTTGCAAATATCTCATTCTACATGGAATAACTGCTTGTTACTGCTATCTATATAAGCTGTGTTTGTACCACACAAAGATAAACAAAAGTCTAAAAAAATGCTAAAAATTAGCCATAGGCACCTAGTGAATTACAGAAAATGCTGTCACAGCTAAGCCAAGTTAAAGGTCTAGGCAGGTCAAGAAAAATGCAAGGGAGGCCTGACAAACTTCAAGCTTGAGGTCTTGCAAATTCAGCACACAGCTTTTGGCTGGTTACGAGTGATGGCAATCCTGTATTGCAGGACTACACCCTTACAACTGCAACTCTTTCAATATAAGAAGCAACAAATTTTGTTGACGTAGAATAGTTACACTTCCATATAGATAGGATGATGTTTTTTGTTTTACTCTCTTATCTGTCTTTATGCATTTCTTGTCCCTGTACTTCTCCATAAGAGTCTCTAGGACTATTACTGACTAAATAAATTTCCATCAATTGAGAAAAGAAAATTAAAATGGATTTATTTTTTCACTGCTTTTCCATACACAATTTCAATTTTGTATTTCGTTGGAATTTGTATAAGCTGTTTTCTGGGAAGTAATTGTGATGTTGGCAGCTTACATCAATAGTTATGCTCTCTGCATGTACCTAATCATTTCTGTGTTTCTGAAGTATGACACAACTTTCATGGTTTTCACTGGGAGAGTGAATAATGCATTTGCAGTGCAAATTTAGCAATGCATCACTGCAGTGAATTGTAGATGATTTAAGTGCAATGTGAGATTTTTTTTTGGATTTATGCAACCATGAATACATATTTTAAGATTAAGAGGTTTACAGATCTTACAGTTACAAAATATATTTAATTTGGAAACTGCATTAGTCTTTGTAGAATATCATATTCTGTCTTTTACCAGTTTTTTGGGGGGGAGACATGAAATGACTAGGAAAGAATTGCTTGAAGACAGGCACTATACAAACTCTGAGAACATCTTAGTATGTCACAAGTAATGTAACACTTGTAAGGTCAGTCATGGCTGCTTGTTTATTTAAAATCCAACACAATGTGTCTGTGTTTTTGCTGCTCTTTTTTATTTCAGGAGAATATGCATTGGCTGCAGAGCTGTACAGAGAAGTACTACGATCATCTGAAGAGCACAAAGAAAAGCTCAAAACAGATTCCTTGCAAGTGAGTGAGCATTGAAATGTAAAGAGACGTAGTTAAGAACTGGAATACTTTAGATTTAATTTAACAGGTCAGTCTTTTTTTCCTCCCAGTGGTGTGCCGAATTACTCTTTCAGCTTGCTGTAATGATCACAATCTTTTGATCACAATGTTTAGAAAGGAATCTGTCCAGTGACCTTCACGTTTCCTCCTTTTTTTGGGGAAAAAAAGAAAAAAAGAAAAAAGCCACCCTATTTCTAAAAACTTGGAATTTTCATGATGTCCCTGAAGCAGTGTATGATCTCCACCTGCTGTTCTGCAGTAAACTTAACAAGCTGAATTCCTAGACTTGTGCATGTGACTCTGACTGCTCACGTTAACAGTATTATATTACATTCTGCAATTACAGAATGTGGGGTTTGCACTGAAAGTGATATTAATGTGCTGAATGATAGAGAATAATAAAATAGTTGCACTGCAGAAGATAAAAGGGCATCAAAACATGAAGCATCAAAGTGCCTTTTTGGGCATTTGACTTCATGCTTTTTGAATACTGTATTAAAAATATGAATATATCTTCCTTGTAAAAAAGTCATGGTTCTCTAAGTAACATATTTGTCGTTCTTCAAGAACTATCAGTTCTAAATTGACCAAAATTTTCTTCAGCGTAACAAGAGACTTGAAATGTTAGTGACACATAGATAAGAAGCGATCAGTTGTCTATTTCTTTGCTTGCTTCTCTGAGTAAATTATTGCTTGATTATGCTGCATGTGGTCACCTGACGTCTCTGTTGTGCTTCTTTGATCCTTCCTTTTCCATTGTGACTTTCTGGTGGCTTTTTTGGCTTAGCATAGACATATTAGCATAAACTTGTGAAGCTGCTCATAGCTTGTTAATTAAATTGTTTTACTGGATTATGCAATCCAATAAAGCTTTTTTTTTTCCCCTCAAAATATACGCTGCCTAGTATCTCCTTAGTGTAATAAAATTTGACTTCTGTTAGTTCTTCTCAATTTTGTAGGCTTAATTCTTTGGGATAATGGCAAACCACTGCCAGCCAGTCCTCTTAAGTGGCTGACATAGTAATAGGGCAAAGGTGAAGAGAATCCCGGGTGTGAGAAGGGCAGACGTTTATGATAGTGGAGGTTATTAGTATGAGTTTGTGGGAACTGTGCAGGAAGCATATTATTATTGGTCTGGTTTGAGAAAAAAAGGGTGAAGCCAGAGAAGAGAAGCAGAGTTTCCTTATATTAACAATCAAATTTATTTCCCCTGAAAGTAAACAAAAAGGTCATGTGTTTTTCAATATCTTTAATTTCAGAGAAGTGAAAAATATGAAAACTTATTGAAGCTCTTGGTATCTGGTCTTTTCCTTATACTTTACTTTGCTTTAGATAGGCTAAATGAATTGTTTCCTTAGAATATTCTAAAAGACACTTACAAAAGCATGTAGTTGGAGATAAATAATTCGTTTTCTGTAGTAGTCAAGGGCTGTTTTGATTAGGAGGGTGAGTATGGTACAGGATCTGATGACCTGGTATCACACTTGCCTGCTGATTTGCTTTTGAGATGTTAAAGAAAGTCTTTTTAGTATTTCATTTCCTATAATTTCCTATCCCAGTAAAATGCAGAAAGGAATCTTTCTTTTCTTCGTAAGATGCTTCCAGTTTAGGAGAGAAAGACAAAACTGGTTTTAAATGCATGCTAATTTCTGGCTGTAAGCTTTTATTGCTGTTCAGGATTTTCCTGCCACTGATGTTGCAATGGATTTTTTTCGTGATTGCTCTTGACTTTGTGTATATTTAGAGACTTCATTCTACACACAATTTGATGGAATTGTTGGCAAAGCACCCAGGAATTCCCCCAACTCTGCGTGATAGCCGACTTGCAGAAGAGGTAAACATATTTTGTTTTTACATAAATATTGAAGATCCTTTTTTTATTTTTTGTTCCCTCAGTATTTTCTCTAACTAAAGAAATAACGTTAAGTAGCTTTTGAGTTTACTACATACATTTCCCTTAAACTTAGTAAAATCAAGAGTTGTTTACTGTGTGATGAAAGCAGAAATGTCTAATAAAATATTGCTGTTCTCAATGCTGGTGGCCTCTGTTACCTTGTGAGTGTGCTTTATGGAACTTTTAATAATTTTTACCTCTAAAATGCTGTTTCGCCACCCCCATGTTCCTGTGGAAATAACTTAGGTATGTGTTGCTGATAAAGAATGTATCATCCTGAATTCTTCTGAGTCCTTTATTTCCTCAAATTTTCTTTAGCTTTCCTCATTTTTAGCGGCTGATAGAGCTCTCCATAGCTAAAATTTATTTTTCTTTGGCCAGATGAGCAAGTCACTGTGTATCACTTTCTGTATGCATAAGCTTAATGATATCCTTAATCTTAACTGAGAAAGTATCTGGCAAAATAGCTGGGATTGCTCTTCCCCATTGGTTACTTGTAGTGAACATAAGGACAACATTTGCAAAAGAATGTCATTATTGTGTCATTGTTTGGGATGAAAGGGACCTTGGGACATCTCTAGCTGAGCTTCCCCCTCACAGCAAGGTCAACATGGATTTCTGTCCAGGTATCCCAGGACTTTGTCCAATTGGACTTTTAAAACCTTCAAGGAAAGAGATTTCACAACTTAGCTGAGTAGCCTGTTCCAGTACTTTATAATTCTCATAGTAGGGAGGTTCCGTGTGAATTTTTTTCCTGTCTCATTTTATAGCCTTTGTCCCTCGTTCAGTTACCATATACTTGAGTAAAATGCCTGGGCTCCCAATCTTGGTGATTTGCTTCTGCCTCCTGGAAGGCTGTTCTTTAGTAATCTCTAAACCTCTCTCCTTCAAGCTGCACAGGCCCAGTTCTTACAGCCTCTCCTGTGTTGTGGTGGTGATGAGTATTTGTCTTATTACTTGGATATTTTCTGATATTTTACAATTTTTTATACAAATTCTATGTATGGGTAGTGGATTTTTTCTGTTTTAATGCAACTAGTTCTCCTAAATACATGAAGTTTGTACCTGCCTAGTAGAAATTTAATAGAAGTACTGTCTGTTTTTTATTGACCTGTAATTCTAGCAATTTTTAAATACCACAGTATCCTAACATGATTATAAAGAAAGCGATTGGAAAATTTGCTTTGTTTATAAATGTGATACAGAGGTGATTTTTCATAGCTGCCTTTTGCCAGGAACTCATCTAAGCACTCAAGAGTCCTGTCCACTCCAGGTAAACTGGGCTCTGTAACAATATTGTAATCATCTTAGTAGTAGCAAACAAAAAGAGACTTAAACATACACTAAAACACACAAAATAAATGTATGTAGTGAAAACAGTATGTAATGGTGAAAGGTACATGTTACTTGTAAGTTGTTTGTTCATCAGTTTTTAAAATATAAAATAAACTGGCACTGCTTTTATAGTGGAGGCACTTGCATCCTAAGAGGGGTTTTCACTGTTAGAAGTAATTTCTCTGGAAAAAAATGTATCTGATGAACTTAGAAATAATGAAATTTAAGCCTTTCTTGTTACTTTATAAGTTTTATATGCAGCTAAGTTCAATTGTCCTGTTCTCAGACTGTTCTGGGATCTTTTTATTCTTTGCTTATACAACACAGATAAGTAAGAATTCTGAGTTAGATTCCAGTTCCCTTTTGTAATGCAGTGTATTCCTATTGTGTTGTTTGGGCTTATCCAAAAGCAAAGTTGCATAGTTAGCATCTTGGTAGTAATTTGTCTTCTCAACGGTTTTTTTCATCTTACTAATAAATGCTGGATTCTAGAGGAAAAAAACATATTTCTAAATATTGCTTACAAATGAAAGGGGGTAGCACATAGATAGGTAACCATTTAAAAACTCTGTGGTAGCTGGAAAGTTTTTACATTTGCAGTATTCTTCCCAGATATGATTTGTGCCTAGTTAAAGCTCTTATTTTCATTACAGGCAGAACAACTTCGGCAACATTATATGAGTAAATCCAACGCAGAAGTTGCAGAAGCTCATCAGGCCTTGCAGCCAGTTCTTCAAACCATTCGGGAGCTTCAAAGAAAGGCAGGTACCTCTTATATATTCTGTCTCTGAATTTTGGCATTTTTAAACAATATTATTTTCATCTGTTTATCTAGAACTCTAGCTGTTTATTATTTCTTAACAGTTTTTGAAAGTCTGTTTGGAATGTGGCTTGGGCACACTCACCGCAGGCCCAAAACATAATCTGTGTTCCCCACACACAGAACTTGATGAAAAGGTGACTGAAAACATAAGTGCATGGTGGGGGAATGATTCCAGTAAAATTTAACCCTATTCTTGATCTTTTAAATTAACTGCGCTTAACCTGTAATTTAGGTAAATAAGTCATGGGGTTTGGCCTTTGAAACAGCTCTGTGGTGTGCCAGATGATATTTCAGTTACTTTCAAGGAAACTGTTTTTTGACATTCATTTAGTCAGTGTGCTTAAGGCTTAATTATGTTTAGTCAATATGACAATTCAGATTTCATGGGATGGAGCAAGCCCTTAATGAATTGATGAACACCTGAGTTGAAATGGTGCTTTTCATATGATGCTTACATAATAGTAAAGAAATAATGAAGACATGAGGACAAATGGCACATGAGGAAGTAAACGTATGCATCCTCTTTTGCCTGTTAAAAATTATAAGGTCACTTCAGTGTTGCTCTATTAATTTCAGAGGGAGCTTTACTTTCTCTGATTAAATGGGGTTTTCATGTCCTTCTGAGAGAGAGAGAGAAGGAAGAAACTTTGAGATCACAATATCTCTGTGTGGCTTTTCTGTACAGATAGCCTTGGTGAATCTGATTCTACTGAAGGAATATAAAGGTGTGGAGAATGTAGACAGTTTCCTAGTCATGTGTTTACACATCAACAGAAGACGGTATATTTTTTAATCATACTCTCGTCCTCCACTTTTCATGGAATTAGCCAGTCTGTGTTTGACTCTGGCCTAAAGAGCAGTATGCGCCTCTGATGCAATGAATAAATTGTTTTTCTGTTGAGTGTTGAAGGATAAATCTGTTCTTTCTCATACAGATACATTCAGGTTCTCCTTGGTGGTTGGATGTCATCCAGACAGCAATCCAGTATGCCATAGATGAGGAGCTTGTTCAGCGCGTGCAAAATGAAATAACCTGCAACTACAAACAGCAGACGAATAAACTCTCCATGGCAGAGAAGTGAGAGAATAACTGAAATAGGCTCATAAATGCAGCTAAATCTGCTCAGGTCTTCTTACTGGTTTGTGCTAGTAGTTGCAACTAGATAGCAGACATTTTTGCTTCAGAGCATCTGGACTACAATTATGTTTCAAAATCAGTCCCTGAAAAAGCACAACTAGATAGAAGACTTGGAAAGAAAAGTAGGAAAATTGCTGGTTTTGCTTAGATAAGCCTTCTTTGAAATGTTCTTCTGTATTATCTACTGTGGTTTTACAGTCTTCTGTACTCATGAAACTGCTGAGTAAGAAGAATTCGAAGTTTATTGCATTAAAATTGAGTAACCTCTACAAGAAATCGGCATGCTTAAATGGAAAGTAGACAGACAATATCAGAAAATCCTCGTGTAACACCATGAAATAGTGTAACTGTTTTTTCTGAGCAAAGAATTTGAGGTTGGTTTCATGTTCAAGACAACAGTATACCACTTCTTTTTGGGTTCGATTACAGAATAATGAATTTGAAAGGGACGTTCAGAGGTTACTTAGATCAACTCCCATCTAACAGATCCAGACCTGTGCTTGTTCAATCCAGTAAGGTTGCACAGGGATTTGATGCTGTTAAGTATCTCCAAGGAGGGAGATTCAATAGTCTCTATGTGAAGCCTGTTCCAGTATTTGGCCCACTTGGTGGGAAAAAAGACATTAAAGTCCTCTTACCTGGTTAATATTTTCTGTGTTGCATTTTGTATACATTGTCTCTTGTTCTTTCGCCAGGTGCCTTTGAGAAAAGTTTGACTCAGTCTTCTCTATACCTTCCAGTTAGAATAGAAAGCAATAAGGTCTCCCCTAAATTTTAGGATTGAATAGACCCTTTTCTTCTAACCTCCTCTTGTACATTCTGGTTGAAGGTCTGTAAGTTCATCGCAGAAAAGGGAGACATAGGAAGGACAATGCTCTCAAAGCTTAGCTTCAGGCAATTTTCTCAGATACATGAGCTTACGCTCTTAAATACAGTTTTTCTGAATCATGTTTTAGTCAATTACATTTTTATTACATTTATGATATAGATGTATATAAATGTATACACATCTGTGTACAAATATCTAATGTGTTTATAGAATGTGTATGTGTTATAAATTTAAATACTTAAGATACATATTTTAATTCCATATCTGGAGACATATCCTCCACTATGACTACTTTGCTGTCATGATTCCAAAAGGCTGCAATTTCTTCTTGCTGAAACTAAATGTATCTTTTACTTTTCAGTACTTAACGTAATTCTATTGAATAATCTAAATAAAGATACAAAACTTAATCTCCTTTTTCTTCAGCACTTGAGGCAATGGGCACAAGCTGAAACATAAAATATTCCCTCTGAACATCAGGAAACACTTTCTTTATTGTGAGGGTGACTGAGCACTGGAACAGGTAGCCCAGAGAGGTTGTGGGGTCCCCAGCATTGAAGATACTCAAAAGCTGTCTGGGCATGGTCCTGGGCAACTAGCTCTAGGTGACCCTGCTTGAGGAGAACATTTGTACAAGACGACAGCCCAAGGCCCCTTCCAAACTCAACCAGTCTGTGAGTGTGGATATGAATGTTTCATGGTTATTTGAGAATGATAGCATCACATTCTGGTCAAAATACATACGAGGAAAGGATTGTTTGGTTTGCATGTTCATGCAAAACTCGTATGCCTGTGCATCTATCTGTATGTTAGATCTTGTATCACACTGATTTTTTTTTTTTTCCTTGATTGAAATTAGGTATTTAGAAAGTATCTTCTTAAATTGTTGCTGCTTACAGATTGTATAACTTTGGAAAAGCTATCTGTGACTAAACTGTTTCTTTTATAACAGTTCCTTTTGAATTTCTTTTAGCATATGAGATAATACTTAAAAAGCAGTGTCTTATCAATTGCTACTGGTCAGTGGTGGAAGCAACAAGTACTCTTAAGCGAGTACTGGCTCTGATTAATTCATGGTATAGTGGGGGACATTTTTATAAAGCTGGTATTATTTGGCAACTGATGGTATTAGCAGCAGGAGTTGTGGTTGCAATTTACATTTATTTTCAGACTACCGTGTTAGGCATGCTTGTCTGTTATTTTACAATGCACATTACTTAAGTAGGTCATATTAAATGCCAGGCTTTAGTAATTAAAGTTAACAAGTTAAACATGTGCTTTGCTCTCTGCACTTCACAAAACTGATGTTTTGGCTCAAACTTTCCATATGGCATAGAACCAGAGTCTTGTACATCAATGTCAGACCTTGTAGAAATGGTGCACTTTCATTCAGCAAAAGACTTCTGCTCACAGGAAAAACACAAAAGTGGAAAGTGCTTAACTTGTGTTTATGTCTCCCCTCCAATCACAAGAGAGAGCTAGGTTTTAGGAAAACAGTTCACTGTGTATGTCCATTTAATAATTTTAACTTTGAAAGCTAACTTGCCAAATGAAGTGTATTTTTGTGACTGGTGCGTGTGTCTGCTGTAAATTGCACAGATGCATTGAAAGTCATTTTGTTGGCCAACAGACACAAGTAAGACTGTAAGTATGTGCAGTTGTTTACCTTTAGTACATTTGCATTGTCAACCAGAATGTGGCAGGTTGGTGTTCACTACTAGAATTTGGTTGCATCTCTCAAGTCTTGGAAAGAGTCTTTCTGTTCTGAAAATACTAGGCATCATCTCTGGGGATACACTGGAGTGATTTCTGACAGCATTACATGTAGTAGTAATAAGTATTTGCTTGTGGTAGAAACTTTGTATGTTGTCCTAGATTGCTATTTAGCTACTTCTCTTCTGCTTTAAAATGCTGAATCAAGTTGGATTTGGTGTCTTGGTGTACAATAATTTCCCTTTTTCTTTAAATCAGATTCCGTGACTGCAGAGGCCTTCAATACATACTCACAACGCAGCTGGATGAAGTGAAGAAGTTCCAGAAGATTGTAAGAGAAGCAGTGAAAAACTTAGAAGGGCCTCCTTCTAAGCAGGTTATTGAGGCTGCCACTATCTGCCATTTGCGACCTGTTAGACTTCCACTTAACAAGTATGTCTTGAAAATAGAAATATATACCTTAGATGTGTATTATTAAATTTTCCTTTATTTGAAATAATGTACTAAAGTCTTGATTATGTACTCAGGAGCTGTATGCACACAGATATCACAAACATCCATTTGTTAGAATCATGACCTTTGGTTTTATTTTTAATAAATCTTCTTGTGTCAGCTATATTAGTGTACATATGGCTGTTATTTTGTTCTTTTTTAAAAAATTTGTGTAGTTTTATATGTTTGAATAGGGGCTTATGATAATTTGGTTTCTGATGAATTTCTGAGTGCATCTGTTTTCAATTTTCTGTATTGCAGCTGTGTCTTTTGTAAGGCTGATGAATTGTTCACAGAATATGAGTCAAAGCTCTTTATGCATAGGTAAGTTCGTACCTTTATAAATTTATCTCTGTTAGAAGAAGTGAAAGTTGGATTGGTTTGTGTTTCCTGAAATAATGTTATGACCAAATGACAGCAACTTCTTGCTAATGGCTTTGATAGCAGTTCTGTTAGGTTTAATTTTCTGTGTAAATTTCATTTGAACAAACTGCGTCCAAGGAATGAATGTGTGCCACTTTCTATCAAGCTACTGTAATATGACCGTACATTTAAAATGAAGTGTTGGCATGTTCAGAAAGCTTGTGTATAAATACAAATATGCTAATTAAACACATATTCCTATTTGTGCAGATATTTATTTGCAGTCCAGCTGCAAGTGGTATAATACCATCCTCATTCAATGGCACAATGAGAGATCTCAGACAGGATGAAGCTGAAAGAAGGGTGACACCAGCATATGGTGTGAGAGAAGTGTGGATAGTAGGCCCTACTGAGAGACACAGATTGCAGCTCTCTGCATGCTTTCTCTTGGATTTCTATCTCTCACATCCCTCTGAATGTCAAAATTAGATTGAAAAGTCTTGAGGTCATCGAGAAAACATTTTGACAAGTCTTTATCAGTGGGAACTCTGTGGCCTCATGACTCGTGGAATCAGGAAGCATTAATGTATTTCTAAATTAGCATTATTTGTCAAGGAGAGAACTGGGAAGCTGTACTGTTTTCACAGTGCAATGCACTGCAAATTTTGCATCAGAGTTTAACTGTAATTCTTGCTTATATAAAAAGTCAGAATTAAAATTTTTTTAATGTGTGACATTAATAACTAGTGAAAGATCGTTTAGATGCGTAAGCCTTTACAGAAGCTATTGATGATGTTGAGCTGACAGAATGGCCTGAGGATTGGTACCGAGGTCACTGTGTTCAAAGCAAGCTTCTGATACATTAGGTAATAAAACAACTTTTTATATTTGCTTGGTTTGCATTATTCTTTAATCATCTATAAAAAGGCTGAAGTAGATGGCAAATAAGTATGGATGGATGTGGAAGTACAAAATAAGTGCTGTGTTGGGTTTGTTTTTAAGTGTTAAAGGCCAAATGGCAATATTCGAGGAGATGATAGAAGACCAAGAAGGGCTCGTCGATGACCGTTTGCCCACCACAAGCAGAGGGCTCTGGGCAACCAGCGAAACTGAACGTGCCCTGAAAGCTCTTCTCTCCTTTGCCAAAGCTCACCGAATGGATGCTAGGCTAACTGAAGAAGGGAGCATATTCCTGGAACTCTTTGAAGCATGGAAAAAGGAATATAAGGTACAGTAAAATACATGGTGATGAAACAGTTGTGTGATCCATTTAATTTATTATGAACAAATTGAAGCTGAATATTAGCACATCTAAGTTGTATTCCAGAAATTAGGCTTTGTCTACACCAACCTTTTCCACAGTGCTTATTACAGGATTTGATTTTAAATGATTTATATATGATTTAAGAGTTTTTAAAAGCTATACTGGCTACTAATCAAATTACTAGGCAACGTAATTACATCTATTAAGACGGTATAAAGATATAATTAAATGTGTTCGTCTGTTTACTTAAATCAGAATGTAGCAAGACTCAGTACATCAATGCTGGTTCCTTCTGTAATTCAGTTTAGCTTCAGTCTTGTGAAGAAGGAACACAGTTCTTTCATGTGCCTTTATGTTAGGAAAGAAAAGGTGGGACTAATATGCCAATGAGAATGAAGAGAGTGTTATGGTTCTATCTGTTATGACTTGGAACTATTGATTCAATGGTCTGTACTACTCTAATCTACATTGAGCTACAAGGATGATAGTCTGTGAAATAACTCTTACTTTATTCAGCAGGTTTTTTTTGTTTTGCAAGGCATTTTGTTGCTGAATTTTTAGTTGCATTAGTTATTGTAGTACTAATAGTTGTAGAAGAAATGAGAGACAGCTATTTATAGTTGTTTATACAGAGAGGCCGGAAAAGAGAGCAGGCAAAATGATGTCTATATTTCCTGTTTTCCTTTGTAATTTGTTGATGTTGTGGCTGAATAATGTAGAAATATTATCCCTTCCTCCAAAAAGTTTCTCACATTTTATTTTACATTGTATAGTGGAGTCATGTAAGTGTAATTCAATTCAGTTCTGCTGTTCATTGGTTCGGGGTTTTCTTACAGTTACTTCATGAGTATTGGATGGTCCTGAGGGATCACGTGTCTGCTATTGATGAGCTGGCAATGGCGACAGAGCGACTGAGAGTGCGTCATCCTGATGAGCCAAAACCAAACCCACCAGTTCTCCACATTATAGAACCACATGAGGTAAAGCGCTGGGCAGGAAAGAATGGTTTCTTTCTGAAGGAACATAACTCCTACAAAAATAAAATCTGCATCTAGATCTGTGTATAAGGTCTATAATGTGTGTCTGTTTCCATTTCAGAAAGGTTTGGTGGAGTATAGAATTCTTACCTATTTCTGCATTCAGTACATGGACCATTTTGAGCTTGTAACTGTTATTTTGATATATTTTTGTTAGCCTTCTGGCAGAGTGGCATGCTTCCAAAAGGCTGCTGTTCTTTCAGCAGCAGCAACTTCCTTCCTTTCTCTACAATTGCGCAATTTTCCAACCTGGTGGAAAATTAAGTTGACCTGATTCCTTACCCGTATGGATACTTTCCACAAGCACCTATATCAAACAGAAGTGAGCACCTCAAAGACAAATCTTTTTTTCAGTATGTTGAAATTTCTGAGCTACCCCTGAGAGACTTCATGATGTTCATGATGATAGACAAAATACTGGGTTGATTTAACCTCTTAATTTTTCTTTTTGCACCAGTAGATCTTCTATAGATACATTTTGTGCTTTTTTTCAGTGAGATTCAGTTAGATAAAAATGCTCCTTTCTGTAAGGAAATAAATTGCATCTCTATATTGAAATAATTTTTTAAAAGAACACTTTTCATAACAAATATCTAACAAAGTCTTAAGATTTATGTATGTATATGCAGCCATAAAAGAAACACCAATTACTTTGGCCTTCATCCTTCAGGTGCCTCGCTCTTCTGCAGTATTAATAGCTTCTCCACTATCAGCTGTAATTAATCTAAAAAATTTTTCTGCCTTTGTGTAGTTTAAATGAAAAGTGGAAATTTCTAAGAAGTATAAAGCAAATAATTGTTTTTTACACATCGTTGTTGAAATCAACAGTTGGTTCTAGGATATATGTATACATGACTGTAAGAAAATAGATGATAAATTGAATGAAGTTCAAAAGAAAATTCTAAAAAATTTAATTGCTTTAATTTAATTTTGTTTCTGTAATGAACTAATAATGCAAATAAACCAATAAAAAGCATTTTTGTGTACCTTCTGCATCTCAGCCCATTCGCAGTGCTGTGTTCATACTGGGTACAGGAAAGGAGTAAATAATCAATTTTTCTTGGGGAGAAACACATGTAAAATTTCAAGTATGAGCTATTTTCCTATCTGTCCCCAGTAAATTATTCAGCTGAGTTTCACAAACAAAAAAAATTAAGGCTTGTTGTAAAACTTAACTTTTTTTTTCCTTTTTTAATACATATTTAATGTTGTTTTATAGGTAGAGCAAAATCGAGTGAAACTTCTGAATGACAAGGCAGTTGCCAAATCACAGCTTCAAAAGAAATTAGGACAACTTCTGTACCTCACTAATCTGGAGAAAGTAAGGTTAATGGTTCCTTGGTCTGTACCTAAGTGACATACTGTGTTTACCTAGTGTAAGAGACCTACCATTATTTTTATTTAAAACTTCCATTTTAAAGAAATTGTATTTTGAAGAATTTTGTATAAATGAAGATTCATTTTGAAATTAAGTGTGCTGTTCTTTGTGTTACTGTGTGCTCATAAAATTATTTATTGCATTATATGTTTTAGTTACTCATTTAATTGCATGCTTATTAATCTATGAACTAGTTTTAGATCCTAGAAGTTTTCATTAAAACTAACTGGGCCATGTTTAGTAGAAGCCTTCTGAAATTACCTATGTCTCCACATACCTTTGGTATTTTACAAAGAGCTTACCTTCTTAAACAGAAGGACAATCACATCTGGAGTTCAAATAAGTGTAAAAAAAACCCCAGACAACCCCCATGTATTATATGTTATTTTAACCGTAGTGTCTGAGTGAGTACAATTAGGTTAAAGTAATCATAGTTAAGCAAAATTTAAGTGTTCTTACAACAGTGTGAAGCTGATAGAAAATATGTGGAGTTTCTTGTTTGAAGCTTGTATTTTACCAGGATTTTTCAGAGCTGTCATAGAGCTGCAGATGCTGTCTGAAGGCCTGCAGTATGAAAAGTGCTCCTTTTGTTTACCATAAGTTACCCTTTTTATTAGCTCCTCAAAATGGACTTGAGTACACAAATATGTTTTTAATTTGCTCACACAAACAAAGTGGTTTGGTTTCTTTTAAGAGCTTCATTACTCATTTTTTCAATTTAAATGTAGAATAACAAAACACAAAACTTATTTTTTTTTCTAATTTATAGTCTCAGGATAAAACTACTGGGGGAGTTAACCCAGAACCATGTCCGATCTGTGCACGTCAACTGGGAAGACAGGTAAGATACTTATTCAGCAGGTTTTAGTTTTAGAACATCTTTAGCTAGAGCTGAGCCAGTTGTGTATCAAATTGTCAAGATCTGATTTAAAATGAATGTTGTATTGAAACAGGGAAAATGAGCTGTTTCCTGTAATGTATCAACAAGTCTCTCCCCTGTAATAACATCTTTCTCAGATGCAAGCACTTCTACTGCTTTTAGCTTTTGACATCAGTGCTTAAGTGTTCCAAAAATGTGTGTTCATGATTGTTTTATAACTCTGAAGTTATACTTTTGTCAGATTTATTTTCCATTTGTAAGCTAACAGAATGACGAAGTAGGTAACCTTCTGTTGTATATGTTGTATTTGACTGTAACTGTTCTTGTTGATAGTATTTTTTTCTTCTACAGAAAATTATACTACTTACGTAAAAAGTGGCAAAATCCTATAGAATAAATACTGGCAATGTGGGTTTCTTTCCCCACCACTTCCCTGCTGAACTGCAGGAGTTGAAATTCAAGTGAGACTTAATCTATATCATAAAGTACAAAGCCATAGTTTAAACTTTACTTACCATGCATGAGGGAAAAATATGAAAGAATTCCTATACAGTCAAACTAAATTGTCTCTTTGTTTTTTTTTTTAGGAATAGCCATTTTAAGGAGGTTTAGCTTCTCTTTGTTTTATAGACATGTGTAAGCATGAACTGCTTTTCTGCCATGTTTCCAAAATTCCCTCTGTGCTCTTCTTCCAAGGGTAATACAGGTTTTTACAGAAAACAGCTGTTAGTCCAGTTAACTGCCATTCTACTTCATCTCAGAGCTGGAGGAGCTCACTGAAAGAGCAAATAATCTCTTAACTTTCTTTATCTTCTCTTAACAGCAAGACTGCTGCTTTAGATGATAGCAGCAGCTTTCATGTTGCAAAGAACTTCTAAAATACTTTGCAGCCTGTTTCTGCACAATTGAAAGAACCTTACGAAGTCTAAAAGATCTTCTGCTTGATAATCACTGGTTTTGTCAATTCCTTTTGCTACTTGGTCCCATGAAAACTCCTAGTTTTTCCTCTTGGCATGGCCTATAGAACAGACTAGTACAGCAAAAGATACTATTTTGAGTTTCAAAACCACCGATCTACAAAATTGCTTCTCTGTTATGGAAGGTTACGGCTGGCACAGGTGTTCTAGGCTCACAAAGGGAAAACAGCTTCAGCAATGCAATCTTTTGTTTCACATACATTCTATCAAAAAGAGATTAAAACACTGTGTACAAAATCTTTCTTCCTCAAAGATGTTGTCTAGGACTTATCAGTAGGGAAAAATTAAAGCATTTTTTCTATCACTTATTAAATAAGACCAATCTAGTATGAATGCACAGATAAAGAGTTTTACAGAAGGCAAATGCAAACATTTTTGTAATTTAAAAAAAATTATGTAAATACTTATTTAACCTGTGTATACATAAGGCATTAAGAGTCATCTTTTATAGAAATGAAAGATTGTAATGTCTTTCCTGGAGTTCAAAACTGAAAAAATGCAAACAGTGAACAATAATTGCAGAGACCTTTAGATCAGGAGTGTCTTTGTGCTGAAAAACTTTGAAATTCAGGCTTTTTAGCAGCTGGAGTGCAAAAATTCTAAAATTCTTCTTTATTCTGATGTGTATCGTGAAAATAAGGTGATTTCTCTATGAAAATGTAATTTATCATAGATTAGTACACTGTTTTTCTTTTGCATTGATCCAAAACTGAAACTGTGTTGTGTTTGGGTTTTTTTGTTTCCTGCGTAGTGGGCAGTGCTGACGTGTGGACACTGTTTTTGTAATGAGTGCATAGCAATCATCATCCAGCAGTACAGTGTTGGCACCCGACGGAGCTCAATTAAATGTGCCATTTGCAGACAGACAACATCTCATAAAGAAATATCTTATGTCTTCACTGCAGAAGCTGCAAATCAGGAGGATGATATTCCTGTAAAAGTGAGTTGTTTGCAGGAGCTCTGTGGCCCAAACTTTCAGCACTATTTGTTGTGTTTTGGTTTTTACTGGATTTAGGCAGACAAGTGTACTATATAGTTTTATAAATAGTTTGTCCTAATGGCAAAACCTCTAGACACAAATGTGTAGGAATTCAGTCCTGATTGTGCTGTTGTATCTACTTTTCCTAGTAGTGGTGGGTTTTCATTGGGTTGAAGACAGGGGTGGAGGAAGAGACAGTATCTCCATGAGTCTTTAGCAATACTGACATATATGTAGTGCATAGGTACATGTTTGCTCTGCATGAATGTCTTGTAGAATGTTGGAGAAACAAAAAACCTGTGTTTAATGCAGTTGTGGAAAAAATGGAACATTCTGGGCTAAAATGCAAAGGTAAAACACATTGGTAATATTTTGGTTTAGATGATACTGCTATCTTTCATTAAAATATGATTATAATACAGCTGGACATAACTTGTCATAATTTTAATCTGATTGGTATAGTTAAAAACAATAATTAGTTGTGCTGACAGACTTCCATGATACCTGTGCGTGTCTCCTTGAACCTTGCACAATTTCTAGGGCTCCTGCCCTATATTGAAGACAATGCTTCCACGTTCACACTAGTTATTTCAACCTCTCTGGGCAAATGGAATTCAATTTTATGAGTAGATAATTACTAACTCAAATTATTAGATTTAAAGTAGTTGACAGTATGTGGCACCAGGGGGAGTAAATAGTCTGTATTTTTCAAGTGCTACTTTTTAGAACTTCGCTTCAGGCAGGGCTTTTTACATATGAATTCCATTTATAGTTTAGTGATATCACCCTGTTTCTAACAAAATTTCAAATATGGTTCATAAATTACATTAAAAAACAACTAGAATAACCAGATTTCATAAATAAGACACCAAAAGAACATGTCGTCTGCTGTCCTGTGTAAAGAGTTGTAGTGTTTTCTTGAAGTATTTCTGCATCAAAAACTTTGAACAAAGCAAAAATATGAATTCTGTGTGAATTTGCATGAGCAAAGCTCATTCTTAGTTCATGAAAAATTTAAAATTTACGCTGTATCTTCACTGTATGCACTATCTAAACAAGCAACATCCTTCAAATAAAAATTCAACCTCATATTCCTTTAAAGGGCAGTTAACAAAGAATAACAAACTTACTATGGTTTCTATAGAATACTGAGGTTAAGATCAATATCTTTCAATATAGATACAAAAATTGTGTGATTTATTCAGTGTTTATGTTTTAATCTGATCTTTCTCAATCCCTCCAGTCTCTTTCAGTATTCACTACCTCTCTTTCTATCTTATTCTTTATTGTACCAACACTGACCATCTTAAGTTAATGCCTTAGATGCAAAAGGACTACTGTAAATGGAAGCATTTCATACTGAGAGAGAGATTACTGGCATCCCTGCATGTTTTGGTCTTGTAAAAGCTTCCTGTGTCTGGTCAGTATTGCAGTGGGAGTTGCCAGCCTGTCATCTGAAACAGAAATTGTTTGTTATAGGGTAGTTTTGGTTCTAGTGTTTACAGTTCCATATTTCATTGGAACTAGCCAATTTCTTTATAAATAGTCACCTGAATAGTCAACAAAATGACTCATGGTGTAGGGTTAATGAGTGGAGTAACAATTTTTTAAGACAGACTGAAAACCAAGGGTGCTTCTGTCAGTTTCATCTCCATAAATATTGAGAACAAAATTGAAATTTTTTTTTTGTGCTGTGAGCCAACGTTTTAGTCACTTGTAAGTTCAGTAAGTCTAATACAGTTTAATATAATGTAGATGGTGGGATGAAGAACTTTACACATTTAATTATCTTGTTAAAAAATAGAGGGAAAAGACTGTGACCACTCAGAGCATTGTGCTGTTCTTTTCTACACCATAGTTCCTCTTACTGGTCTTGTATGAAGTCACCTCTGTGACACCTGAGTCACAAGAATCTGAAGGGTGGGAAAATCAACAACAGTGGCTAAAGCTACTCTCTGTTATAGCAGGGAAAAATAGGATCCATGATAAGGTCTGAAAACAGTTTGAGGAAAAGACAGAACAGATTAGCCAGGATTCTTGTCACTGAATCAGAGATGAATGGTATTGAAAAGCACATAAATGACCCTGGAATTATGTAGAAAATACAAAAAGCTAGTCTCAGATCTCCTGACTGTAGGTATTTATGATTGGCAGGCAGCTGCCATAGGGCTGCAAATGTATCATCCTTTCAGATTAAAACACCTGCCAACATAAGCATTTTTAATTGTTCATGTGACTTTGGAAACAGTGTCAATGTCTACCAGGTGTAACAGAAACGGCATGGAAGAAAGCTGGTTAATTTCTATGTCTGTGACATTGCAGAGTTGGAATCACTGTGGAGGACCCTGGGTAATAAAATAGTGCTGCTCACTGCAGCCTTTGGTAAAACAATCTGCAGAAAGTCTTTTACACGGTAGCTGCCTAATGTGTGAATGATCAAGCAGCCCAATATTGGTTCCCAGCTTGTTCCGAGACTGCTGACATCCTTCTCCAGCCAATTCTGCAAGCAGCATGACCTCAGTAAATTTGATCTGTCATTGTAGTGTGCCAACATAGTTAATTCAATGTTCAAAGGACAGGTGCAGACAGAAATAAAACAGTATTTGTGCAGCTGAATCTAGCACAGCTTGAAATTACTATGCATGTAGGAACTTGTAAGGAAGTAAAGGTTTCTTTTAAAAACACATTAGGTAAAATTTCTGTAATATGAAGTACATACTGAAGGAGATAGAAAAAGAATTGCTTCTCATTGTATCCTCTTGCTGACCTAAGGGGAAAGGGCAGAGTTCATAAATCAAAATGGACAAGAAGTAGAATATAGTGTTGGATTCATTAAGCGCTGAAACACTTCTGAATGCAGAATGTCAAAATGTTTTCATGGCAGCTCACCCTCATTCAAAAATTAATCTAATTATGTTTACAATTTTCTCACTGTATTAAATATAATTAACAAGCTTCATAGCACTGAATATAAGTTTGATGTTGCCAGAATGAGAAACAAAAGCAACAGAAATAGCATTCAGGTAGGTTTTTTCTTGGTCCATTTTCAAGAGGTGTGAAGGTAGGGAAGTTTTAATGTGCATTTGAAAGATTCTCTAAAGACTTTGCCACACAGTTAAACTGCAGGAGGCCTAATGGGCTTGTTTGGTGCCACTGCACTGCTTGGGCTGTGTGTTTTGCCTCGTGCAGAACTCGAGGGTGTGTCTGCATGGCACTTCATTCTTCCATGTGCTGCACATGCTGTTACACACTGCTATCCTAGTGCAGTGCATTGTAAGGGAGAGGTAAAAGTAGTTCAGTGCTACGTAACCTGCCCTTACTCAACGCTGATAATTTTTAACTTTGTGTAAGATATGTAAGAGACCTAATACAACATCATTTAATAAAGCAATTAATGTGGAAGGTGTTTTTTACTATCCTACTTTACTAATGAGGTTGTTTCACTTTTCAAAGGGAAGTCACTCCACCAAAGTGGAAGCTGTGGTCCGGACACTGAAGAGAATTCAGTTTAAAGATCCAGGGGCTAAGTCCTTAGTTTTCTCAACGGTATTAATCACAATTTTCAGTCTTGTCTTGGTGTGTGTGTTTTGAATTTCAAGTGTTGATAATATTTTCAGGAACTAGTTTAGCTACCAAAATGTTGAATCACTCTGTACAACCACTTGATTGTTTTGAGGATTTGTAGGGCAAGTCCTGTAACGGGAACAAGAATAATGGTCATAGTCAGCAGATGTAAAAGCTTGTTTCTTTGAAGGGCAAACACTTAGATTTGTATGGAAGCAGTAGAAATTCTAGACATTTTTAAATGTAATGTCCAGATGTTTTGATACACTGTAGAACTGTTTTTGCAATGGCTACCAATTTGTTTTTTCAAGCTGATTGTTCTAATTACCTGTCTTAATTTTATGAAAGATTTGGTTTCTAGCTCAAATTTTTTTAATTGCGTTTTGGAAAGTTTTTTAATCTATTCTTTATTAGGGAGGTTAATCAGTATTTTTACTTGTCATTGCTGTTTGTAATTGTGAGTTACTTTTATTGTGTTGTGTGGTTTTTTGTTGTTTTTTTTTTACAGTGGCAAGATGTGTTGGATATAATTTCAAAAGCTTTGTATGACAACAACATGATTTTTTCTCAGATCAATGGAATTAGTAAATTTCAGGTACATAAAGGATATTTTTCTTAAATTATTTTCAGTGGGAAAATCATAGTTCATAGAAGTTAATCTGATCCTTTTACTTCGTTGCTTCATTTCAGAAAGAAAAAGAGCAGCAAATTTGTTTTGCAGAAGCTTTGATCTCTAACTCACTAATTCTTAAAATCATACTCTCAAAAAACCCCAGTTTAAGGCGTTTACAGATTAACAGTACATTCACTTTTGAGAAAGATGCATTGATATGGAAGTTAAAGATGAGACGCACTGATCAGTGTTGCAGGAAATTCATGCGTTCCTGAAACTGTCATGTGTCTGTTCTGGGGTGACAGACCTGCGAGATTGTCACTCTGGAGCCTGTATTAGCCACTATAATTTGTTGAAAATATAGTCCTGTCCCCCACACTCTTTGTTGAGGAACTTTTGTCCCACTGCTGTGATGTTTGCCTTTTAGGAAAACCTGTCTGCATTTAAATACGATCCCAACATCAATATTTTGCTGCTGCCTCTTCACACTGGTTCCAATGGACTAAACATCATCGAAGCAACTCATGTTCTGCTCGTGGAGCCCATTCTGAATCCGGCACATGAGCTACAGGCTATTGGCAGAGTACATCGTATTGGCCAAACAAAGTAAGATTTACAGTTGTGTTCAGTGGTTTAGATATGGTCCAGAATAGGTCTGCAAAACCCTTGTTCAGCTGCTGCCCTATTTCATGTGTACCACTGATGCCTTAGTTTTTAACTTTGGAGTTTTGCTTGCAAAAATGTCCAGAAATGTCTTAGCTTTGCAGGTCTGAGCAACTCATCAATTATGTCATATATAGCTAAATTCAGGCATGGCCTGTCTAACTGGTCATTTTCAGCTCCAGATTAGGAGCTGCAGAAGTTGTTGGGTGTTTTTTGTTTCCTTGTTTTGGCACTTTTTTTGGTTGGGGTTTTTTTCCAAAAAGAAAGTTATAGCACACTCTCTTTAGAACTGATAAGCTTTTAAATCACAGTTCTGCCCTCACCTGTCTAGATATTTTTGAAGACGTTAATGAGTTTGCATGTCTCTTGTTTGTTTCAGTATTGTTGCTTTGACATGGATAGCACTGAACACTTAACAAAGGTTTTGGAAAGGTTGCCCTAAATATATAAGATGTATATGTTTTTCCTGAAGTCTCATGTCACTTGAAAAAGAAAAAATTTAAAGCCCAGTACATGAAGAAGAAAAATAGATGCAGTCAGTTCTGGAACAATAATACTGTAGAATAATAGTGGGGTTTGTGTTCTGGAAATGAAAGCAAAGAGAGGTGACGTGAAGGAGCACGTATGTGAAGGAATATTTATGAACAGGTGGATATTTGTGTGTGTTGGTAAAGATTTTGAATTAACTCCGAGGGCATAGGAAAGATGGATTACAAAAGCCCACACTGTAATTTTACATTATGCTGGCATGAAAGATCTGCCAAAAACTTTGCAATAAAGCCACCAAGAATGTGTTGTACTTTTTAGGAATTAAGACTTCAGCAAGGCTTATTTGCAGAAGTGTTGTGTTCCAAGTACACTGAGCATTAGGGAATACTCTGTTCAGTGTCACTGGTGCAACTCTTACCAGTTCAGTTCTTACTTGCTTCTCTTTTTTTGGGGTAGACCTCTGCCTATGAATCCGAAAGTATTCCCCCTGCATTCTTCTGTGAAATGTTACCTGCCAAACTTTCAACCTAAGATCTGAAAACCATCTAAGCATTTTCAAGGATTCTTACCTTGAAAAATGCTTATGCTGGGGAGCATAGGGTGATTTTTCCCTTTTATCTTTGGATCTGACTCTTTTCCATTTCACTTTCTTGTGCCTGGCACTTTTCTTTATTACTGATTTCTTTTTTTAAATTTTATTTCCTAAATGGAGTTTTTATTTTGTGTTATGTTTATTGACATTTTGGGTTTTATATTTTACCAATGTTTACCGACTGCAATTACTGACTTCTTTTTTTAAAAATTATAATATTTTCCTGTCTTCAAAAATAATATTACTAAAACTCTGGATGTTAGGTTTAATTATCTGTCACACTGAGCACTTGTTTCTTGGAGTAATTTGTGACAGTGAAGTATGAACATAGTGTATAACCAGTGAGCAAAACTCTTTTTTTCTTTAGGCTCTGGAGGAATGTTTCTAGTAAGGACGCAGAAAACAGAACTTTGCCAGTATCTACATTAGGATTTTAGCTAATACAGCTTACATTCATTTAGTACGGGCTCAGTAAAGTGAAAGTGTGTTTTCAGGGAAGCCGTAAGCATCCTGAAATGTCAATAGAAATTGCTAATCACTTGTAACATTTATTTCTTAAAATATAGAGGCATATTTGCAACACTTTTACATGAATTAGTATGAGATAAAAATATGGCTATAAACTTTGGCAGTAAAACTTCTGCTCACTTATGGTGGCATTTTCTTTTTTTTTTAATACATTCAGATCTACGATTGTTCATAGGTTCCTGATAAAAGCAACAATAGAAGAGAGAATGCAGACTATGCTGAAAACTGTAGATAGAAGGTATGTGTTGAGTTTTTTTAAAACATCATTATTGCACTGAAAATGAAAAGGTGGTTCTCCGCCACATTTTTATTATGGTTAGGCATGTATATCTTATATATCAACTGCTCTTCAAACTGATTGGCAGAACAGTTTTAAAACTTCAAAAATTTTAACCTGATTCCAGGTTAAGGTACTTTAATTCTCTGGAGAGAGGATTAGAAAGAAAGCTTAAGGTACTTTAATTCTCTGGAAAATATTTTGGTTATGTTTTGTGTATTTTATTTCATAAAAGCCCAATTAATAAATTATTTATTATTATATGATTTCTCTTTTCAGTTTACCTATTTCTGTTAGTATAAAAACATTGCAATTGATGGAGTAGTACTAAGTCTGCCACTAGAGCAACAGCATCTGTTATAAACTCTAGTGCAGGACACGGGTTCTTTCTTTTGTTATTTTTAAATCCTCATCCAACGGTGCTGTGTCACACTCCTTGGTTTCACAGTCTGTGCAAGGACTGCCCAGATGGTAAGTCATACATCAGGCTGGTGTACAGACACAAAAACCAGCTCTCACTGTGTTTATCTTTCCAAAATCTATAAGCAGTGATGGATTGGAGTGGGACTACAAATGCTATTTACATTCTTTATGCAGACAGTGTAAGAGGTTTGTACCTTTTAACTGGATTGTTTACTCATGATAAATCTAGGAGGAGGCCTTAGTTTAAGGAAATTTTGCCTGTTACAGATTATGAAACTAAAAATTTACATGCACACCTTTGGCTGTAGTTATGAAAGATTTCAGTTCTAGCTCTTGAAGAATGATTTAGTCTCCTTATCTGTGAAGTGGCACTACTTTTGCACATAAAATTTGGATAAATGTACAGTGGCTGAATGATCCCATGAGGGCTAATGTGTTGAAAGTAATATTAAACCTCATGCTTGGAAGCTGAAGCTAATCCCTTAAATGTTAAGAGGTGAAAGTGGATTATCCCATGTTCTGCTGCCTTTGCAGTGTTTGGCATTGGCCACTGTTGGGGACAGTAGATGGACTTTGTATCTTACTTAGAATGTGCAAGAGCAGTAGGTGATGAGTGTCAGTGTTTCCCTGGACAGAAGGGGTGTTCTCCTGCTGCGTTTCAAAGCTGAGCAGGCATTGACACTGAACTGTGTGCTCTGTCTTCAGTGCACACAGCTTGGTACTGACATTAATACTTTCTCTGATGCCTGCCTGCAATTTTTTCCCACAGCCACACGAGCTCTTCCATGAAACAGTCAGAAGCCTCAGTGTTGACAGTGGCAGATTTGGCTGACCTTTTTACAGAGGAAACTGAAGAACTTGAGTAAAAACATTGGTTTGACCTAATGAAATTGGAAAGTACCTGACCCAATAAGCACCAGGATATAATCTACTTGAACTGTCATTCCTGTAGACATCATCTAACATTTGTCCATAACAGAGCAGTTGGAAATTGAGAAGTCTTAATTGTTACTGATTTATTCTTTGGTGACGTTCATAGCAGCACACACTTCTGATGGCACTGGATAAAAGTTGCACTTTGCACATTATACAGAAACATGCATTTTATTCCCAAAGAGCATTTGAGCTGGATACTAAAACAGATCTTGGACCCTTGGTTGAGAGGATTTTTACCATCAGGTTTTATTGGCTAGTAGCTCAGTCTGAGAGCAAAACTATGCAGGTTGTTGGGTGGGAAAGGGAAGCAGAAAAATACAAATCTAATTTTTTTTACTGTACAAAGAGTTGTTAAAATGACTGTAAATTAATATTCTTCTAGAAAGGGCTTGTTAGATTTAATGCAGAGTTATTAAATGTCTTATTGTTAACACTTCAAATTACTAATCTTTACTAATAATTTGGATATTTGTATTAGGCTTTTAGATATTCATAAAGACTTTGACAGTTAAATATTTCATTGTTAATGCTTACTCACTGGAAAAAGATGATAATTAAATTATGCTTTTTGTATGTGTGTTGGTCTGGTGATCAGTTAAAGACTTGAACTTGCTGTACATGTTTTCACTGGAAGCTGTGACTAATTTAGTGCTGTTTGGAAAGAAAAGCATTTGTTACAGAATTTTCAAAATTTAATTGGTTACACTGCTGATCACTTCGTAATTATTTGGTGCTTCTGTGCATTTTCTCACCCTGATCTTTTTGTCTAGTTCTTCCCCTTAAAGATGCAGCAATCTAAATATACTAAATACATGAAATTATGGTAGGCAGTCTAGTTATTAGGTGCCTGGTCTAAGTTAGAAAAACAGTGGAGAGAAATGGAACTTTTGTAAAGCTTCATCTTTAGATATGCAAGATCACTTTACCCCATCTCTGTTGACAGTAGATAGTTTGGAAGAGAAATTTAGGCTAACTTCTAGACTGCTGAAGGTAGGTAAGAGAAATGTTAAGCATTTTGGCATAGGGTATGGATGTGTATTTACATAACCTTCATTTCCAAAGGTATTACAGAAGCAAACTCAGTTATGCAGTTGGCGTTAAACACAGTTTTGTGTTTAGAGAGTGGGCAAATGTATATACATAAGCAACTGGCTACTTCCTTCAAATTACAATATTTTGCTGTTTCAGTAGACAATGTTTTATGTATATTTCAAAAATCTTACTTAAGGCTGAAATTAAAATGAGTCCTTTAAGAAATCTCATCTCAGAAATTTTACTCTAATCATGTCTGCTAAATAGATTTGCCATTAGTTATTGATCTGCTCAAGTTCTGTCTTCAGTCGTACATTTGAGTAGCACTGGTCATTTTATCCGCATGGCAGACAAACTTTTGCTACTGACAACAAATGTGAATAGAATTTGCACAAATAATACTGTATTAAAAAGTGTTTTTCTGGAATTTATATTCTGTTGGCCTTCTGGACCAATTGGATACTTTTTTCTCGAGAGTATTTGAGTAACTTTATGGAAAATGTATCTCTGGTTCCCATATTTTTAATAGGTGTTGGTCTTAGTTGACCTAGCCCAGAAAGCCAAACACATCCTGGGCTTCATCAGAGGAAGTGTGACCAGCAGGATATGAGGGAGGGGATTCTGCCCCTCTGCTCTGCCCTGGTGAGAGCCTGCCTGGAGTGCTGTGTCCAGCTCTGGGGTCCCCAGCACAGGAAGGACGTGGACCTGTTGGAACAAGTCCAGAAGAGGGACATCAAGTTGATTACAGAGCTGGAGCACCTCTCCCATGAAGAACAGCTGAGAAAGTGGGGGTTGTTCAGCCTGGAGAAGAGAAGACTCCAAGGAGACCTTACAACACCTTCCAGTGTCTACAGGGGGGCTCCAAGAAAGCTGGAGAATGACTTTTGACCAAGGGCGTGTAGAGAGAGGACAATGGGGAATGGCCATAAGACGAAGGAAGGCAAGTTTAGATTGGATATTAGAAAAAAATTCTCTGCTGTAAGGGTGGTGAGGCATTGGAACAGGTTGCTGAGAGAGATTGTGGACTTCCCATCCCTGGAGGTTTTCAAGGCTGGGTTAGATGGGACCTCTGTCTAGTGGAAAGTGAACCTACCCAGAGCAGGGGGGTTGCAATGATGATCTTTCAGGTACCTTCTAACCCAAACCATTCTGTGATTCTATATGTACATTTTGTTTTGGAGATGACTGATTTTTGTCTTTGCAGATTACAGTTTGCAGCAAGGGAAATGGAATAGATAGTAAATAGATAGATAGACTCTTCATTAGATAAGGTTGATCCAACAGTTTACACAGAAATTCTCACATCTCCATTCTTGAACATACTGGGAGCTCAAATAACCCTGAGCAACCTGATCCACCTTCGAAGTTGGTCCTGCTATGTGTGGTGTGTTGGACCAGATGACCTCCATGGATCCCTTCCAGCCTAAATTATTTTACAGTGTACTGGAGATCATGCTGTACAGACACTCCAGGAACTCTGAGTACAGCAACATTCCAGTTTCTTCATCATCTTCAGATAATTTTGATATTGTATGACACCATATGACTGCACAACAGGCTGCTATTCACTCTGAGCCGCAATATATGTGTGCTAAAAGCTGTGGAAGCACATAGTGTTTACATTCATAGCTCCCATTTTAATTAACTAGATGTGGGCAGAATAGTTGTCAATGAATATGAAGACAAAGAGGCAAACTGAAAAATGTCAGTTATGAGAGGTTTCCCAACGTCTTCAAGTTTTTGGCTTATTTATATAAACACGATGGTTTCATTGTTTATTTATAAACATGTGGCTTTTGAATTCCTAATCAAAAGCATAGCTTCTTACCAAACACTGCATGAGTCTTTAGTTCTGGCTTACCTTGTTCTGCACTCGTATAACAGCATGGAATGCCAGAAAATTGGTTCTAGGTGCTCTCCTGACTGCCTTGGAGCACAAGCACCTAGAGCTCTGGAGGTATTACATTAAAATGTGGGCATGAGTTGTGTTAAAGCACCTCTTGAAATTGGAAAGTTGAACCAGTAGAGTATACAGCCAGTGTCAGTAGTAAAATGAATTCTTCAAGTTTCACATAAAACTAAATACAGAGACCAAATTTAATGTTTTTTTTTCCATTCTTTGCAACATTTAGTTTCTTTGATGAAGGTTTTTTCTTTCAGACATCTTAAGAGACTTCTCATGAAATTAGTTATTTATTTTTTTTTTTTTTTCCTGCTAAGGGTGCAGCTTGTACATCTGCTTTTCTCTTATCAAAGCACAGTAAGCTTGTTTTCATGGTGCTGTCATGGTTTTGCTCTCTATCAGAATACTTTTGAAAGACAGTATCTTAGCTGAGAACAAAGCCTGCCCTATCGTAAGACTTGCAATATACTCATAGAAATGGCATTTTCCACAGAAGACAGAAATCTATAATACTGACTGCAGTGTTTTCATAACATTTGTGTGGACATACCAGAGTCGTGTACCAGATTCTCATGTGTTCTCCTGCTAAAACATGTAAACGTGATCTGAGTTAACAGGTATTACTTACACAGTGAAGTCTGTCCCTTGAAAAATGAGGCTTCCGCTGATTCTGAAGACCTCAGTGCTGACTTTTAATCTCTTTCATTTCAGTGACAAAGAATGTTAGCAGTTTTTTTTACTCTAGTTGGTAAGGATTTTGGGACATTTATATACAGGTTTTCTCCCTGTATATAAAGTTCAGTGCTTTGTAGAACAGAGCTGTCATTTTGGTATCTGTAAAAGTTTGATGCAAATAGTGAACTTCCTTGAACCACACAATGTGATCATCTTGGAAACTAAGGTGTTAAACTTCTGGTGTTAAATTGAGCTCTGTGAATGTCACTGTGGATCTTTAAGAGAATTTGTAACTTAAGATTCGCCCTTGCTCCCTAAAACAGCCTGTGCCAGGAAAAGGTTTATACCTTAACCTGTTAGGTAACTTTTTAACATACTAATGAAAGTCCAGGATATACTACAATTTTCATGCAGGTCAGGCACCACAAAAGAATATTTACCTCAGCCTTCTCTTGCATATTCAAGTCTCATATTAAGGACTGGACATAAGAGTTGATGATGCTTTTTGTGAGATAGGCCTTCCAAACCACATGTCTGCCAATGTGTGCAGATGTATTAGAGTTGTCTGTGAGTGGGATCCTACAGAAATAAAAAATAGTTGTCTGGTTAAACCCATAATTAGATGTACATCCTCCTGTAAAATTCTGTCTGGACTAGCAGCTGGGGACCAGCTAACAGCTCTCTACCACTGTCTCTTCTGACACAAACAGCGCTGTCCTCTTTCCACCCATTTTTTGCAGTCCTTATGACTGCATTACCTCTTTCAAAAGGTCACAGAATTATTTGTTCAGTTAAAACTGTGTTTCAGTTAATTCGGAGGGGGAAAAGTCTGCACTGGTCAATCTTGCACTGACGAGTGTAAGAAAAAATTAATCTTGAAATTTATTGCTCTCACAAGGTAAGCAATTAGATGAGTTTCTAAGGAAAACCTAGAAATCTAGGGGGGCTTTCTAACTGTAAATAAAGCCTGTTTCTGAAGCTTAATCTAAAGACTTAATTCTTAAAATCTGTATGCTATGCTTTTCTCTAGACTGAAAGGCAAGTTACAAAGCCACGGTGCCTGTGCTTTTTTTCTTCCTTTTTTGGTTGCCTGAAACAAGTGAGGTCTTTACAAGATTATATGCTATAAATGTAGATTAAATGGATTTCATAATGGGGAAAAAAATAAGGAGCAAGACATCTGTCTTTCCCTCTGCCTATGTTTTTGTCTTTTTCTGTGTTGGTCATCTCATCCCACCCTCCACCCACCCACAGCTTGCTCAGTTTATTACAAAGAATGTTTGTGTTTGGTCATTGGAAGTAGAGTAAAAGAGTTATAATCCATAAAATGGCTACAGTAAAACTAGCTAACTGCATCACAGGAAAAGTATCTGAGGTAAATGGAATTTTAGCCTGGTATAAATTCTTTTTTGTACCTATAATATTTTCATTTACCCCTATTCCTCACAACTGTAGAAGCAGATACTGAATTTCAGTCTGTTAACTTTTGTATATCAGGTTTTATATCATACAACTGACATACAAAAAGGACCCCAGTAATCTACTTACTGAGGAAGCAGTGAGGCTTACAAGTTTTTACTTGCCAAGTCTATAGTTTCGGGATTCATAAAGTGCACCTGAACCACTGTCACAAATCACAGTGTATCCACTGTCTTTTCCTTGGAGAAGGAGGGAAGAATAGGTAGCTACTGATTCATGGCAGTATTGGATTCAAGTCCCAAGTAGGCACTCTCTGTATTCTACAGTCATACACTGTGTAAAGAGGACACTTAGTTGGAATTGTAGCTTTCAAATGTTAAGAAATTAAATCACCTGGAGTGGAAGTAGATGACATAGGGTTTCTAAGTACTAGAATAATTCATAGACAACTGGATTCTGAGATACGTGTAAACCTCTGGTTTGGTTTTCTTCTGTGTACAAGATATCAGCCTTCCAGGGCTAACTTCCAAGTTCCTTTGTTTTGTGTATTTATAGAGCTTACACAAGCAAGTGCCCAGCCCCATTCATTGAACTGGACACAAACCAATTTTTAGCAGTTTAGGAACAGGTGTCATTGTTTCCATTATGTAACATCTCTTGATTTGATACCAGCCTTCATATCGAGTAGAAACTACCTTTTCAAATTCTACAAAGTGTAAGGTCTGGCTGCTTATAGGGTGTCTTAAAATATAAATTGTTGGTGTGGGCTGGTTAAGATAGTTGTGGGGAGTTTTCTGCCACTTTTCCTTCTATCCTGTGGGAGCAAGTGAGCTAATGGGATTCATTTTATGTTGCTGTGAAGTGTCCCCTCTTTCTGCTAACAGATGATCTTTGTCAGACTTTCTCTTGGTTGTCCTTTGGTTAAGGAAGAAAACCTAGACTGCCTTTCTTGTTACCTTGATGGAATTTTGCCTTGTCACTCTTGGAGTCTCCTGAGACAGAGGTTCACAAGCATGGGAACAGTAACTTTGCATTTGTGAATGCTGAAATTGTAAGGGACTAGCTGTACTGGCTCAATGTGCACAAGTCCATGGGGTCTGATGGGACTCATCCCAGCATTCTGAAGGAGCTGATGTGTGGTATGGAAGAACCTCTTGATCATCTACCAAAGGTGTGGGAAGGTCCCTGCTGACTGGAAGGTAGCTAATGCTGTTCCAGTTTACACAAAGGGCATGAGGGAAGACCCAGGAAACTACAGACTTCTAGTCTAACCTCAATTATATTTATTATACGAAGTATTATTGGAAGACATATATATGTGTTGTTTCTCTTTTAGTCTTCTACAAAATCCTAGTACAGCGGTGTAGGAGTTGCAGACATGATTACACCATGGTAACTGCTGCCACCATTGTTAGATCTTGTACGCAGATCTGGTTAAAGGACATTCTATCCTACATTTACTGTCACAGAGGCAGAAAGCCCAGAGCACTTCACCACCAGCCAGAAAAGAGATGGAGGGGATATCTCCGAGTCCAGATGATCCATTCATATCTGCTACTGTTGTACATGCTGCAGTAGAGGTGGGATCTGTACTAGGTGAAGTTGGAGGAGATGGGAGGAGGTTGAGGGGGAAAAATGAGGAATAGTTGTAAAATGTTCCTCTGAGTGCCCTTCTGCTGATTTTTCTGTGGGAGGAATGAGTCACTGATATGAGCAATGAATAAACAAAGGGTGAAAGATTGTAAGTGTAGCCTATTCATTGGAGCTAAATGTTCATCTAAATGCAGTGGCACATTTTTGTGTTCCAGATTTGAGATATTACTCACTTTGTTACTGAAAGTTCTTGGGTTGTGAACATAGAGGCTTTGCAGTGGTTGAACAAATGGGAATATTGAAAAGTTTTAGTCCCTGGGATACATGTTTTAATGTGCATTTAAGTCATAGGACTCTCTAGTCAAATGTATGCTGTGGATTTGTGAAGGATAACAGTTCAAACTTGTAAGAAATGCATTTATAGATTAACCTCCCTGAACCAAACAGGCAAGTTTTGCTTAATAGAGGTAGGGTAATTAATCACTTCTGCTGTAAATTCGCAAGCATCTGTGAAGGGGCAAGACAGTGGACTTTGTAATTGCCACTTGGGAAATTCTGCAGCTTGTGAACATCCATGTCTGCAGTGGGGATGAAAGGCGGTAAGCCCAGCCCAGTCCTCTTCTGACTGACTTCTGGAAACAGCTCACACTTCCCTACAGCAATCCTTCATTACAGTCTCCTGCTCCATGGAGACCAGGCCTGTGACATCTCCTCGATAAAGTTATCTGTTGGATCAGTTGTATCATATTTTCCTTCCTAGAACTGTAAATCAGCCTGGTCAATCCCAATATATACAAACTATTTTTAAGAGAGTGGTATAATTAGGAGACCTCTTTGGCCCTCTGGTATATTGCAGTTCATGTGTTACTGTTTATAATTCCTTTTAAGATTTTCAAAATTTAATAAAATATAAAAAAATGTGCACTTAGTTAAACCTAAATAGAACATAAAGAATCAAGAAAATAGCTGATACATTTCATAAAAATCAAACTTCTTGACAAAGCATGAGAAATTATATTGAAAAAAGTATCTTAACTGAGTTTTAATACAGCACTCCAGCAGGGCCTTCTTTTTCTGGGCACTGTACAAGTGCTTGGGATAAAATTCAAAGTAGAAATCGAAAATGGGGTATTTCCTGTTGAGTTAAATGGTCAGTGGAGCAGTTATGCAGGGAGAGATAACCTGCAACCACACTGCACCGAGATTGCAAAGGATGTGAGGGCAGTGAAGGGACTTGCCCAAAGCCAGATGGCAGCGGAGTGGGAATGGAGCCCCAGCCTCGCCTGCCTGGGCCCAGGGGCAGCCAGCACTGGCACGGTGCTGGTCTTGGGCTGCCTGCCTTGCCCAGAGCTGCTGGCACAGTGGTGTTGGAACCATTCGGCACAAGCTGTCGCAGACAGTGCCTGCTGGCACACAACGGGATCCTGTTCCTGCCCTTACTGTGGTATTTACTGTATATTGATGCAGCTCCACAAAGGCTCTTGTGATTTGCTGGGTTCCTTGCAATGCTCCCTGCTACTGAGCATTGTATGCAGGCAGAGCAGGATTGTCTTCCATGCCCCCCACACTCAGCTGACAGCTTTTGGCAGCCGTCCTGCACTGAGCAGCCAGGCGGTCTGCCTCAGGAGATGTCAGTCCTAGCAATAATGTGGAAGAAAGTGTGACCTTGGGAAAAACACATCTGTTAACAGACTAGAGCATGTTATGACCTGATACGCTGAAGTACTTACGGTGCAAATAGGCAGGAGATAAAAGTTTTCCTATCAAAATGGCAGTGCAAGAGTCAAAAACAACCCTGCACGTGTTGATCAAGGCTTTTGTGCATCTGTTACACTTTGGAACAAACAAATAGCAAAGGGTTAAGTATGCAAGAGGAAGGCACCAAGGCTCTTTGGGGTGCAGTTATTAAAAGATGATTGCACAGAAAGTCCACAGTGGAGTGTCATTGATTCAATAGCTGGTGTGAATGACATGCAGGCTTTCATTTCGCTGTGTTATCATGAGAGCAGCTTCTGACATCAGCTGTACCAGCACTTCACACTAGTGAAGTACACTTCCACCTTGCTGGAGAGAGAGAAATCCCTTCAGTTTTAAATACTGTAATATGATGTGCAGGGTGAGAAATGAAAGGTGGGATTTCAGTGGAATCACCCTGAAAACATCCGTTTCATACTGAGGCTTGACTGGGAAAGAGTCAGAAAGCCCCTCTGGCTTTGGGTAGGCGAGGATGTGTTACACATGGCCTGTGACTGAAGGCTGAGTCAGAACCTGGCTCCTGAATCCCTCCTGGCTGATACTGGAAAGGATGGTCCCTGTGTCAATTCCACAAGCTTCTGCAGTGAGCCCCTGGCTTAAGGAACTGTGAAGTGCATGCTGGTGATGAATGGGACCTGTAATCCTCATCCAGGGAGAATGGGAACGAGGACGTGTGAAGTAGAACTGCAGTAAGAGAAGTGGGAGTGCATGGATAATGCCTGGGCAGAGAAACCTTTTTCTCCCAGCACACACAATAAGAAATTACTGCTACATTTAATTTTCCTTTGCTTAGCTATCCATGGTATCCTGAACAAGGAAGATGGTGTGTTAATAGAACAAAAATTGTTAGGCATTCATATGGAAAAGGGGGAAATCTGGACTTCTGACAGTTAAAAGCTAAACAGAAGTCACAACTGGAGTGAAAGGTCAAAAGGTAAGGTGTGCTGCTGACCATTTCCAATGAGATGTTCTAACAAGTTGGTTCCTTTGGGTATGTTTCAGTATCTAGGGACATGTTTTGCTGTCAGTGAGTCCACTGTAAATCTGGAGCTTTATGGAGTTTTGTTGTGCTCCTGCCAGTGCAACTGAGAGTAAACTTTGGCTCTGGTTACATCCATCTAGAGCAAGCTGCAGCTTGCCTTATCCACAGAAGAATTCCTGTTACCTTCGTAGAAGTTTTTCATGAGTTGGGACATCTGGATTTGGTACAGTAATACTTAACATTGTGATGTTGCTGTAAACACTAGGATGTTTACAGAAATGAGAGACGGATCAGACCCCTGCTAACTATTTCACAGGAGCATAGGGTTTCTTCCAAGAAAAATATTTGAGCTCTCTAGGGCAGCATCTGCTCCCAGATTTCTGTTCTGCAGGAAAATCTACATTCAGAAAGATTAAAATTAGCCTTCATGGATTCCTTCAGTCAGCTTGAGAATCTCCTGTGTCTTGCAATTTCTAATTGAACTAATTCTCCTAAGTGCCAGTGAAACTGTAATGGGTGCTGAGCAACTGTCTCCCATCTCTTGGGAGTTCCAGCCTCAGTCTGCCCTGAGCCAGGGCATGCATCATTTGATAATTACAGGCTCAGCCTCTGTTCCAAGAGAACAGTAAGTGAACTACTATGAAAATTGAGGATGAAGATGATGAACATTAGGAAGGGAAAGCTGTATTTAGATGCACTTCCCTTGTATCTGAGATCTGAGCCTGAATTTTTGAAACTTTCTGAGTTAGATACACTGTTGCATTTCTGTTTCTCAGTTAAACCCCTTCTTAAATACAAATCATTAGAATACAAATCAGCAGAAGCTGATTTAGCCTATTTTTCTACATCCTGCAGCTCACAAGCCACTCCAGCATGTAAAGTTAAAATGAATAACCACCGTGACAATTTGGATGACAGTTAGTACATAAAAACCTTCATAAGCTGCTTCAGTTACAGTAAGAACTGGTCCTAAACCAGCAGGAACTTTCTGTCTGCAATGTGGCAAGAGCATTTGCAGTGCTCTGTGCCAGGGGTTAGCTGGCAGTGAGAGGGAACTGCTGCCACTGAGGTGGAAGCAACTGGCTGCAGCTTAGTGTGGATTGGTCAAGCTGACGTTAAGCTGGTGACTCAGTGGTAAACAGAGAGCTGGAGCTCTCCCTGTGCAAACTCTGCGAACACAAGAAATAATCTTCCCCTCATTTTGCAAAATACCAGAGGTTGTATAAATAGTTGCAAAGGTTGGATAGAAAATATCAGGGTTTTTTCACCCTGGCCAATATAATTAAAATGCTTCCTGATATAATCACCTTCTTGGGAACTTAGCACTAGCCTTGAACCAGAGATGTTGCTGGAGTTCTGTCCCTCATTTACCAGAGGAGGAAGTTCAGTACTTCTTGCTGGTACTGTTTTCAGCAGCTCTACCATCATGGCTTCACTTGGTCAGGAACTGAGCCCCAGAGGATGTCACATTCAAGTTAACATCTCATGTGGCTGGGGATCATCTCTTCCATATCACCAACTGGATTTGCTGTTACAGCAAAGTGAAGCTGAGTATCACCTGTCTACTACTAATGCAATACTCAGTATTTCCTTGTTACTTTTCCCAGAGGGTTTATATATACATTAAAGGAAGGGAAAGACACAGCTGGACCTTCCTCTACCAGATGATTTTTCAACTTGAGGGCTGCTCTTCCCACCCTGCCAACAGGAGGAGATTACTACAGTCTTCTCTGGAAGTGTCTGTGGGTCACTGCTCTGGTACTTCAGGAGGTATTTTTCAGATCAGCTCCTCTGGTACTCAGCTGTGAGTTGCTCTGCTGCCAATGCACCTGTGAATCAGAGTGAGCTGTGCATGGGTAAAGGGAACTTCCAGGGCTGTTGTACACTGATGTGCAGTGCTGTCAAGCCATCCTCTGGTGTCAGCATAGACAACTCCAAAGCCTTCTGGTTCCAGCAGCCTTACTGGGCAGTTCATCAAAATTATTGTTTCACGCTGAGAGGCAGAAAAGCCTCTTTGGTACACAGCCTGTGATAAACATTCCACTCTTCCCTATCCCATCCAAAGGTGTCAGTACCTCTCAGCTTCTCAGTATCTATGCTTGTACCCAATCAGCCTTCAGAAGTGGCTGCGTAAGTGGAGCACGCTGCCTTCAGCACCAAGAGGGTCATTGCAAACAAGAACCTGAAAAACAAGTTACACTTACCCTAATACAAACTCCACATCAGGATTTGTTGCTTGCACTGATTGCTGAGCTCTGGGCAGAAAGGTGCTGCATCTGACAGGAAATATAAAGGAAGTTCTTTTCCATTTCTGTCTTTTTTTCTGGAGACACTGTGTGCTAGGCACAGATGTCAGAGATGAGGTGCTTCGACTCTTGCACACAAAACATAAGTATTCTGGGTCTCCACCAGCCAATCTCCAGTTCTCCAGAATCTATGTTGAGCAGCACTAATGAAACTTAAACACCTTGGGTTGCATTTAACAGATGATTTCTCTTTTTTTTTGTAATCCTTTAACCATTCTCCAGGTTGCTGTACTGGTTCCCTCATTTGAATTCCAGGGCCACATAACATCTGAGCCATGCCTTGATCTGCTGCTGGTCTCAACCTTAACTCTGTGCTGTGGCAGCGAGGCCCATTGGTAAAGGTCAGAAAGAGGAACCTGTGGTATTACTAATACTGCAGCATAGGGTAGGCTTGGCTTCTTGTTCAGTCTTCACTCAGAAGACCTTTTTTTGCTCTTGTTAAGAAGGCACTGGCATAGGAGAGGTTTGCATTTCTATGAATTAATGTGATGTCATTCATTAAGGAAATTGTGGGTGGGTGGCTTGTGTAAGAAAAAAGAACACATCAGGCCAAAATAGTTGCTTAAATTATCTCCCAAAGGAAGTTTTTCAAGATTGCAATATATTTCAGAACTGAAAAATTTGCATGTTTAAAATAAAAAAGGGAACAGAATTGTTTTAATAAAGGAAGTTGTTTGCTATCATAGATAAAAGATTTATTGAATCTCTAATGCTACCAGTGGAAAAGGTGCTGGGCTGGTTCCTAATTTCAATGATCATTTACCACCCTGTGTGACAAGGTGTGGGGCAGTAATTATTGTTTTTCTGACATATTGTTCCAGCGATCTCTGAGTCAGGGAACCGCTAAATTAGATTAGAGCAGGATAAGATTTCGTGAAAGGGATCTGAGTCACGCCCTCAAACAACCAGGGATGAGAGTTTCCAGACTAAGCTTTTTCTCCCGAGATGTCCATCCCCACTGCATTAGTTTCCTAATGGAAGGGGCTGCCAAGCAGTCAGCAAAACAGACCCAAGGAAACATCCCTAAGACCAGCTGACTGCTTTCCTCAAGGGCTGTATGTTACACTACGGCTGAGAGCTGGGCACACACAGACTTTACGTACCTATTACCTTTGCAGAGCAATGCAGAGCTCTTCATGAAAGTCCACGCTTGGGGTAAAAGACTGAACATGATTCAAAGAGAAGAAATATTTTCCTAAAAATTAAACCTGTATATGAGCTGGACTAGTTCTGTACCACAGACAGCGTCACACATAATTAATTAGGGGCTCATAAGGCAATACCAAAGTTGTTGCTCTGTTCTGGTTACTCTGCTGACCTGGGATTTCTAGGCAAAATATACCTTAAACACAATATCCAGTTTCTGTAAAAGTTTTTCCTGAGTCATGTTCCTTTGAGACTGCTAGTTGAAATGCCTCACATGTCCCAGGAGGCAAGTTCTTTACTTCATGGTGCACTATGGGATTTATGGGAAAGCTGCAGTGAGTGGCAAGAAGTATGTCACAAGGAAGAAAACAGCCTAGAGGATGGAGTGAAAGCTTGAAGGGTTTGAGCAGGAATTTCACAATTTTATGTCCTATTGACTTGAAGTAAGAACTATTCATTCTTAAATGTCAAAATATTTAATTTTTTAATGTTTTTGAATTGATATTTTCAAAAGTCTGTTTTATGGAGAAGACACCATTTTCTATTCAGGATGTACATAAAGCTCAAAGTATTAGGAAATTACAAGAAATAGATATTCTGACTTTTCTGCCTTTGCTGTACCTATTTCATTGTATTTTTTGTGACTGAGCCTCAGAACAGTTGTATTTCTATATAAATTTCAATCCAGCAAACTTTTGTAGATCTTTAGGTAAGAAGGTTATGTTAAATCTGAATTAGGACTACTAGGATGAAGAATCACACTGGCCTCGTCTGTATGAACTCAAATGCTTAATTTTCATGTTTTTACAGAAATCAATGAAACCCTTATCTGTGCCAAGGACCCGACTGAAGTGGAGATTCCAAGCACCTTTCTTTTGAGAAAGAATCCTCAAAAATTCTAGGAAGTATTCATTCACATTAAACAAATAGGGTATTTTTATGCCTTCATCTGATGGGCTTTTTTGCCTTGTAATCCATATAATTTCATTTGACCTCAGTGACAATTACATATTCCTGTAGTCAGACTCACTGAATAATGTAAAACTTACCAAATTTGGACACACAGATAATGTCAGACTGTGAATGTCATGGAGAAACAGCTCCTGCAGTACAGTGGCTCTCTAGACTTTAATCTGAATTTAGATGACTCACTAGACATCCTTGTGCCAGAGGAAAGAGCAGAAATGATAAACCATTTTCTCTTTATTTCTTTATAATTCTTTCAGTAATAAAGAAAATAGAATTTTTCTTTTTGGAAAATGGAAATAGTGGTGGTAGCTCAAGGAGACAACTCCAGACCATGAACATGGTGAAAGACCAGAATGTTAGAACAAAAATGACAAAACAATGTCTATCCCATTCCTTTCGTCAATTCAGCTGCAAACCTCTTCAGCTGAATTTTGTCTGATCATTGCAACGACTTTACATGACACAAGGCTTGTTCCCATCTTGCATAAATCAGCAGAGGCACAGAGAAGTCAGATGAGGAAGATCCTTCCTAAAGGCTTTTTCCTGAATTGATGAGAGCTTGTTCCTATCATTCAGTCATGGGTTTCTGAAGCATTGACAAGGAATCATCAGGCCTTTGTCACTGTCCCCTCCAGCAGTAGCTGGGAGTCTTGCTTCATTCACTGTGAATTTTGATGGATAGCCTGTTAAAAAAATGTCAGAAGTATTTAAATACAAGAGAGCTTGCAATGAAACCTTGGTCTTATCGTAGTTCTACTAGTATTTCTAAAAGAGTAAAGGTTTGCTTTGCAATTCCCACCCTGGAATATTTAATCTATATCTTTTCTCTTACTTTCACATAAACAGATAACAATCTTTACATCCTGTATCATAAGTGATATAAAATTACATTTGGCTCAGTTTGTCATGTGAAAATCCTTTTTTTGTACTATTTGAGTCAAAGGAAAATGTGTTGGTGGTTAAAAATCTTCTATTTTCTCCCTTTACTATGTATTTTGCTGAGCTGTGAGAGACTTGTATTCCTATTTGTTGACTGCCTACAGTCAGCGGAGTACAGTGACTTGCATTTCAGGATGCAAGAACAGATAATGTGGAAAACAGCATGAATACAAGAAAATCCAGCTGTTCTTTGCATGCATCTGCTGGAACTGGATAGGAAGCACCTACATGGTGTTTACTGTTGTGCTTTGGCTTCCTACATAATGCTGAGCAATTTATTATTCTCGCAGGCTATTTATCAAACCTAGTTGAAAAATTAGTTTTTTGTGTGGTAAGAAGGAGTGGGGGGGCCCAGAAACATACAATTTGAAGTTGAATTTGGCAATGTGCTCCAGTTAAACCAAAGAGAACAAAATTATAAAAATATGGAAATATTTGATATTTTAATGAATTGTTTCATGTTGGAAAAGTAAATAAATTGTTTCAATGCCTCCAGAAAGAAATACATTGGTTGGCTTTAAAATCACATTTTTGATTTTGCAATTAACCTACAAGAAAAGCTGAACATTTGAATTAATTCAAAATGTTCCTGTTTGTCGGTCTGCTTTTTTTATCAGAGATAAACACCCATTTAATTTCCATCCAATTTTTTGTTGTTGTTTTCTTTCTTAAGTTTGGCAGTTGATTCAAAAAAAGTGTTTATTTGTCTAAATGTGCTTAGATTTAAGCTGTGGGAAATGTCCTCTGTTGTGTGTGGTTTAACCCTGGCTGCCAACGAAGCCCCACGCAGACGCTCACTTCCTCCCCACCGGTGGGATGGGGGAGAGAATCAGAAAAGTGACAAAACTCATGGCTTGAGATACAGACAATTGAATGGGAAAACAAAAGCTGTGTGCATGAGCAAAGCAAAACAAGGAATTCCTTCACTGCTTCCCGTGGGCAGGCAGGTGTTCAGCCATCCCTGGAAAGCAGGGCTCCATCACATGTGTTGATTACTTCAGAAGACAAACACTATCACTTCAGATGTCCCCTGCTTCCTGCTACTTCCCCCAGCTCTATATGCTGAGCACGATCCCTCCCATATGGTCTGGAATACCCCTGTGGTCAGTTGGAATTGGCTGTCCCAGCTGTGTCCCCTCCTAACTCTGTGTGCACCCCCAGCCCCCTCGCTGGTGGAGTGGGGTGAGAGGCAGAAAGGCCTTGGCTCTGTGCAAGCCCTGCTCAGCAGTAAAGAAAACATCTCTGTGTTATCAACACCATTCACAGCACAAAAATCCACAGCCTTGCACCAGCTATTGTGAAGAAAATTAACTCTACCCAAGCCAAAACCAGCACAGTAAGAAAATGTTTTGCAGCAAAAATCAAACAGTAAAAGTGGGACAAGACTTATACTGGAGCTCCTTAAATCAAGCTCAGAGGATTTTATTATGGCTGCTTTCCAATTCAGATGATCCAGACAGATGATCAGGTACAAGAGATTGGCCCATCACAATTCAACAGCAGAACTCTACAAGAAAAAACTCGGTGCTTCTGCCTGCATTATTTCAGGGCTGTGAAAGGAGCCAAAATGGGAGCTCTACTCAGCTACCAAAGAAATTCTGGGTAAATGAGAATATAAATCTGCAATTCAGCATCCTCCATCAGTGCAGCTCCTAGATATCAATTGTGCATCCTGTGGTTATGTGATTCACAGTTCCCCATACCATGGCTGACTGTTTGATTCTAAGAAAAGACCCAACCCCCTATTTCAATATTTTGAACCTGTGGTCTTTCTGTTGTAGTGCATAGCTAGAATTAATCGCTCTTTGTTTATTTTATTCTTTAGAAATTAAATAGTTGTCTTTCAGAGCCTGGGATACATGTCTATAATCTAGCTACAAAATGACCTGATGTTAACACATAACAAGCTGCTAAAAGTTATTGTTTCATTCCAGATCCAGATTACACCTGAATGACCCCAAATGCCATGGTTTTGAAAAGGGACATGTTTGTACTCAGCTTTAAAAACAATTTGACCAAATGAAGAAGAAGAGTGGCAATATGTGCAATGGCCTGCTCTCAAAAAGAAACCTGTTTTTCCCTAAATGCTGTGTTTATTTCTTCTGGTGATGCAGATGGGATGGCTTAAACTGCAGAATAGCACACGTTTGAGGATTAAGCACACAGTTCTGTGCCTTCTCTGTCTTTTCTTCGCACTGTTGACCTGTCCTAGTTTCTTTTTATTCATTTGAACATCTGTGAGGCCTCCTGATGTTTCCAGAAAATTTTATGACCATGAAGAATTTAAGTAAATTTAATGCACCATTTGAATAACTAATATCAGTAGTAAGATACTAGTAGCATTAGGCAATGAAAGCAAGTAGGCCTATTCTGCAAAACTGTAATTTTTCTTTAAAAGACTGACAGGCACTAAGCAAGAAACCGATGGTGCTCAAAATCCATGGGAATATATCTTTGCATAGACAAAAACAACAACTTGCTATGTGTGCAGTTTCGGAACATACATTAAAGAAATAATCTTACAACTATAAAGAAAGGTCAGATTCAGAAGATTTACTGTAGGTGTAATTTGAGAGGAAAAAATCCAACAAGGCACAGCAGCTTTCTACACTTTCATCCCTTGGATTAATAGCCATAATAATAATTCACAATGTGAATTATTAAAATGTGCAAAACATCATAACAAGCAGATGTACACTTTGTGGGAACAAGAAGAAAAACAGTTTTCCAGAAGTCAGGGTGCTCTGCATGTGGAAGGACGGGACATGTGAGTGAGACTGAGTTTTAGATTTTGAACACCTATTGCAGAAAAGGTGATGTGTACTGTTGGCTTCACTGCCTTACACAGTGTGAGTTTAATCATGTCTGGCACCAGCTGTTAGTTTGAAATTACACTAATGAATGTTCATTTTCTCCTCTTAAGCTGCTCTGCTTTGAGAGCTAACAAAGCCCGTCTCCTCATGAATTTGAATGTCACCTCCTACCTGTACCCCACTGCCATGGCACCAGCAGTCAACCCCTCCACTGCAAAGTTTTCTTTCTTTTTAGGTTTTCTAAAACATCTACCTTCTGCCAAGCATTCAGAGAATCTGTTTCAGAGCCGTAGGCTGGAAGGGACTCTGGAGACCAGGTGATCCCAGCTTCTGCTGAAAGCTGGTGTTCATCCAAGACCTCATCAGCCCAAGCCTGGAGTGTGCCTTCCCTAGACACTCGCACAGTAATGCCCATAGCTCTCCTTCACATCCCTTTTGGTCATTCACCAGCACCTCCAAGCACTCCCCACCCACCCTACTGTGGTCTGTGTCTGGGTGGAAGGCACCTGGGGCTAGTGAGCCATGTTGATTGGGCCAAAGTGTCAGTGGGGCTGCCAGCAGCTCACTTCCCAGGAAAGGGAAGAGACAGATGCAGCCTTTCTCCCTCTCAGCACTGACAAGGTTTCCCTTCTCATCTGGGCGTCCCTTTGTATGTGAAACATGTGGAACCTTACAGTCCCTGGCAACTACACCTCTATCAAATGTGGTTGAACGTGGGCTGTAGGTTTGAAAGCTGCCAGGACCATGCTGGTAAACAGGCGGTGTGGTGCTCCAGGGAACCCCCTGCAGCTCCCATCTCTGGGTGCCTCACTGCAATGTACTGAAGTGCCCCCTCTGAGGCACTAGGGTGATATTAGGGTGATATTAGGGTGAGAGCAAAAGCAAGCCTGGAGCATGTGCCTAAGGCTTCCCTCAAACCAGCCCATTCCAAAAGCCAGACTCTGGAGCAGAGCAGACCTCTCCTCTGGAGAGGAGAAGTCTCTCTTCACATCTCAGTGCTAACAAAATAAACATAATTGCTATTAACAATGATTACTTTTAATGGAGCTGTGTGTGCATAAAGATGGAAATGTTCCATTTATGTAGGTTTGTACAAACAGCAGCTGCTGACAAACCTCCTTGTCTCCTAATATTTCTTCATTAACCTTCAGACTTCCACTGATGCACATATTGTCTTCACAAACACAATACAGAGCAAATTGTCCAGTATAATTGCAAGAATCTTTATCAGAATTGCATTTACTTGCCAATATCCATCCTATTAGTTACATGTCACAAAGGCCTGACAGGTAGAATAAAATTGGTGTTGACATCAGGTAATTCTATTTTTCCCCTTAACTGGAGCTAATAACATGTTCTGTTTGAAGACCCAGTAAGAGAAAAATTAAGTTTAGGGATAAAGTTCCTCACTTTAAAAGAATGTCTTTTCACATGGCCTCTGTAGTAAAGGATGAGGCTGGCAAAATGGGCTCTGGTCTGCTTCAAACGGTAAGATCTCATGATTAACTTACATATGTACAATGACTAACTGCAGTTGTGGCCTCTCCCCAGGCCACAAAGCCCTACAAATTTTCAGTACACTTACTGGGATCCTATAGATGAAAGTCTCTGAGTCAGAAAGCTCTTGAGCTAATACCTTACTTTGCCACAGGGATTGTGACAAACACCTACAAACAGCTTTTCCCCTGGGGCGAGAAGATTCACAGGACTGGCCACTTCTCCTTTTTGTGGGAATCTAGTGTCCCATGGTTTCGAGTGGGGAATTTCTGAGTCACGCTTGGGACTAAAGGCCACTGAACAAGGATGAGCCTATGCAGTGGGGGCACCTGGCTGTGTGAGAACCACCCCGTGCCAATAAGGTGGAGGGGACACGTGCCTGCGCAGACCAAGGGCTTTGGAAGCACTGAGCCCAAGCACCCCAGTGTGCCTGCACAGAGCAGTGACACAGGGGCAGCGGGATACACTGGCTGGACCACATCTGATCTGACAGTGTGGGCAGGTCTGGGCCAACTTCAGCATTTCTGTGAAAAGTTCAGTGTAGCCTTTCATGCCACGGATCCCAGGTCAGCAGAGCACTGAGCTCATGCTGCAGTTACTGTGCCTGTGCCCTAGTGACTTGAGTAAGATTTGAGTTTTAATTTCTGGCTTTGCTGAACTCAGTTTAATCTATCATCTGACAAAGAGCGGCATCAGAAGCACAGTGTGTCTGGCACCATCAAAGTTTGGAAAATATACTGGCTTATGTTATTTCAAAAACAGTAATTTTGTTTTTTGAAATAAGAGGCTATTCAAAGACACACGAGGGCAAATAAAAACTAAAAGCACCGAAATGCAGACAGCTGTAAATTATGCAAAGATTGATTTTTGAGTACAGACATGTTTTTATGAACTTATCATGGGCTGTTTCACTGTAACTGTGTGATTGATCTGGATAGTTTACAGAACAATTACACCAAAGACAGAAGATGGTAATTTCTCTGTACATGCAAATTTGAGGATAAATACACTGTTACAGCACTCTTAACTCTGAAGGACAGCATTTTTGTTAAAATCAATTTGTATGTTATATGCTTATATTTTGGTTGCGTGACAAGCTTTTGGTGGGGGCTACAGAGGTGGCTTCTGTGAGAAGATGCCAGAAGCTTTCCCTGCGTCTGACAGAGCCAATGTCAGCTGGCTCCAGGACAGACCCACCAGCAGCCAAGACCAAGGCCATCGGTCACAGTGCCAGTGCCCCTGGGATCATATATTGAAGAAGGGAGAAAAAACCCTGCTGCAGAGCAACACCTGGAGGGAGGCATGCAAATGGAGAGGAACAGCTCTGCAGGCACCAAAGTCAGTGCAGAAGGAGGGGGAGGAGGTGCTCCAGGCACTAGAGCACAGATTCCCCTGCAGCCCGTGGTGCAGACCGTGGTGAAGAAGCTGTGCCCCTGCAGCCCATGGAGGTCCACGGTGGAGCAGAGATCCGCCGGCAGCCCGTGGAGCATCCCCATGCCAGAGCAGGTGGATGCGCCAGAGGAGGCTGTGACTCCACAGGAAGCCTGTGCTGGAGCAGGATTCTGGTGGGACCTGTGGCCCTGTGCAGAGGGAGAGGAGTCTATGCTGGAATACTTTGGGAAGAACTGCAGCCCATGGGAAGAACTCAGGTTGGAGAAGTCCATGGAAGTCTGTCTCTCATTGGCGTGACCTCACACTGAAGTAGGAGAAGAGTGGGAGGAGTCCTTCCCCTGAGGAGGAAGGAGCGGCAGAGACAGTGTGTGATGAACCGACTGCAAACCCCCATTCCCCTTTTCCCTGTGCAAGTCAGGGGAGGATCCAGTGAACTCAGAAGTTGAACATGGAAAGAAGGGAGGGGTGGGGGAAACGTGATTTTAAGATTTGGTTTTATTTATCACTATTTTACTCTGATTTTGATTGGTAATAAATTAAATTAATGTCCCCCAAGTCGAGTCTGTTTTCCTTGTGATGGTAATGGGTGAGTGACCTCTGCCTGTCCTTATCTCAACCCATGAGCCTTGTGTTCCATTTTCCCTTCCCTGTCCATCAGAGTAGGGGAGTGATAGAGTGGCTTTGGTGAGCACCTGATGCCAGCCAGGGTCAATCCATCAGAGTGATTTTTTTTTTCTAAATACTTCTGAGGTGAAGGCTGGAAGACAACACTGATGCTAAAAAGCTACTACCACTACTGTGCTTCACAGTCACAGAATCATTTAAATTGGAAAAGACCTTTAAGATCATCAAGTCCAACCACGAACAAAAGAGAGCTCTCACTGATTCTTCATAAACATCAACATTTAATCCAGGGAAGAGGCTTAATGATGTAACAAAGGAGTAATTTCAGTTGTTAAGCACAGGGGGTTTTAATATAAATATTCTCATTAAGAACGAATTAAATAAAAAAAACTTCTGAAGGACAATGACTACCATGTTTCCTCTGAGGCCAGAGTGTTGAAATGGCAATGAGATAGCAGAGAAGATTATGACTCACAAGCTTTCCCATGGGGTTCTGTGCCTTTTCTGTCACCGTGACAATGACCACCACTATGACTACCCCGAGATGTGAGCGCCAAGTCCTTCTCTTGACTCCTATTTATGCTTCCCTTGTCATGCTTCAGTCTGGTTCCTAAAGTTTTATTCTTTCATGGGAAAGACCCATTACACAGTTAGATCATGCTTTAGATTAGCATAATGAGTGATGGAGTGATGTGGCTTGCATCAGGCTTTGAGCCTTTGACTTTCCTATTGTGAGTCGGTGGAAAGGCACCCTTTGTTGTTTCCCCATAATGATGGAGGCAGCCAGATGGGGATGGAAAGTAAACAACTCACAAGAAAAATGCATTTCATGGGTATTACATATAAAGGATGCTGCCAGAAAGGTTGTATCTTCACCTAGTTGCTACATAAGGCATGGCTTTTGGTCAAGAGAGGACATCACAGAAAATGGGAGGCTTGAGAAACACAAAGCCTCCTCTGACACACCTGCTGTAGCTGACCAATGGAACAGGCATCCTTGCTGCCATGAGTCAGTAGCAGAGTCAGGCCAAAAAGTGTCTTCAGTAGCTTTGTGGTTCATTTTCTTCCCGGGTTGTCTTTTTCTCTTGTCTCTGGAGCTCTCTGCCTGGCTGTCCTACTTTTGAGAAGGAGATGTTCCTGCACAGAAGACTCAGCTTTGCTTTCCTGTGTCCATACCTGGTACTTCCTCACTGTGTATTTGCTCTGGTCCACTCATCCACCTTCCCTGGACATGGACTGCCAACACTGTCCCTGTGCTGCCACAGCTCTTCCATCCCCAGCAGCCTGCCTCCAGCCATAGTACCTGTGGCATCCAGCTTTCAAAGGCTGATCCATTACGGTGGATTTCTTTTTCTCAAAGTAAGATGAAACCACTGGGAAAAAACCCTCAAACAAACAAACAAAAACCCCCCCCACAAATCTTCTTTAAATGAAAACATTTTAGTTAGCTGCAGATTATTAAATCATTTCTAACTTTCAGTGAAATTTAGATTTCTAAAAAAAAAGTATTATTTTAAATTTGAGGTTGGCACTTTTTGTGTTAAAGCTGTTGAAAAAAATGTTGAAAAAATATTTCAACCAAGTCCCTTCTCCCTTTTAGGCAAAACTGGTCGCTTAACTGAAATGTGTTACATTAAGCCTCCTTCCACAGCAAATTTGAAGGGAATTTATTATAAAGAATTGTCATATTTAAAAAGATGTTAACTCAACAAAGTCAGAATCAATAAATCCTACAAATATTTTCACCCAACAATAACTTGTCACTTCTGAGTTTATCACAAGCACCAATTAGATGTAGGGACAAACAATAGCTTTGAAGCTAAGGATTTATAGTCATTACAAAATTGTATCTGTCTCCTTTAGTTTCCAGGACATTTAATAATTCCCATTGAAAACTGTTGGTCTACATCAACAAACGAGCCTTCGCATGCTGTCCAGTGCTCCTTTATAGAAGAAAGGCTTGTATGCCTATATTATAATTAAACATTATTCTGAATCTAGGGTTGACTAGAATTTTTCTGAAAAGCATATTATTATAAGAGAAAATATGCAGTGAAATTGAGTATTATTCCACAGGAATATATAGACTTTAATAAGAAAATAATGGAAAGAATAAATGCTTTGAAGAAATTCAGTGTGTTTCATTTGGATTTAATAGGTTATGAATGAGATTGAAGCTATTCCAAACAAAGGTCTTTACTTTATGAAATGAAATACTTGAAAAAGAGCTATTTGAAATTTTAAAATAATAATTTCTTGAATTCTTACTTCATGGAGAACAAAAAAAGTATTAAGTTTTCTTTTCAATTCAGGTCAAAAGGAAAAGTCAAAGCAGAAATCTACCCCAGAGGAGGAATTCTCTATATTGACCAACTCTATTGCAATATCATTAGCTGAACAACATGTACAATCTAAACATGAAATGATAGATATTTTCCCATTTGTATAAGTTCCCATGTAATTTTACTCCAGAATTTAAGAAAGCATTAAAACAGTCACTAGCTAATGCACATGAGAAAAAAAACTTGTTAAGTAAATGTAGATTTGCATTGTGATACCTCTGTAAACCTGTACAAAACACATCCTTCTGTGAGGAGTTTGCAGTTCATCTCTGTGAATTACTAAAATGAAGACTGACAATAATTTAAATGTATTACCTTTTTCATGATGATAATCTGAGCAGAAACACCAAGCTAATGTGTTTAACTGCCAGTAATAAATGGAATGACAAGCCAGGAATGAGCAATAGCTGGTGCTGCAGACTGCAGGGATGGGGATGTGGGCTTTGGTCTGACAAACCATCTGTTGCTCTTGATCCAGGTTAAAATATGGCTAAACTCCTGTCTCCCAGCTGCCCACCACAGCCTCCTCTCTAAATCCTCATCTCTGCTGGTTTACCAGCTCAGCCAGAGCTCTGGCTTACAAAGGGAAGCAAGTCTTTCTCATAGGAGCAGGTTTTACTTAGGACCACTGTTCAGAGGCAGGTTACTGACTATGAGCCAAATGGGCAAGTTAGCAGAAGCTGTCCCTCCCAGCAGGATCCTTTACAATGTATGCCCTATCCCTCAGGGCCTGCAGCTGGATGCATGTAACCCTTCACACAATTTTTGGTAGGAGAGCTCATATACTTCTGGATTTAATCCAGAAACAGGAATGCCAGTAATTTTAGGGTAGTCTGTCTTGCAATTTCAAGTTAAGTCTTTCAATAAAATGATCATCACAGCTTTCACTCTAAGGGACAATTTTAAATCTTACAACATGCAGAAAAACTAACACGTGTAAAGGCTTGAAATAAATAAAAAGAAATAAGAACTACTGAACATTTCAGCTGTGAAAAACTTCATTGAGGCAAATTTATTTACAATAACAGAGTTGCTCTTCCCTGCCCTGCTACAAGTATACTACCAGTTTCCATATTTCTTGTAAAACTCAAATTCAAACCATGTTGATTCAGGATGGTACCACATTCTCTGAAGTCAGAGTTTACTTTGTGATCCAATTCTCCCCTACAGAAAAGTTTTTCTGGATAAGATGGGGTTTCTTTAAAATATGGAAGTTATCATAAAATCTGTAATGTCTCCAGAGTATCCAGACTATAGGATGCTGGACCTACACCACCTATTAGGAATCCATTTTCTTTTGTGATGATCAAATTGACCCAACAAGAAAAAACCCCTTTTTTTCACTGATATTGAGAACTTACAATATTGGACTCTTCTCTAAAATACAGTAAACATGTGCAATGGTGTCAAATGTGCCTTATTCTACAGTCCAATGTTTGTAAGAAGTCACACACAAAGACTGATTGCAGATGAAACGAACTCAGCATTTCACTGTGACAGCTTTTTGAACAAGCATTAAAATACTTTTGAGGTCTTTGTATACTGCTAGCATTAACTCACATCTGTCTCAGGAATGACAGCAGAGAGGTTACCAGCCCCAGCCCCTGTGGCAGCCCCCTTGGCCACCCAGCCTCAAAGGGAAGGCCAGGGGCCTGGGAGGGATCTCTGAGCACCAGGCAAACAATGGGCACATGGGCAAGGGGAGGCAAGAAATGCTGTAAAAACACACCTGAGGTTGTATAACACCCAACACAATGGCCAACACTGTTGTTTAGACACCTCCTTGTTCTCTAAACAAGATTTTGTGACTATGCCCCAGAAATTTTTTGCTTTTGGTTTTTGATTTTATTCAAACTCTCACAGAAGAAAAATGCAGACAAAAGAACAAGATAAATGTTTTTTTCCTTGCAGTCCTTCACTTTTTCTATCCTGTGACAGATAAGTCTGGAAAAATCAAAAATGTTTAAAAAGTAGTGTGAAAATTTAAAGTTATTATTTGAAAATGAAGTGGAAGTTGGGACTTCTAATAATGAAATGGAGTTAATACCTTTTGCTAAAGAGTCTTCTGAATAAGTAACTGCTTTATTATTGAAATTTAGCAAATTCTCACTGCTTTTCTCAATCTGATTTTGATTCCTTCGGTTCACAGGTTATTTTGTGGGATGCATGAGCATCAAATCTAGTCACTGGATTCTGCTGTTTAGTTAAATCACTTCAATATCTGATAAAACCAGTTCTGCAGTCTAAAAGGTTAGTGATCTGCAGATCTAACTGCATCATAGCTTTTATTTTATATAGCTGCCCACAAGTTGCCAAGGATGAAACCCTGCCTGTACTGATGAATGGAGAAGGAGCAGAAGCAGTGTTTAGGATCCAGGTGTTCAGATGTTTTTTGTCTCTTGCAGTTACATTTTTCTGCATTGCAGAATTCAGATATGTTACAGCTGCTTGAAAGCCAATAAGTTTTGCATGTGTGATGTGAGAATAAAGAGGAAGTTACATTACCACTGGGCCAAGAGAGAGGGTTTCTTACATGGCAGTTTCTGAATCCCAGCCACCATTAGCATTTAGCTAATACTCACACTAGAGCAGAGTGTTCAACCATGGGGTTTTAGCACCTCCATTTACAAGAATTCTTGCAGCAAGCCTGTGCAATGACTTGGCAGATATGAAACTAAGGAGCAATCAGCAAAGGTTTTTACTTTAGCTTTACTATTACAGCCAGACAGCAAACTATTTAACCAGGATTAAAGAGGCAAAAATCCCGTTAGAATCAATTTGTGTTTTGTCTACATTATCCGGACTGATACTTTATGTTATTTCTAGAGCAGCCTGTCCAGTGATGTGCATAGAAAGAAAAAAGTTCTATAGTGATGGTAGTTTACAGCTTAAATGACACGCTTGTAGTCCCAAAGGAAAACAAACAGCAAAGAATCTTTCTCTGTCTGAACAGACAAGGTACGTAATGCCAGAAAGCAAGCGATAGTTCTTGCTCCTACAGGAGTTATAACGAGGTGACATTTACAAGCATTCAGCTAATGAATCATGGGGTCTTGAAACAGGAGTTCTCTAATGGGAGCACTATAATATCCCAGAAGAACAGGTTGTTTTATGCTGGGGCATCCTATAGTGATGATAATAGCAAGAAGATTTATTATTCAAAGCCTAGGGGGAGAACACTTTGTAGATCAGAGGAGAAAATACCATACCATATTCTTAGTGCTTATGAGATACCATGACACAAAATACCATATCTACTTGATATGTTTCAGATGGTAGAGGTTTAGTCATTAATGGCAGCTGCCTCATGGCAACAAGGTTTTATGAACTAGTTTATCTCTTTAAAGATACAGCTGAAACTCACTACACTGACATTAAACAAGGGAAGAAATCAAAGCAGAAGACACTGTGACATTTTGGAAGTGGACTCCAAAACAGATGCTAAGTCTGAAAGTCACAAGATTGTAACTGCACTCAACAAACAAACAGAGAAAAACAGCACTAGAGTTTGCTTCAGCTTCCAGATATAAATGTCAGTTATTGCTTCAGACCTTGTTATGTAAGTTGTCCACACAACAGCATGGACTTCCTTTAAAGAGACAAAACTCCAAAAGCTTTAGGAACATGTGATCCTGTTAAACCAGTGCTTAATTCACCTTGTGATTCAAAACCTTAGCAAATTAATGTCATCATATTCATAAAATACTTTTGAAGGGCATTAGTAAGTAATTTACTATTGCATCTGATTTATTTTATTTTTCCTAATATGACCTAATCTAGCCTCATCAAATTCTGAAGGAAAGGAGATCATGGCACCATAAAGGCCAGGGCATATTCCATATTGACTATTGCTTATGTAAGAAACAAAGACTCCTCAGGATGTATCTGCAGAGTGGGTCTTGATGTCATCGTAGGGTGTTATGCAGTAGAGGTTGTCTTAAAGGGACCTGAGTTTCCTTTTGTGTCTATTACTATAAAGTATAGCTGGTTTACATTTATTCATCCATATGAATGAAGTGGTGGGGGAGGATAAGAAACACTTAAAAATGCATTGCTGACCTTAGATCTTCTTCAAAGTGTGCAGCCAATTAACATCAGCGTCTCTTGGTGGGAGTTGACTTCATCTTCTCTTTGTGCAGTAGGGTAGATTTTTGCCATGTAATTTTTGGGGGTTTTGGACCAAAGTGACAATGGTTTCTTAGCCTATCATATAGCAAGTGGCCTTCCTCAGCCTTACACACTTGTTAGCGCTTATTAGATCTAAGGTCCATAAATCTGACAGGATTCAGTCCCCTGCTTCCAAGAAAGAAATTGAAGTTCTGCCTAATTAATCCTTCTACAGACCTCTTTCTTTGGTATTGCAAAATATCTTTAACTGGGACATTCCCAAGCCTCCAGCATGTGTATTTATGAAGCAGAAGAGACAGCTACAGTCCCAGTAACTTCCATGCACAGCTGTGACAGGAGGGAGTTATGGGCTGAGAGCCCAATCAGTGAAGCAAGTTTTTATTTTCGTCTCTGCAGCTGACCTGGATGTTCAGTTCTGGGTATGTTGCAAGGGTGTGAAAGGGGTAGAATTTCTGAATCCTGATCTGTTTTATTATGGATGGTGAAAGTTCTTCCTTAACTCGCAGCCTTATTTTTGAAATTCACTATTTTTGCAGAACTGAATCAAGACAATGACATGCATATCAAGATCTTTCCCCAGATGACTGAGCACGTGGGGAATTCCCTTCCCCATTCCAATCAAGATGCTGAGAGATTCACTAGCATTGCTCACTGGAGTTCCCCAGCATCATTCGCAAGAACTCGGTCTCTATATATAGGTCTTGGGGAGAGGGAAGGCTTTGTCCTTGGAAAAAGGGAGTGTGCAGGATACCTGTCATCGCAGGCACAATTAATATGAAGGAATAACCTACCTTCCCTGCACAGAGAGTCTCAGTTGAATCAGCCTGCTTAGGAAAAAAAGGAAATGTAGAAACAAGGACATTACTGTAAAAGGCAAATTTTACAAATAGCTTAAAAATAAACTGTTACTGCACATCATTTTGCCCGTATACTTCTAAATATGAGCATTCATCATAATATTGCTCTCCTGGTTAAATCCTACCAGAATTCTTCCCTTCAGGATCACATCGACAGCCCTGTGTCTTTCATTGTCATGCCAAAACTGCCTATGATTTATCTGCTTATGATACACCTCTCAATTTTGTCGTGAAGAGCTAACAGTGTATTAGCCATTCTTTGAAACACAGTGGTTACTTGTATTTGCATCTACCAGTCACCAAAAGTTAGACTTTCTGATGTACGTGGATGTTTGTTCCATGTAAGGGTAGGCTCTATAAGAAAACAATTTTATTTTTATGTAATATATAGAAATTATACATAATTATGTATAATATAGAAATATAATATTTAAAGGTATTATATGTAAATATATATTATTCTACATATTATAGACAGAAGTATAAGCAAATATGGATATTTCTTCTTGTCAAATGTGCAAATACTAGGGACTAAGAAACAGAAATCCTTCTAATTAAAACTATGTCTTTCAAACCTGAGCACAAATCCTAACATATCTTCTAGTATGTCCTTTACCATCCTAGAAATTCACACTAATATGTAGAAATAAACTTCTCCACTTTGGATGTGATCAGCATTGCTGATAACAGTTCTGAACCATAAGTACAATTGGGAGAGTCAATAAAGCCCCATTAACTTACTTTCATTGTTCTTGTTGCTGGGTGTATCCCTTGTATGACTAAAATCATATTTGATTAGGAATTAATTCTCAGAGAGACTGTTAGTACCTCTTTGTGAACAATACTTCTGCAAAAAAAAAACAAACCCCACAACTTTTGCAGGATTTGCAGTGGTGGAAAATGAACTCCATTACAGCTACACTTATGCAAGCTGCTCTGGGCTGTCTGTAGCTCCATGCCTTCGTCTGCAGGTTCAGGCCACTGCTGACCTCAAATGACTTCAAATGAGCCTCTCTGCATAAAAAGTTAGTGCTCCACAACAAGTCCTCTAAGTAGCAGACAGTCCTGCTTTGGCTGCAGGACAAGCTGTCTTGTGCCTCTGGAATACATGATGTATTGGTTTGTATATATAGGTGTCAGAGCCCTCTCTTGAAAGAAGAGCTCCTATACATGGCCTCATAGAGCTGGTAGAGCTGTTTCTTCCTCTTCTTGTTCAGCTTTTGTTCCTGAGCAAGCAGTTTTGTGCATTAATTGACTTTTCATTTTAGAGAAGCAGACACAGGTCTTATAATTTGCCATTTTTTATCAGAATTGTACTAATTACAACAGAATGACCAGAAATAAAAGATTCAACTTCATTTTCCACTCACACAGTCTCTTATGGTCCTTTTAAGGGAAAGCTAACAGGCAACAGGGAAGCAACTCCAACTAAGTGGTTCACTAGAAACAAGAAAGTTCTATGTAGCCTGCTGCAAATCACCACCATGTTTTTAAAACAAAAAATGTGACACTGCTTTGAAGTTGAATTCTTATCACTGTCTTGAGATTAAAACTGAAGTCTCCTCTAATCCAAAAAAACTTAAATATATCCATGCAAACGTAATGATGTGGCTTGCTTTCCTTGGATTAGCACATGGGTACACAGCACAACCAGATGTTCCTGTATGACTCATGAACACACTGCTTTCTGATCAGTCCGAAGGGCTGTGAGCTACCGTGCCTCCCTGTCAATAAGTTTTGGTAAAAACTAAAGCCAGGCTTTTTGAGGCAAAAACAGTTTATAGTTTACTGGCTGGATCAATGAGCTCTAATGCACTCCTGTTAGTCTGGACTCTTCCTCTCACCTATCATGACACTGCCAAAGCCAGAAATAAGCTATGGTGTTGTGCAGCAGGCAGTAGTATGTATATGATATTTTCACCCTTGCTTCCCCTTGCAGCCCTGCACGACACTCCCAACTTCAAATATTTCAGTAATTCCATGACTTGACCTTCAGCTCCTTTCTCCCTCAGATAAAACACTGAAGAGACATTTGTCACGCCAGCAGTTCAGTTTTGCAAGGGAAAAATGAAAAGAAATGAAAAGCAGTAGTGGCTGACTCAATCTAAATCTTCTGAATTAATCACCCACGTCAATGCTAGCTAGCTTTTCTTCTAAAACAAATGATGTAGCTTGGAATCACTAAAACCAGAGTTTTTCACTCAAATCACACAATATGGTAAGGTCTCTAGTAAGAATATTCCCAAACATATGGAAAAAATAAAAATACTAACAGATAAAAATTGCTGTAGCTATACAAAGAACTTGCTAGTGCCAAAGAGAATTAAATTCAGTGAAGGTGTTTTGTCATTTATATTTTATTTGTTTAATGTGGCACTCTATCTCCACTAAAACCCAGTTTTGTGCTATTATGCCCAGGAGGTAATGATCCTCCTGAGCACTGCAGCTTCCAAGTCAAACTTGCCGTGAGCTCAGAGAGGTCTCCTGATGCTGATGTGCAAAACTCAGCTATTCACACAGCTCCTCTCAAATGTGGTGTCAGAGGCCCCATCTCTTCCCTCTTTCCACTACTCCAAATCAGACACAGCTCCATCAGACTCCCTATGGCTACGCTGTACTTAAACAACATTAGGAACAATTCAGTCCTAAAGTCCTGTCTAGTCTAGCTGTCATCAATAATGGAAGATGCAACTCCACATCGTGGAGTTTTCCCTTTAGACTGGAGACTGTGTGAGAGGATGGATCATATGGGATGAAGACCCTGTGAAACCAGAGGAATGACCCACATGGCTGAAAACAGCTCTTCCCCATGAAAGCAACTCCGGAATTGAAGAGGCAATATCATATCCCAGAAAATCATATCCTGCACATGTGTATGGCACTCAATCATTTTGAGTTTCTTTTGATTAGAAGACCATCACTGTGATGCTTAGTTCCTCTAACAATCACACTCTTCCTCCTAGGTCTACAATCAACCAAGGGAGTCCAGTTTGGCAGGATTAAAATTTTGTTGCCTTTTTTAGATTGTGGAATCTCCTTCTCTGGAAATATTCAAAACCTGCTTGGATGCAATCTGGTGTAACCTACTCTGGATGAATCTGCTTTGGCGGGGGCTGGACTAGATGGTCTCCAGAGGTCCCTTCCAACCCCAACCATTCTGTGATTCTGAAGGTATTTATATCCCAGTGCCTGAGTCAGAGGACCAAGAATTCCCACAAAACATCTGCAGCAACCACCCACCGCAGCGTTAATAGTTGTACCCAGGTAGGTGGGCAATTATGCTGACATTGAAACATCTGACCTCACAGGATAGATTTTCCTACCAAAAAATCCTTCTTGTGCTAAAGATGGAACATGATGGAACATGATGAAACAACACAAAATCCCCAAAATCATTAGCTTATCTAGCAGCTTCTTTTACAATCAATGTTCCACATGTTCTAAAATATCAACTGTTACTACTATCAAAAAGCTTTAGAAAAGAGATTACTATGATTACCATACTATTTCAAGTCTCTAGGCTATTTAATAGCCTTTTTTTAATGACAGACAAAGTACCTTGTTAAAGAGGAGAGACTTTCCTTGAAAAAGTAACCATAAAGGCATTAAAGTAAGCATCAGACCTCTTGATGGACCTAGGTTGAAAACACAAGCTCAAGAGCTGTAAAAAACTTCTTTTGAGGTCTCTGTTGTTTGGAAACATCCTGCTGTCAAAGCTGTGCAGTGCAAATTGCATATGTGGCTTTGTGGGCAGATCTCAGCTGTTTATTTTTACACACTGCTAAATACAAACACTCACACATTAGTAAGTCTACTTGCAAATGCATTTTGGAAACACTTGTAATTTGTTTTCCCGCTCTGTATCTCCACATTGAAAGAATTTCCAGACATAAATACCCATCACTGAAAAACGACTGTGATAGTTCAAATTTGAAATTAGGAAGTGCTTAAATAATTCACATTTTGTAGCAAGTGACAGCAAACAAATTGCACTATCCACAACCTTAGGAATAAATGTGGTTTATTTCACACACAGTCACCCACTTACAGGAGATTGTTTGCACACCTCAGCAACCGCCTTGGCATTTGATGTAGACTTTGCTTCAGATGAGGGGAAAGACACAAATCATACTGCCTCAAGAATTAATTTACACTTCACTCTCCTGTTGGCTTCAGAGATAGTGTCATGTACAGAACAATAGTGAACCAGACACGGATATTCATTTTCCACTTATAAGTAACCAGAATGAAGCTTCAGTCATTTTGGATTTAAGCCAGTAGAAAATAACCCCTCCAGTGGTTCACCCAGTGAATTCTCAAAGACCTCCTTGTTTGTAGGTCAGTGGTACTAAGTCAAATTGTATGCTTAAAACTTGCTTGTTTACCTTAAATAGCAATTCATGAGAATGATGATGATGATTGTCAGGTGGGGTACAATGGGAACTCTGGAACCATGAGCAAGTATATGCACCAAAGCATTAGAGAAGAAGCAGATTGTTCCCTGAATGACTAAACGACCAGAGAAGTCTCAGTTGAGGCATGAGGAAGGAAGTCCAAGCCACAGAAATTCATTGTCCACACTCAAAAGAGGCAATTAAAATAAAAAGCCCCACTTCTGTCATAGAAGCCCAGTTCCAGCACAGAACCAGCCAATGACAAAAGCACTGCAACACCCCGTGTAATTAATACCTCAGCCAGACAGCGAGCACACTCCACTGTGGTGAGAGTAAGCAGCACAGTAAACCTCACCTGTCCCACAACAGGCACTGCCAGTAAGAGGTAGTTGTGAAAACCACTGACTGTCTACACGGATTCTGCCCAGCAATTTATGTAATTGTCTGATGAGCAGATGAAATGATTTTGCTTGGCCTCTCTGAGTCACGGTGCCAATCCCTACCATCTTCTGGAGCTCACTTGCCTAAATTATTACATACTGATCCTATAATCAAACCTATGAGGGAAAAAAAGGGCCTGTCCTCAGGATCAAGGAAGATCAAGGCTGTAGTAGAATAAGGGTGGGGCAAACCTGAGAGTGCTTATTATAGGAAGTGCTGGCATTGATGACTCCATATTAAGGTCATCTTGCATTTTGTCTTACATAGCTAACATGAAAATGATTGCTTATGTCTTTCTTTTGTGCTCTCTTATTCTTAGAATAAGAAAAAGTAAGACTCTAAGATGATAAATGTCCAAACTTGCAACAGTCACATTTTTACTTACTCCCCACTGAACCTGAGTTAGGTGCTGAGAGATTTAGAGGATCTATTTGGCTAGCTCTTAAACGTGCACTACCTCTCTCCAACAGAAATCTACAGAGATGGCAGGGAAATAAGGTCTTCAGAAACTGGGTGCAGATCAACAAGGTTTTCCTGAAAGTTTAAAGGAAGAATACTTTTTCTTGTAAATTAACAAACAAATCTCCCTGCTCTGTATCTTCTGTGGCTACAACATATCTATCTGTACATTTAGTATTTTCCCTCTGAAAAAAGGGCACGGTCCAAATTAAACTGCATTTTCCTCAGGACTGTAAACACACTGCAGCCCCTCGAAACATAGCAGGCATACCAGGAATAAGAACCTTGACAGGGCTAACACCCTGTGTAATTCCTATCTAACTATAGTATCTTAAAGGACTGGTTTCCATAGGCTGAAGGGCAGAACCTGCAAAGGAAAGCTCAACCACCTGCACCTGTGGGAGCACGACAAGTTTCTGGCAAGAAAGTTCTGGACTGTAGGTCTTAATACACTCCAAGAAAGGTGTTGGACAAGCACTGCCAGTAACACCAAAACGCATAGTGTGCAGTGGCCAGCAGGGAAAGTTTTGTTGAGGTGACAGCTTTAGCAAGGCCCAGTGCCTGTAGAGACCCAGAAAAGGTGACTTAGTTACGGTATGGATTGTGCTGGTGCTGGATCTACGCTGGAGCCGAGGCTGGTGACCCGGCCCCAGAGAGCGGAGCGGGGCTGTCTGGACCCACGGCAGCAGCCGTGCTCGCTGTGCCCTCCGCCCGCGGCAGTGACCCCACGGCCGAGGACTGACTCCCGGCTCCGCAGGGCAGGGCCCGCAGCCCCGAGGCCGCCGCTCCCTCCGAGGCGCACACGCCAGCGCCTGCGGCGCTTCCAGACCCAGAGCCGGCGCCAGTCCCGGCGCCTGCCGTCCGCACGCACGCCCGCCGGCGCAGCGCGCACGCGACATCCGGGCACCCTGCGACCCGCCGAGCGCGCGCCCCCGCCCCGCGGCCCCGCCCCGCCCCTCGCGGCCGCGCCCCGCCCCTCGCGGCTCCGCCCC